>CM060201.1:26131493-26531442 GCA_030562195.1 Nipponacmea schrenckii
CAATCACTCGTCGCAAGAAAACCCTACCACCTTTGATCATGTGACATGCCCAGTTGAGTTTTCCACATAAGGATTGAAGTTGTTTTATACTGGCACGTTTCCACTTTGAAAACTACTGATGTAAAAAAAGATTCCAACTGTTTGACTCGTGGCATTGACAGAGTCAGGTCACGACTGTCAATTGTAAAGCCCAAATTGAAAGGCGTTGGGCTGAGCCTTCAACTTTGTCTCAAGAAATATTCAAGCCCAACTCCCTCAGAGTTTTGAGTAAAAACATTAGTCCGCGGTCACACAACGCCAAGGATTTTTCAATGACTAAAATATCATCCAAATAAGCAATACACGTACGGTAACGTTGTATCTGGATTTCATAAAAAAAAAGCATACTGCAGTTCTGAGTTTTTGAAAAATCATACAGATTTACAGGTTCTTTGGTACCGATAAAAATCAATTTAAGTCCGGTTAAAGAATATTCAGAAGAGTGGCATCGTACTGAGTGATACTAGTATGCACTTTTGAGATCCACCTTGGCTAAAAAAGCAGTCCGGAGTAATAATTTTAAGCGCATACCTTAATCCATTTAAGTGCAGTTTGTATCTGAGGTGAGCTTAACTTTAAGGAGTTCCCTAATGGTTGGCTCGCACATCCCTATTTGGTTTTGGTATGGCCCCCAGCGAACTTATTATTGTAGGATTTTCCAAAGCAGGCAACTAAAAACCCACAGACATCTCAAAAAGTGTCTGTTTTTCGATTTGGAAACGAGAAAGGGACACTTCCATAGAAGACAAGAAGAAGGAAGAAAAGATCATAGAGGGAGAAGGAAGAAAAGAAGGAAAAGAAGGAAGCGAAAAGGAGAGAGAAAGAAGAAAAGGGGCAACATGAAGGAACGACCAGAGGGATAAGAGGATTTTTCTCAAGAAAGAAAATAAAAGAAGAAACTTATCAACCCACGATACAAAGTAACAGAGCAAAGGGAATATATAGTAGTAGTGATCAATTAACAAAGTGATTATAAAGTCAATCAAAAGTGTATTTTATACAGTATCTCAAGATAGCTGGATTTCTTCGCTATCGCGATTTCATATCCCTGTAAAATCAGAAAGAACTTTTAGTCCAAAATCCAAGTTAAATCGATATAAGAGTTCCATTAAACACAGTCATATAAATCACCCACTAAGATACATCCAAATAAAATTCTTCGCATAATTGTACTTTGTAGTTTCTTCCCGTTGTGGAACTAGTCATGTCAATCACTCGTCGCAAGAAAACCCTACCACCTTTGATCATGTGACATGCCCAGTTGAGTTTTCCACATAAGGATTGAAGTTGTTTTATACTGGCACGTTTCCACTTTGAAAACTACTGATGTAAAAAAAGATTCCAACTGTTTGACTCGTGGCATTGACAGAGTCAGGTCACGACTGTCAATTGTAAAGCCCAAATTGAAAGGCGTTGGGCTGAGCCTTCAACTTTGTCTCAAGAAATATTCAAGCCCAACTCCCTCAGAGTTTTGAGTAAAAACATTAGTCCGCGGTCACACAACGCCAAGGATTTTTCAATGACTAAAATATCATCCAAATAAGCAATACACGTACGGTAACGTTGTATCTGGATTTCATAAAAAAAAAGCATACTGCAGTTCTGAGTTTTTGAAAAATCATACAGATTTACAGGTTCTTTGGTACCGATAAAAATCAATTTAAGTCCGGTTAAAGAATATTCAGAAGAGTGGCATCGTACTGAGTGATACTAGTATGCACTTTTGAGATCCACCTTGGATAAAAAAGCAGTCCGGAGTAATAATTTTAAGCGCATACCTTAATCCATTTAAGTGCAGTTTGTATCTGAGGTGAGCTTAACTTTAAGGAGTTCCCTAATGGTTGGCTCGCACATCCCTATTTGGTTTTGGTATGGCCCCCAGCGAACTTATTATTGTAGGATTTTCCAAAGCAGGCAACTAAAAACCCACAGACATCTCAAAAAGTGTCTGTTTTTCGATTTTTTGCACGATAAGTGAAGGTATCGTATTCTACTGGCAAGAACCTTCCCCATGTTGTGATCCAAACAGTTATTAGAACGGGGAAAAACTCCTGTAGAGCACTGTTGATCTAAGTAGTCCGTTGTTGAAAATCTAAGGCCCTTTGTCTGTACATTGGGTCCGTGACCATCAAGCTCAAGCGCTGAATGTTGACTGGATAAACAGATGGCACAATTGTGAATTAATCTGCATTCATTTCTATAGCACATTTCATTATTAAAGTTACGACAGGTCTCTCTACCATCTTACGTAAAGGGTCCTTTCTTGCGCACACTATTTGCACCGGTAGCCGGATAGGAGTTGGAAGTCGGTTTGCTATATCCTGTTTGTTTTGTATCTCTGAATGTCGTCGAATTCTGTGCTTGCAAAGCTAAAGCCGTTGGGTGATCATTCTTGATTATTAGCTGAAATTCCCTTAAATCTTGCAAACAGGTACCCCATTCAAACTTCTCAACTGCTCACGATACTCTTTGTCGTAAATGAGGACCCAATACCAAATATATTTACCAGCAAGGCGAAATATACTGGCTGTATATTTGAGGAACTGGTGGACTAGGTACTAGGATTTTTAGTTGATGTGGCGAGAGTAGGTAGGAAGGGTGCTGGTTCTTTCTTCATGTTACCACCCCTTAGCTAGTGGCACATTACACGGCTGACCGACTTTCCTGACATCTACCCCAAGGTGGGTTCAACATGACTACCTGAATAAAAGAAGAGATTGTTGTAGGCAAACAGTCTTTATTTTCGAGTTGGGCGGAAGTGATGGTAATAGACCGTATTACCGATGGTAATCTATCTATCAGCTATCTGCTTACGGATGACCGCTTTTCGACGTTCGGTTCGAATGGTCATTAGTTACTTGTTCTTGGAGTGACTGACAATAATTCTGTATCTTCACTCATCGATGGCATCGTGCTCAGCAACGGTCCCATTTAGACACGATCTGTTAGTTAGTGTTAACGTGTGGTACAGTGTTGCTGAATTGATCCAATAACGCTGTAGGAGACTCGTTGACATCCTCGTCTGTGGCTTCGACGTTGGGGCCTTGTTGACTTACTTGTAGTGCGATGACTGTTTTCGAACACGGTTTCCCTATCGTTGTGGGAGATTTTCGTCCTCCATTTCATAATAACTTGGCTCGAACACGTCTTTGATTTTCCCACCGGCTGTACTTCGTCGAATTTGTACATTAGACATGTTTCATCTCGATTTTTTTCAGAGACTTGACAAAAGCTGCTAGGCAAAATGGGAGAAGCTTGAAGCGTGAGTTGACACGAAAACGAAAACTTGGGATTTTCCACAACTCCGCGGGTGCGGGAGTTTTAAACGTATTTACATACCTCGAATCAACTAAACCTCTGGCTTTATTGGAAAGACGGGTCTTTTGACTTTTGTAGTTTAGTTTTACCATCATTATCCCCTTACACCATCGGCATCCATGTCACGCCTGTGACACGAAACTGACGATGAAGAAAGAATAGATTCAAAAGTGAAAAAAGGATTTAATTTTAAAAGTTTTTAAAAGATCAAAACAAATTACTGAAACGTTAAAAGTAGTCTGTAGCCCATTCTCTGTACTGAATTACCCCCCTTTACCAACAGGTGCTCGTTTCCCACCAACAGATGTCGTGTCAAAATATTGCTATGTCCGGAAAATGATTCATTGGGCATAAGATATGAAGAAAACGTCAACAAATACCGTTCTGACGTAAATTTGGTTTTTTGAATTGTGAAATCTTATTTGTTAATTCAATTTTTACACAAGATTAAAATTACTGAAACTCTGTAGATTGTCATTTAAGTCAGTTTCAGCCCTCGATTGCTCGAAGCGGATTTTATTTTTGTAAACAAACAATCCAAAACAATAACAACAATCAAATAGTGATATTAAAAACCATTGTCTAGTCGTTGTAGCCATATCAGATTGTAATTTGTGAAATCTGTTAGCATTTAAGTTTGAAGGAAAACGATGGAAAAGGCTGCTAAAGCTATGAGACGGTAAGATTTCCCTTATCATAAGTAGTAGAACTTACCCAACTTTAGGGCAGGGGGCTACCTGCTCCCTTTTGTTTCTTAAAGACCAATGTAAATGGCAGTTCCTATCTCTATTCAAGGACAACTAAATTGTAATAACTTAAGGTTTTGTCAACTATAAAGTATAACTTATTCTTATTTTGAACTTCAGGAGCAGTGTGCGATTATTATCCCTTGGTGGTGGACAGAGTGATTTAAATGTCTTGATATCAGAGCTTAAAGATATGAGAAACACACAGAAAGCTTATCAAAGTGCTCAGACTTCAGGTACTGGTTTTTCTTACAGACTATTGTCAACTGATTATACAACCCAAAATATGCCAATGTGCATAGAAGTAATCACTAAAAAATGTATGTGTTTGGTGAACACTGATAGCATCAATTTGCACCATTTCTTTTTTTAATCAACATCTGTTGTTCCTGCGATTTCACTAAGGGCTTTGCAATAAGTGGCATCATCAAGAACATAGATTTTGGAATTGCAGGAAGTAAGTATATTATAAGACATTGGAATGGTGCAAATGGATGCTATCAGTATCTCTGATACACATACACAATTAAGAAAACCTCTTTACCATCACTCTATTATACCTACTGCTGTTTTTAATCTATAAATTTACAATTATACTATTCTGTTTGAATCTTTTATTTCTTCAGTAAATCTCTACAGAAGAAGTTTTCTGTGAATATATTTTAATGAATACTATTCTATTTTAAAATGCATTCTGACATTGGTTAAGGACAAATCAAGCTTACTAATTAATTAATTAGTTTCTAGTGAATTGTAACACCCTAAACACTTTCTGGTTTCTTGTGAAAACATTATAACACTTCTATTTATTTTATTTCAGCTTGTCAAGATTTCTTGAAATGGTCAACAAATGCTGAAAATAGGGCTTTACAGGTAAGTAGAAAATTGTGGATTTTATCTAAGTTCGAACTAACAGTGCTAATATGAGGCAGATATTCCAATTCCCAAATATATAATGGAAAAAAATTCAGAACACTCATTACTTTGACTATAGATTTGATTTTTATTTTATTACATTTTTCCATCTGTAGGATGTGGCCAATCAGTTGTCTGAGTTAAATGCTTTGTGGAATGGAGTTCAGAAGGAATTTATAGGTAAATTTAAATATTTGATATTATGTTTAGTCTGATAACAATTTGTTAACAAATCAGCCTGTTATAATTTTTTTAGCATGAATTTCATGTAAAGTCTTAAGGGGAGCTGCAGTGGCTCAATGAGTTAGATACTTGCTTGCTTGCTAATCTGAGGGTTCAGGCTTCAATCCCAAGAAAGGTTGAGATTAACCTTCAGATTTTTTATACGCCCACACATAAATGTGGGCGTATATTGTAGTCGCCCCTGTCTGTCTGTCTGTCTGCCTGTCCACAATTGTTGTGAACACGATAGAGACCTCATTTCTTGATGGATTTTGACCAAATTTGGTGAGTGTGTTTGTTATAACCCAAGGAAGAAGCCTATTGAAAATCAGACCAATCGAAAAATATTCAATTTGATTTTTGCCCTTGTTTTTGAAAATTTGTTGTGAACACGATTAAGAGTGTGTTTCTTGATGGATTTTGATGAAAATTGGGGTGATTGCTTGTTATTACTTAAGGATGAAGCCTATTGAAAATCAGACAAATCGAAAAATGAATTGATGAGTTATTGCCCTTGTTCTTGAAAACACATTCATCTGCCTGTCCACAATTGTTGTGAACACGATAGAGACCACATTTCTTGATGGATTTTGACCAAATTTGGTGAGTGTGTTTGTTATAACCCAAGGAAGAAGCCTATTGAAAATCAGACCAATCGAAAAATATTCAATGAGTTATTGCCCTTGTTTTTGAAAATTTGTTGTGAACACGATTAAGAGTGTGTTTCTTGATGGATTTTGATGAAATTTGGTGTAATTGCTTTTTATTACTTAAGGATGAAGCCTATTGAAAATCAGACAAATCGAAAAATAAATTGATGAGTTATTGCCCTTGTTCTTGAAAACACATTCATTTTGCGTTCAAAAATGTGTTGTGGACATGATAGAGAGATGGTTTCTGGATGGATTTTGACCAATTTCGGTGTGTGTGTTTGTAATCATCCAAGGATGAAGCCTTCTGCCCGCCTGTCTGTCCGTCTGTCTGCCCTGTCCGTCTGCCTGTCCACAATTGTTGTGAACACGATAGAGACCACATTTCTTGATGGATTTTAATGAAACATGGAATGAGTCTTTGTAATTACCCAAGGATTAAGCCTATCGAAAATGAAACCATTGGAAAAATATTTACTATGAGTTATTGCCCTTGTCCTAAAATTCCTTGTGAACACATAGGGAGCCGGGTTCTTGATGGAATTTGATGAAACTTTGGGGAAAGTGGATTCGGGGAAGGGACCTTTAAAATAGACAAAATTAAAAAAAATATTTGATATTTTTGTTTTTTCTGATAAAATTTGTTCACTTTATCAGCCTCTGATTTTTTTTGATGAATTTTTCTTGAATAGTTTTAAGGAGCTGATTGGCCCTTTAATTTAAAAAATATTGTTTTGCTAATCTGGGGGTTCACCGCTTCAATAAAAAGGTTGAATTAATTAGATTTTTAAAAGCTCGGGTTTCCCCTGTCAGCTATGCAGGGGATGACATGGAAAAATCATCTAGTCGAGGTGTGTGCCACAGGCTGTGCATGTTAGAAGATCCTTTACAGTTAGAAATCGCAAAAAGAGTAGGATAATGCTGCTGTTTTGTCAAACTTCCCTTATTGTACACTGCATGGCATTGCACATCTTCATTGGCCCTCAGGGTGCAAAAGTGTAGGAAGTGAACTCCGTTCATTTCTGAAATTTTGACTGCTGTTTATTGTATGTTAGCAGCAGGTAATGGCCATGGTTGGCTTAAAGAATCACCTTGTCCCAACGAAGAAGGGATTTCATCTGATAACAACACATGTGAATTGTGAAATGTTATGTACCTTGTTATTAAAGAAGTGTGTTATATCATAATATATGACTGTGTTCCTTGTTATATCTAAATTTCACTTTGTATTGTTCTACTACTAATCTTATATACTGATTAATAGAACTTAATTACACAAATCTTTTACCAAAGTTCAAATGTTTAAATTTTCTCTTTCAGATCAATTAAAAGACTACCGTCAAACTTGGGAACGTGTTTTGGAGGGAGAAAAACATGTCTTACAGTCCAAAAATCACTTGGTAATTCAGTTTAATTTAATTTTGAAAATTCAGTTCATTGTTACCAGTCCACCCAGTTGTAAATGGGTTCAGATAATCTGGGAAAGTTTAAACGCCAAGAGGTTTGACTCCAGGACCAGCTGGTGGAAAGGATCCCTGTCACGGAGGACTTGTGAACTTAATCAATCTATTAAGTGTTTTCCAATACTCAAATGCATATTTATGAGTAATTACTTAGTTTTTTGGATATTAATTTTTATGTTATTTATGGCATCAGGTATATTTACTGATGAATAGAGCTCTTATTGGTCATGTTTAAAATTTTATGTTTATTCTATAAAGACTTATTATCCCTTTAAACAATAGTCTTGTTTTAATACCTACCGAATGTTATGTTGAAAATGCTACTAAGTCCTCAGTATATTTCACTGGTTCTCCTGCATTTCTTTTAATGATCTTTTCCGTTATGAAATATATTTTATTATTAAGGTTGCATGCGATCAAAGAGAGAATAAACTGAAAAGAGAATTGAAGAAGGCATATAAGGTAATATTAAACTTTGATAACATTTTAGTTTTAGATGTATTAAACCATGAAGTTGTTAAAAATTTTACAAAACAAAATTTATAAAAAAATCCAAAATGAATTTATATGTATTTTGATTAGAGGGATTGTAAATAGGTCAAAACTGTAGATATGTATCAAGGACATTTATAGCATCAATTTGAACCATTCTAATTTAACCTTTTCTAAATATCCTTTGTTTTCAGAAAGCATCAAGAGCAGAATTAGAGGCATTAGAAAGTAAATTGGCACAGGCTGAAAGAGCCAAAGATGTAGCTCAGTTGGAAGGTAATATATTTTTGTATATAAAATTGTTAATTTAAGGCAAAAATGGCAATGTTTTACTTATTCTTAAGAATCCTGTCTACCAGCATTGTTGGTTCTGCTTATTTGTCATTTCTGAAAAAGGTGTTACGGGGTATCCTTTATTTTTGCCCAGCTTGTGGACCTTCTAATAGACCAATCGTATCATAGTCTCAGAATTCGGGATTATTTATCTAAATATTAGTGTTCATGGCTTACTGGTGACATTTGAATCTTTGAAACCATATCTTTTTAAGAATTATCTCTGCTTATTTGACAGTCTGGAGCAACGGTGGCTCAGTGGCTTAAATGCTTGCTCGCTAACCCGATGGTCCAAGGTTCAATTGTGGCAAAGGTCGAGATGAACTTAGTTAAGGAGTTTTAAAATGCTCATTTGCTAAGCTGAAGTTCCAAGGTTCAATCCTTGCAAAGGTCAAGATGAACTAAGCTAAGTAGTTCTAAAGACTACCTACATCTACAAACCCTACTCTTTAACCTTCAATATTTTACTTTCAGTGAATGAGCGAATCCGTGAAAATGAAGCAGTCAAACTGATAAGAATCAAGGAAGGTTTATTAAAATTTTCTAATTCTTATATTGACTTTGCCCATAACACAGCAGTCGTGTTTGAATCACAAAGAGTAAGTTCAAATTATAGATTTAAAATATTGTTCTTCGCTGATATGTATTTTTCTTAAAGCTGAAATTTTAAAATTTCTCAAGATTTATTATAATATGTCAAAGGAGCTTACAAGAAATTTATCAAGGTCAATTTCTAGACAAATTAAAGGTGGAGTGTGAAAAATTTTCATTACTAAAAATATTGTAAATTTTTCCTGAAAATATGTCGAAAAAATGCATCATGCATCCATGTATCAAATTGATCAAACTGAATTTGTTTTAAAAGGGTTAATTAAACTTATAGAATACTAATTGTTTATTGATCAGTTTGTCCTTATTTTGGTCTTCAGCTTTAAAGCATTTAAAATTCAAGGTCTGATTTCCTGATGGTGCAGACCCTTGTTGTTTTGACTATTCCAAATAGCTTATTAGCTTATCATCTTATAACTTTGTTGGTACATCTTTTGTAGAATATAGCATTACAACTTCCTGATGTACATGATCAAGAACTTGAAGATATCAAATATACAGGTAAGTGTCAGTGAAATAGAAGGCTTATTAAGGAGATACTGCACCTTAAAATGCACATAATATTTCATAATTCAAAATTGACCAATAGGATCATATATTCATCAGTAGATGTACCTGCTGCCATAAATAACATAACAGAATCTTTATATAATTCAATAAATCCAAAATACTTAGTTATTTTTATAAAAATGCAATTGATTATTGAAAAACGCTTAATGAATATATGATCATTTTGGACATTGTTCAGTTCACAATGTTCAGTTTCTGTTCATGATTCCTTATACAGGTTCTGGTGCTACAAAACATTATGTGATGAAAGCCAAAGAAGAAATCAAGAAAAATAAAGAAAGAGCAGCACAATCCACTTATTGTAAGTATTCATGTTCCTTAGACTCAATGGTCAGATCGTTTGCTTGAGGCAGTGTCTACTATAGATAAAATTTCCCTCACTGCACACTACATTTGATGGTTGTTATAAGCTTTTATTCCTCCAAATCGAGATGATTTTCAAAAACTATAAAACAAGAAATAAAGTTATTTAAGATTGATTTTAATTGATTTTCAAAGTTTGTTGACCATTAGGCCCAGAGTCCTTTTGTCCACCGTGAGCAGACATATGTATATAATAAGCCATGCATAAAACATAATCTATGTCATCGATACATTAATGTCATTCTTGCTATTTTAAGTTATGTTGTAGTAGATACTTTTTGCATGTTTGTGGATAAATGAAGTTGTTTTAACTAAACAAATAGAAGCAAGGATTTTTTCACACTGATCGATACGTACTAAGCTTGGGCAACTACTCTAAAGTATCTACGCTTAAGCAACTGCAAACAAAATGTGTCTGGGCCTTAGCCTCTTACTCTTCATTATAACTTAAAAATAGTTATTTCAAAATTTGTGCTGTCAATCAATATTGTAGGTGAACCCCCTCCTCCTTATTCACCATGTGATAATTTAACCAGTGATAGCAGCTATAACTCCTCCCTTAATACATCATCCAATCACGGAGCTTCACCACGTCGTCAGTCTTATCCAGCATACCAGGGTCGTCAAATCACCACTGAAGATTGCACATTCTATAGTGATGGAGAGGAAGATTTGAATGGGGCTATTGGTGGTATGAATATTAGTTAATATTGGAGAAGTTAACTTTGTACAAAGTGTAAATATACTACTTAAAGGGATAATAGGTCTTAGAATAAACATAAAATTTTAAAATTGTAAACTTGGCCAACAAGAGCTCTATTCATCTGTAAATTTACCTGCTGTTACTTTATGACACCAGGTAAGTTCACTGATGAATATACCCTCATATTGACCATTCTTTAAAACTAAAATTTTATGTTCATGCTAGGAGCTATTGTACTTTAATTTTACTGACCCACCTTGTTGTGGCAAATTCTTGTCACAGAGCAAACATTTGCCTGATTTTAGGGCTGCAACAATTTACCTATGAACTGATGAACAGCAATATTTCCTGTTTATCGATTCATTGCTTATGATTATTTATTAACTCCCTTTGATAACAAATGGCAAAAATCCTTGTGTACTAACTTACAAGAAATTGTGTAAGGATTTTATTTTTTGAGTATAATTTTCTCCTTAAAATGATCAAAATTTATTTACTCCTCAATGATCTTATGTGATAAATAGCGAACAAACTTAGAATTCTTAATAACAATAACTAAGCTTAATGGATAAACAATAACTGAGTTTATTTATTCTGCGACATTTCAACAAGTGTTCTCTTGTTGTTATCAAGCATTGTTTCCTATTCTGATACAGGAATTGTGATTATTATTGAACTAAATCTAATTGTTGCAGCCCTAATAATTGGTTATTCCAATCCTTCTGAGGGACTGTTTTGTGATTCTTTCTGTCAAGATAATTTCTATGTACTTAATCTTTTTTTATATCAATTGATGGCATTCTATATTACTTTTACTTTTCAGAATGAAAATTTTATTTAATGTTCATTTACAATAGAATTCAAATATAATGATCAAAGTGAAAAAAAGAGTCAAATTTTTGCCATTTTATTAATATACTGTTGTAGACAGTGGAGTCATTTTAATCTGTCTAATTTTATTCTTGATTTATTTTGCCAAATTAATGGGCTGATTTCAAGCCAATTTTTAAAATTGAAGTTTTTTTTCTATTAAAATGAACTTTTTATGTTTATTATTTAGTTATAACAAGCCAATATCTTAATACGTCATGTAATGCCAGACTGACATTATGTATCTTAATACATCATGTAATGCCAGACTGACATTATGTATCTTAATACTTCATGTAATGCCAGACTACCATTATGTATCTTAATACATCATGTAATGCCAGACTACCATTATGTATCTTAATACATCATGTAATGCCAGACTACCATTATGTATCTTAATACATCAAGTAATGCCAGACTGACATTATGTATCTCTATGCTAGCATCATGTAATGCCAGGCTCACATTATGTATCTTAAGCAGAAAAAATCAAATGCTGATACCATGTATCACAGTGAGAGCATCCTGTAGAATGAATTACAATGCTGGCATTTAGCAGAATAAATCAAAGGCTGATACTATATATCGCAATGTTTATTATTACTTTGAATTTCTATGCTGGCATCATGTATTACAGTGCTGGCATCATGTATTACAGTGCTGGCATCATGTATCACAGTGCTGGCATCATTTATCACAGTGCTGGCATCATGAATTACATGCTAGCATCGTGTATCACAGTGCTGGCATCGTGTATCACAGTGCTGGCATCGTGTATCACAGTGCTTGCACCGTTTTATCACAGTGCTGGCATCATGTATCACAGTGCTGGCATCATGTATCACAGTGCTGGCATCATGTATCACAGTTGCTGGCATCACGTATCACAGTGCTGGCATCATGTATCACAGTGCTGGCATCATTTAACACAATGCTGGTATCATTTGGATCACAATACAGATTATTAAAATGATTTTTTATGCTGGCATCATGTATCATAATGCTGGCATCGCGTATCATAATGCTGGAATTATGTATCACAATGCTGGCATCGTGTATCAATGAAGTACAATTTTTCTCTCATGTGTAGATTTATATAATTAAATTGTCTCTTCTGATTTTTTGTGTGTTTTGTATTTAATTTAAAGTTATAAATATTCGTTAATCAGAATAATGATAAAGTCCTTTAATGGGAGTGTGTGTTTTTTCATATTCCTTATTTACTAGTGAATGTTTTTTATCAATTTTTTTGTATCATAATTTTCATCTAAATTGAATATTCAGATGATAACGATACTAAAATCATCTTAAATTAAGTTTTTAAACCTATGGGCCCTGGTTCACAACTCCAATTTAAGATATTAACTATTTATTATGTAACTTATGTGTATTAATACTCTTTGTAGATTATGATATTTATTTCTCACAGAAAATACGTTTCAAATTTAAATATAGACCTTGTTGTTTTACGAAATACGAAACTACGTATGGTTCTTACATGGAAATAACACACACGAATGTAGTTCACAACCATTTTGAATATCTTCTTCGACCTAATAACTCGAATTTTAAAATATCTGGAATATTCATTCAACTCAGCTTTCCAATAACATTTAAATATTAGAAATGGCTTTAAATTTGATTTGAAGGCCTGTTTAAACATATCAAAACTTTGTATCTCTTGATTAATAAGTCTGATTTTTAAAATAGCTGGTATATTCCAACAAAGCCTTAAAATTATTATTAACCTCATCTAGTCCTTGAATGTGATTTGAAGACTTTCTTGCAATACATGTATAGCAGTTTAAAAAATTATATTTATTAAATTGAGTTAAAGATTCAAAAATGGTTGTAAAGTATGTTCATGTGTTATTTCCATCTAAGATCATATTAGGTTTTAAATGGGTTTTGAGCTCCTTCCCTAGATAACTCCTATTGCCATACATGCTCTGACACATTGTTATGTAACACATGTTCTTTGTTATTAAAACATTTAACCAATCAAATGGCTTGTTTTGTTTTTAAGCAAATAAATTCTAGGTTATATTCTTTATATATTAAACATTGAGTCCAACAGTGTTTTTAATTGCATAACCTAACAACTTTTGTAGAGATTGAATTTTGAAATATATGTATATGCAAATGTATTTGAAATACACTGTGTTCTCAATGATTTAATTAAAGGGATACATCCTCTTGAAATGGACATAGAAAATTGGCCAATGGTAGCATATGTTTATCAGTTGGACTTGCCAGGTGCCACGACAATAGAATTTTTGGATTAAAGAGGGCTTCTGTTGTATAATTTTGACACCAGATTAAGTCCAAAGATAAACATAAACTCATTTTAGCCAAATTTAAACATTTCAATTTTTTTGGTCATCCTACGAGGAAGTATAGCTTTAAGGACCAAGATATACTACTCCAAAAGTCATTTTAAAACAACTGATAACTGAAGTTGCTTTTACTTATTGTACCCTAATGTTCTTACAGAATACTTGAAAGTAATATGTAGCATTTGATTCCCAATATATGTACAGAGACAATGTGTTCAACTGTATTGATTTGTATATTTTTACTATGAAATAAAGTTTTACATTGTTTGCTTGAATTAAGAAAAAGGAAAACATTTTTAAGTGTGAGTATAAATTTTTCTGGGTATCGGGGTCACTGGAACCATCGATTTTGCAGCATTCCAATTTTCAGTCAGTCGTCGTCAGACACTAAGTCACAATACATTTAAGATGAAGGGATTATACAGCAGAGTTGTTATTTAAATTTGTATCCGAAAGAAAATATGACCAATTTGGTTGCAAGTTTTCAAGGAGGTCTTGATCAATGTTAACAGTCTTTAACAAAAATGCATAACCGAGTAGGAGTGTTTTATCTGATTTAAAACCCCAAACTATATTTCATTATTGTATAACTGTATCGGTCTTTGTTCATGTAACAATAACAATCATAATTGTTCACGTGTTAAGATAGCCCAAACAAAGAAAATGGTCATAGTAGAAAAGAACGAATGTATATTTTTTATCACTTTCATGATCAAGATTTTAGGTTTACAATCGTCATGTGATAAAGATCCCCTTCACAAATATCACTTGGCCAATTTCATTTTGATTAAATTTGTCTTTTCACAATAACAACAAATTGTTACTGAAATGAAAAAAGAAAAGGAAAGAAAATACAACTTATTTTACAAGGATCACAACTAAGGTTCACAAGTCCGCTGTGATAGGGATCCTTTCTACCAGCTGGTCCTTGGCCAAACATCTTGGCATTGATCTTTCCCGTATTATCCGTACCCAATTACAGCTGGGTGGACTGGAATTATGAGTGAAGATGACTTTCAATGACTCTCCATTCTCATACTCCAGTCGAGATTTGAACTAACGTCCGACATTTTAAACATATCCAAGAAAATGACTTCTATTCATGACGTAAGAAGCTGTGCTCTAACTATGATTGATTGATCATCAATTATAACCCTATTAGCCCATATTAGGGTACAATAAGTAAAATAACTTCATTAATCAGTTCCTTCTAAATTGCTTTTGAAGAACTTTATCTTGGTTCTTAAAGGTATACTTCCTCGTAGGATGACCAAAAAAATGAAATTTTTAAACTTGGCCAAAATGAGTCTTTTGAAACATTGGACTTAACCTGATGTCAAAATTATACTAAGAGGTCTTCCCACCTTTTGGAAAGGAGAACAATGCGTCTGTGATTTGATATTTTGTCTTAGATTTCTAAGAAAAATTCTAGGGCCAATTTCGATTGGACAATCTTTAGCCATGAATATGTATTACCAGGGCCTCGAGGAAGTATGGCGAATGAGGGTGTGGTTCGGACACGATGTACCAAATCATTCTAAAGCAACCAATACTGTTGAAATTTTTTTTTTTTAAACATGGAAAAATCATTGATTCAATAATTGACTTCAACAACGGAGGCAAGGGGTCAAAGGATGTTAAAAAGTTAAAAATAAAATCTTAAATTATCAGAAAGGTGAGGGTCAATGTTTTAGCTTGAAATAGAGGGCTAATATATTTAACGCTTCGACTAGCAAATGACGTTATCAAACATTAAAACTTAATAATAAGTGATGCCCGATTAACTTAATTCGCTTTTTATTTGTTAAATTAGAGAGATAAGATCAATATTTGGATGTTTTTGTATAATCGAGTGACTGATTTGATATGAATCATGACGGTATTTTTTTTTAATATAAACTTGTTATCATGGCCTGCGTAAGTTTAATAACCTCTACGTTAATATCTGATATCAAATACCCGAGAAACGTCAAAAGTTTGTCAATTGTTTTTATGAGAATTGGAACAGCAGATCTAAAATAATGCTGTTAGTCTTAGAATGTCCGAAAAAATGTAATATCTTCAAAAGTTGTTTTACAGCATACATTATGTCTTCAAAATTTGTTTTTACAACACACATTATGTCTTAAAATTTGTTTTTACAGCACACATTATGTCTTAAAATGTGTTTATACAGCATACATTATGTCTTAAAATTTGTTTTTACAGCATATCTATGTCTTAAATTTGTTTTTACAGCATACCTATGTCTTTTGAATTTGTTTTTACAGCATTCATTATGTCTTAAAATTTGTTTTTACAGCATACCTATGTCTTTTAAATTTTTTTTACAGCATTCATTATGTATTAAATAAAATTTTACAGCAAACATGGTGTCTTTTAAATTTGTTTTTACAGCGTACATTATGTCTTAAAATTTCGTTTTTACAGTAAACATTATGTCTTAAACTTTGCTTTCAGAGACGACAATTTTCAGTCAAAATTGTTAGAGAGGAGAATAATTTTATACAATCTACCAAGAATCCTGAAAGGGGTGATATAAAGGAAAAGGTTTAAGTCCTCATCTCTATATTGTTACCTATTACTAGTATATTTTATCTACTGTATATTACAGAACACAAATTATTTCCATGTTAATTGAAAGAGAAAATATGCCACACTCGAAATGAAACGGATATTATCGATGAAGCGTAAAATATCCATATACAAGTAAATAATATTGATAAATCCGGTATTTAAATTGACAATATTTGATATATAGATGTCTATAAATAATAACACCAAAAAAACGTTATTGTTTGTATTCGGGTAAATATCACGTGATCGGAAAATATCTTTTAGGCCCAAATAAAGAATTTAAATAAACAATGTTACGAAAGACATACGTATAAATTGACTCCTACGATTCAGTGATCTCAGATTTGTACGCCCTCGAGCGTGTATATACGATTCGGTTAAATTTATAAACTGGGTTTATATTAGACGTTCACTATCCCACTTATTTGTTAAAATTAAAAGTTTTGTATTTTAATTTCATTATTTGAAGTAGGAACATTCAGGACAAGCGTGTGGCTATGATTTTCAAATTCGTTATATTGTTATCATTGTTGCTGAAGACTTCTAAAGCGGTTTGCCCTCATCTGGAAGAAGGTCTGTTGAAATGGAGTGATGCTTCAACTTGGGACGGTGGAGTAAAACCTGGCCCCAACACCAAGGTTAGTCAAAATAATTACAATTGTACCATATTTACCGGCACAGGGTATCATTTCATGTGGTTTTTTAATTAAAAACCTTAATTATCACCAAGGTGAGCTTTTATCTCAAAAAGTCAGGAAGTTTTTATATAAATATTACTGTAATTTTCACCTAATTTTCATAAAGGTGAAAAATACGTTTTTTAATTAATACTAACGGACTCATCACCTGATTTTTACCTAGGTGATAATCATTTTTAACTAGGAGAAAATAAAAAATTTTTAACTCAAAATATAAAAAAGCGAATGTGAGCCACCTTACAAACAAGTGATTTCGTTTTTAAAATTTTACATTTATTTTTGCTTAAATCCTTACATGAGCTATCCAACAACAATCAATAAAGCGCTTTAAGAAAGTTGATTTGTACCTTTTGTGACTTTTTTTGAGGTTTCAAAAAGTAGCCTTATGCCAAAACTTTGATTTCGGGGAAGGGAGGGATTGATTCTCCCAAATGTACAGGCCAAGGGTGGAACAGATATTTTTATTGAGAAATTGGGATATAGACTTTGAATCCGTTGGATGGTTTTCTTTATTTTCTGAAATTAGAAAAACAAATGATTCGTCCAATAGGCGAGAGGTATAGTACCTGTTATAAATGTACAGATTGTTTTTAGTTTGCTATGTAATATGGTACTATTAGGGACACCATTCTATAGATTTGTTCTTTGGATTTTACCAAGTTTCCCATCTTAACTTAAAAGATAGACTGCCCCATAAAAGTTACTTACACTATTAAGAGTATATATTGTCCTGCGGAATTATATATGGTTCTTATATAAAAATGACACCACGCTTTAATCATAAACGAAGATATATTATAAAGATGTAGAGCAGAGAGTTTTAAAAATCTTTTTTATTTCAAACAATATTTATTCACAAATATATTCAAGAGATATACATTATGAAAAGAATTGGGGAACAGGCTTCTTCTTTTTTACCCCACTCCATCAATCAATAACTATACAAAAAAAAAACTATTAACAGGTTGAAAATATCACCTGCGATCACTATTTCTAAAACAACAGGATATTATTTCCTAGTCATTTCCTATCAATAAAGGAAATCCGCTTCAATTATTTGAATATACTTATATTGAATCCGGTACGAGATACGCTTACTCAAATAAAAATCAGTTGATTGATGTCATTAAACGGGCCATTTTGAGACGTATCTATATAACTAAATAATATATATGATGCGAAACGGGAGAAAATGATTTAATAAAGGGATAATAGGTCTTAGAATGAACATAAAATTTGAAAATTTTAAACTTGGCCAATAAGAGCTCTATTCGTCATTTAAGATACCTACTGCCATAGATAACATAAAAAAATATCCGAAAAACCAAGTAATTATCCATTTGATTATTGAACAACGCTTAATAAATTGATTAAGCGTGTTTAAAATTGATTTAGTTTTGTGAGTTTTTCCAGTTTTTACGGGTTTCTGTTACTTTGTGACACCAGGTAAGTTCACTGATGAATATATACTCATTCTTCATGCCAAGACGCAGTATCCCTTTAAGAAACCAATGTCTACATACTCTGCTTTAAAGAGATTCTTAAAGGGTTGCTGCGTCTTAGCATGAACATAATTTATAAAGCGTTTTTCAATAATCAAATTTATTAATTTACAGATGAATTGAGCTCTTATAGGCCAGTGTATCAGGGACACTTGTAGCATCAATATTGGCACCGGTCAAATTTTCAATCAATCCTCTATGGTTAACTAATTAATTTTACTAAACTCGGTGTTTGATGACGTCACTAATCCAGAAGACTTTATGTAATATAAGCATATTAAACGATGAGTGGCGTCATCAAATACACACTTAGTTTTAGTGGACAACTTGAAACAAACCAAGCGTCCTCAGCGGAGAATTTACATAGCAAGACAACTCCCTTAATCTGTTCTTTGTCTTCTGTTATCCAGGTGGTGTTATCCGGCAAGAAAGTGTTACTAGATGAATCTCCACCTCCATTATCTGGTATAGAAATACAGTCTGACTCGGCGTTAGTCTGGAACGATCAAGATGAAATCAAGATAACAACAGATTACATACTAAATCATGGACGATTTCAGATTGGAAGCCTAGATTGTAGGTTCAATAAAAAGGCTAACATAGTCTTAACAGGTAAAGGAATTACGATTGACATTTCTGGTAAAATCTCGTAGGATCTATGTGTAGGCTGCATGTCTCGAGGGGACATGATTATTTGCTTTACCAGCTGATTCAGGTTTAGTTATATAAATGTGTCACTTTTCAGAATTACAATCCATCTTCTAGTTCGTAATTTAAGAATACAATATGGATGGACGTTGTATTTTATTTAAGGGATACTGTTGTTTCGAAAGAAAATGAAATTTATGTTCTCAAGAATGGTCAATATGAGTATTATGTTTATCAGTTAACTTACCTGGTGTTATAAAGTAACAGAATCCCTTAAAATATGGAAAACTCACAAAATTCAATAATCAAATGCATCTTTATGGATATTTATTTATTTATTTGTGTTATTTATTGCAATATGTATATTGTATATGCTCTTATTGGCCAAGTTTAAATTTTTTTAAAATTGTATGTTCATTGTAAGACGCAGTATCCCTTTAAAGAAAAGCCCCACGTTGGACTGATTCTCATAAGTCTTACATATGGCTGAATTTCTGCATCAGCAATTAACTACAGCTACTGAGCCAACTACATTACCAAGCACATTGCATTGGAATAGTAACTTCCAGTCACACGATTCGTTATGCTGTCAATGCTTTTGTAGGACGTACTGATGATGGTAAAGAATCAATACCAGGCTTTGGTAAAAAGTTTTATGGCGCCACTAATGGTAGTACCACAATCATCTATGGTCAAGATAAGATATCTTGGACTAAATTAGCCCGAACTATTCCTGCTGCATCACAGACATGTGGAGTGGTTTATGATTACCAGGTAAAATGATTCTCCTTAAGAGGTAGTGAGTTTGAAACTGAGAATATTTCGACGAACGGTGTTTTGAGTTATTGACCTTGGCTGGGTTAAAACGCTTCAAAATCAAGAAAGTATAATATTCTTCAAATTTGGCTGAAACTTGATTGGATTTGAAAAGTTCTTGGACGAGTTCAAAATTAGTAATGTTTCGATAAACGTGAATTTAGTTATAACGATTGACTTATTCAAATTCAGATTATTATTTAGTAAAATAAATTCTAAAGATTTCATTTGATTTAGCTGAAACTTGGTAAACTTATTTTAGAATATAGAAGTTCCTTTTGAGTTCAAAGTTGATGATTCTTTCGGTTCATGAGTTATTTCCTTTAACATAACCTATAAAACATCAAATTCAGCACGATGCAGCCCCGAGTTTTCGATTGCCTTGCCTTTATGCAATCGACTTTTTATGAATATAAAAATAAATGTCCAATCGGGCGAGGTATGTATATCCGGGAATCTAAATCATCCAGAATAGATCCCAAATATTCCATTGTTTTTGTAGAACACCTCTTTTAAAGATGAATGGGGAAAAGGCATCCATGTTATGGTTTGGAATGAAGACGGATCATTACATGATTATGTAGTTTTTACTACTGGAGAAGTATGGGATACCTCTGCCGATGAAGAGTTTGTACGTTATGTCAAGAGTAAGTTTCGACACCTTCGTTTATACTCACCACCACCCCCCGCACCACCATCATAATTTCACGTCTGACCTGAAAGCGTCATGGTTATCGTCAACAAACAACCAATCCAATGTCAATAAAGCATGTTATAATCTTATTCACATTGAAGATGGCTCAATTGCAAACATTATACATTGAAGGTATTAAAAGTGGTAAAGTAGTTGCGCTAGCTGTTCGACGAGGATTGGGTATTGGAGAAAAGGACAGGGAGTTTGGACAAGTGTACGAAGCCGTAGAAAGCCTGGGTGGTATGTCACCAGGTTCGAGTGTGATAAGAAACGTTGCTAAAGATGAAGCTTATGCTTTTATAACGCTTGTAGGTGAGTGGACAATAAGTAGCATTCAAATCATCTCTGGGCAATTAGGCATCGATTGAATAGTTTACATTACTACACAGCAATCTACTTTTTTTTATAAAAATAATATATTTGATAATAGTTAAGATACGGTGGAAAATTTAGGAAAACGTTGGCCCACCATCTTGATGGTGGCGGTTATACCGTAGAAGGTGCTTGACATGTTAATTTCGGAATTATCTATTATTTGGATTTGGTGTTTATGTTTGAAAGCGCAAGGGTCAAGCTAGTTAAAGCATTCGAATTCTCTTGATAGGTAATTCAACTTTCACTAAAGAACAGCATGCCATAAAAGAAGCAGGAAAGAATTACACAAGAACAGACAATTCTGTGAGAATAAACCACTGGGACAAGGGGCTTGTATTTAGTGCCCAGAGCGCTGTGAAGTGGCAAGGACCATGGGGAACACCCGACTACGTGGATTTTAAAGTTGTAACTGCTGACATAGCATACCCAAAGATTGATGTCATCTCTCCAGTAAATTGGCAACAAGGTGGGCATCCCATGTTTTTAAAACTACGTGTTTTTGCAATACTTAGGCAATAAAGGATATTTGCAGATTCAAATGATCACAATTCGTGAGTCAGGATCCACAATTTGCCAAATCAATGAGTAAGACATCAAAAATGGATTGGAATCAAGGACGAAGGTGGTATTATCATTTCTCTCTCTGATAACCCAATACTGCGCTTCTTGAAAACTGAATGGTTTTGCATATTATCCTAAATTAAAGATATCCGGAGCTATATAGTTCAACAAATACATATTTGTTTATTAAATGGACAAAAAAATAAAAAGAATGTATTCTCAACAGTAGTATCAGTTGAGATTTGACACTTTACCATCAATATTTCAGGCGATCAACTAGTGTTCGCGTCAACAGATTATGATTTGAACCAAGCCGAAGAAAAAACTGTTTTTCCATGTGTCGATTGTAATCCAAACCAATTTAGAGTCGATGGTAAGTCGGGATCTCACTCGCTTACGCGTTTGTTTGCCTTCGACAAATTTGAGAAGAGGCATGGGATCGATTCAGGACTGAGCAGCTAACTGCAATCGTCGTCTTTACCATGTTGAGTTTTGGCCAGGAATTTGTATGAACGCACGCCTTCGCAAACGCAATTCTTTTAAACGGGTGACACCTAAACTGTGAATTAAGTTACATGATTTCATTCACGTCTATTTTTCTTATACGTCGAGTTGGATTTGAAACTGTCCCACAAGAAACTGCATTAGGAATAAGATAACGATTTGACAAAGAATCCCAGAATATCATCTCGATATTTATCGAACGTGGAACGGGGGAACAACTTCTCTCCGCAAAATAGGGATTATCTCCCTAACAACCGATTAACTCATTACTGAAAATTAACACCATACATCATTGGCCCTCTGGATGAATTCTCTCTCCCCTCCGAAAAATCAAGTCTGGCTACATGACCTGTCTAATTCGCTGAGGCTCTCGAAGACATTACTTAATGCTCGACCTAACCCTTAATCAATGAAATTAACTCTTCAGGGGCATTTAAATACAGCCATTATGGAGAAGTAACAGAGGGTGTGGATGAGCGAGGGGAAGTTGGTCTCTTATCCAGAAATATCAGATTCGAGGGTCAGATGGAGCCAGTGTGCTATGGTACTACTGAAAAAGAACAGGAACTGTGTGGTTGGTTTAAAAAGGATACATTTGGTGGACACTTTAAGGTATAGGCCCTATCGTAAAGAAAGTACAATTGCCTGCATATGGTCCAAAGATGTTTTTTGCCACGTTGATCAAACAAAACTAACCACCCGAACGGTAAAGACTAGCCTTAATTAAGATGGCTTAATGACAAACATAAATATAAAACAAAAATAATAACTGACCTCTGATTAAGTGAACTCAAGTATTAGATTAGGTGATTTCTGTTTTAGGTGGTCAAGGGATTCAATAAAGTACATGTTGAAGGAGCAGAGTTTAAGCACATGGGACAACAATTTACTTTGGGTAAGTTAGCAGACCAATCAATGTAATCAATTTATTCAGCTTAAAGTTGTTTTTTGTGTCAGCAGGATTATCTACTGATGAATATATATATATATATTATTGGTCTAGTTTGAAATTTTGTAAAGTTTATTTCATTCTAAGACGATGTATTCCTTTATTAATTGCAATAAATGTACACAGAACACGGAAAATGGATTTTCGTTTGGTCTGTGGTGTTACGCTTTTACTTGCCAAGTCAAGGAGGCATACAATAATTTTAGGAGGCAACTTAAGGAACAACTGAAAGTTTTCAGAAGGTGGTGCTAACAGTTCGATTTTACATTTCTTTAGAATATCGCCATTTCCAAAAAGTTGTTCTCAGATGTTGCCAATCAAGCGAGAGCCATTTAAATGACGAACTCCGAACCACAGTATTAAGGTCAAAATAACCTTTGATTTTTAGGTAACTACCCGATACATTTCCACATGTGTGACGATGTTGATGGTACAGTTATAAAATCTAATTCGATTCATCATACTTTAGCGAGATGTATCACAATTCATGCCACTGATGGATTAAATGTAAGTATCTTCCAAGACAGATTCATAAAAAGGGACATCCTAATAATGACGACGTTGTTACACAATTTAGAAAGTACAGCTGGCACATATTTTGACGACCATTTGTATTTTTATATATTTGAATTTAATTTACGAATTCCGAAGTAGTTCCAAAGCTAAGGTAGGTCCAGAGAATATAAACTGTAAATAGTTCAATTATTATCTTACCATGCAGGTAACAGATAATGTCTGTTTTGAACATCTTGGCCATGGATATTTTCTGGAGGATGCTGCTGAAATAAGGAATATATTAGATGGTAACTTGGGTATCAATACTAGATATGGAGGTTTACTTCTCTCTGATAGGAGGCGAGAATGGTGTAATTCAACCAATAAAGATTACTGTGCGTAAGTACCAGATTATAGTTCGCTTTCTGTTATACCATCTCTATTTTGTCATTATCAGAAATGACAGGAATCATTTCTACCAGCCAATTTTCTTGAAATTGAACTTTCCCCCATTATCCGTACAATTTACAACTGGGTCTACTGGAATTTTGAGTGAATTCGACTTATTCAAGTCATCGGACTTTTTATGCAGGTCTTGAGCTGTCTCACGTATCTGAAGATACATAGAGGACTCAATGGGGAGACAACTGGGTCAGAATTCAAATTTTAGAAAGACTATCGTGAAGTGTCGTAAAGGGTTCTCTCAAGAAAATTTTAAAAAATTGATTAAATGGATTTTGTGCATCCTGACACATAATTTAGGACAAAAAAGGGTATAAAAATCATATTTCAAGTTTTCAATTATATAGTGGGGGAACCATTGTTTTAACAAATGGCAATTGAAACTTCTTAAACTTTCAGGGCACCAACAACATTTTGGTTAACTCATCCAAACAATTATATCCGGAACAACGTTGCTGCTGGATCGGAGGTACTTAATATAATGTAATCAAAAATGGTCGCGGCACCATAAATCTCAATGTGGATTTATATATTAAATTCGCATTATATTACATCGTAACAAGCTATAGACTGGTTTCTTATGTTACTTCTGGTGTTCTTCTAACGATGTTATGACTGTACCCCTGGCAATTTCGCAGTCTACCCTAGCCATACTTATACCAACAATTTTAGCTGTTAATTGAATAAGATGTTAACAACCATTTTTCATAAAAACAACTGAAGAAGATGCTCACGAAGATCGCGTCTACGGAAATAAATCAATGAATTTAACATATTATACTTTTAAATTACTACCTCAAGGATAGTTTTATTGGGTGATGCATAACTTTCCTCTACATATTTTACAGATGGTTGGCTTCTGGTACATCAATTCTGACAGACCATTAGGTCCATCTTTTGAAAGACAAAAAGAGCGAGGTTTGGTTACAGAATTCAGCTCCAGATACACTCCTGTGAAAGAGTTTTACAATAATGTAGCGCATTCCAACAACAAGGTATTGTGCCACACCCGTCATAGCCCGTCTTTTATCCTTTTTATATTCCACAAGATCAAATTGGATAGTCCTTCAGAATTGATAACTTGAAAGCCCCGACGAAATATATTTGCATAATCTATTATGTCGGTCTTACATCAGTTGCTGTGTTGTACGATTAAGCATACCTTATTCGTCACTAAATTTCTGCCAACCTAGCTAGAAACTGTTCTGACGAGGCAAAGTCGGTAGCTGTTTTGCGGAACCATGACGCTGAGAAACATGTTAATCTGAAAAGGTCTTGCTATGTGCCCTTTGCTTCCAACCACTTGATGTAATCTGGAAAACTCTTTTATCATAAAGGCTGGATTATTTATGGATAACAGGATATCCTACGGACAGGATTACCATGGTAAATGGGTTCCTGACGGTGGAATTATTGGTGGTTCAGGCCTTAATGCTAAAAGTCCACCAAATGAACAAGGTGAAAAAGTGACATCAAACCTATTGAGGTAACACACTAAAAATCTCGAAAACCTACCAAATCTAGAAGTAAACTTATAATAGTGGAAATTGATGCCATAATATATAAGTGTTCTCCGATACATCTAGAAAAAGGAGGTTCTTTAAAATTCATATTTATATTCTTGAATTACAATAACGAAATGATGGAATTAAGCTCGCAAATGAAACGATTGTATCGATTGAGCAACTCGACAATGTAATTGTACAGTTACTTTAGTTAGATGATGTGTCTATATCTTTATTTAAGATTTACTGGTTATAAAAACCGACACCAAAATGCTTGGTTGCGTGCTGGAAACCTCTTGATAAAAGATTCATCGTAAGTGAATTCAACTTTTAAACATAGGTTCCCTTATTTTCATTTATTCATATATATATTCCATAATTGGACTGCTAATACTTTTCTGTGTATCTATTCAAATCAATAACTCCTTAAAAACCTTAAAAATTTAAAAGATAGACATACTATAGAATGATAGGTATCTGAGAAAAATTGCAATCCATGGGTATGATAGAGCATGTTTTCTTGTCTAAACTAAACCGCGTTCTAAAGGTATTAATGTCTAAATATTGTCCAATCGAAATTGAACCTAGAAAATTTTAGCCAATCAAATCTAATTCCCTTCGTAATAGACGCTATGTTCCCATATCCACGCCTTTCAAACCGAAGTATATTTAGCTTAGTTTAATGCGGGTTAAGAAGATAATGCCCTTGACTTATAAAATAATTTTAGAGTTTTTATATTTAAAACTCTCAGATACGTTCAGGGACACTTTTCGTTAGATTTTTGTGTTAAATTGCTTTTTTGAATAGAACAAAAAAATGCACTTACAAAACTTGAAGAATGTTAATTACTTACTTAGTTACTTAAAAGTAGCTTAAAAGCCTTTTTTTTATCACATGGTGTTTTTACAGTTTTGCAGACTCTATTCGTGGGTTGACGATGCCGATTTCAGCTGGAGATACGTCACAAGAAGTCAAAGACTCTTTGTTTGTTGGCGAAACTAGAAACTTTGGAATGCCACAAGCTTACACCAACTGGTCGTACCCGGGTAGCATAAAGCCGAAACATTCTTTTCCAAGGTCCCTGCCTGTCTCTGATCCGTACGTATTATTTTCTCTATCCGTTATGTGGTATCCAGTAGTCCTTCTTAGCTCCCTAAGGTCTTCATTTGCTCAAACTAAAGTGGAAACAGAGGGCGTAGAATTGAATATCTAATAGCTTTCACTGTCATCCTATGATCCTATGAATATTATTAAATCTAGTTCGAAGTTTGGACAATGTTAACTCCAATTTTTACCTGCGTTCGATTTCAGCGCCCAAAGAAATTATTTGTAAAGTCATGCATCTTTGTACACAACCTTCTGTGTGAGCTCACTGACCCCCCCCCCCCCTCCTTTGGACATGTCTGTGGCCCTAACCCTACCTAGCCCCACTGTTAGCCACTGATAGGGTTCCTTTCTGATGTTTTCAGCAACTATGCGCTTCAAGGATTTATCTTCTATGACGGACCAGTATACAGTACCAATTGTCACTTCCGACAGTTCAAAAATCTAGATTGGAGTGATAGCTATGAATCAAGGTGGGGTATACCCGCACACAGACCCGCTGGTGCCTATGGATTTCTGAGGAAGAACAGATTTACTTCGAGTTCTTTTAGCCAAATAAGTGGGGCAACTTTTAACTTCTGTGACAAGGTAATTGTTTTGTCCCCAGAAATTATTTTGTACCCCAGCTTCATTTCGTGAAATTTTAAAACATTATATTTTATATCGCGTTATAATGTACCAAGTCGAATAAATTTTGTAGGGGAAGAACCTCACAGGGTCTCCGTGGCAGTCTTAAACACTTTCTTTATTTTATAGGGATAACGCTGTCACTGTTTGTTTTCTAGTAAGAAGAGCTCAATTTCAGCTATCACTATACCATTTTGAAGTGAAGATGCAAATAATGTTCACTATCCATCGGTGCATCTCAGCAAGTCTATTGTATTTAGACTTATCAGGGCAGGATATCTGAAAATATTCGACTAAGAAAAAAATCATTTTTTTAGACGGAAGGAAACTGGGTGTTTGATGGAAACGGAAGTAATATAGACTTCGGTGATTTTGATGGCGATTTACGAGCCACCTTCTTAGACAATGACGGAAGTGTAACAGGGCACCCTGGTGTGCAAGTAGTTAAGGATATACCGTTTCTGACTACGCCCAGATGTTCAAATAGACCAGATTGGCAGATGATGGTGTGCCCTCACGGATACGTCAAGGTAAGTTATAATTATAATCAAGAGCATTCGAGGTCTTCCTACTGATAAGAGTTTAAAAAGCACCGGATTTTATTGGGCTAGGCGGTGAAACTTCGTGTTCGCTTTAGTTATCGGATAGATCTCATTGGAGCTCTCATCGGACCGAGATACCTATTCATTGTGTCATTTTATTTACTAATCGACATACTATCTAGCTGTTCATATCTGTTAGTTTATTACTTTAACACCAGCACGAAACTCCTGAATTGTATTGATTTGTATTGTATTGCGTGGAATAGATCGTTTTGAAAGTCAGCAAAAAGTTGGGCTTATATCATTCTTCTAGCAAGATTCATCTTCGACCTTATAAGATGTAATGCCCTTTTCTATTTAAAGTTATCATTATCCGGTGATGGTGCCTTGACAGAGAAAAAAGGAGATTATCCAGTTCAATTTATACGTGATGATGCAAGTGATTCACCTTTCTCATTAAAAGGTAAGCTGGGTTAAACTGGAGGAGATCGATGCGGGGCTATAGATATCATTTGTTATCGAAGCTAAGGGGGAAATAATGTATGCGTATTTTATGAAAGAAACTGAAAATCTAATTTTTTAATAGTGTTCATAACTTACCGCAATAGTTGAGCCTTCAAATCCACGTGCCCCAATGATTATCCGCTTGTGAATTTTATATGGCGAGTCGTCATTTTTTGCGATATATATAAAAGATATAAATAGAATAATGTAAAATTCATTGTTTGAGACATTTTTGTACGAATTATGCGATTTCTAGTATTCTAAACACAATTCAAGACTCAAATCAACTTTTGAAACTAGCGATCAACAACTTATTTCGGATAACTATATAAGAACCATGTTAAGCTATGTTAGTTTAGTCGCGAGGTCCATAGGAAGGAGTTAACCATAATGCATTGGTCATTATTATATTAACTTGTTTTAGGAGATAATGGGTTATCGTTCTTGGTTATGAAGAATAAATCTTATACTATACATTTTAATGGTAAATCGCCTAAATCGCTGAAAGTGTACACCAACGATTTAGAGATGTAAGTATCAAAATTTATTTTTAACTGGTCGCCCCCTGTCAGAATGGAAATCGTGTATCGTTTAAGACAGGCCACGGCCACAACCATGGAGTGCTACGGACTCAACAGACAGAAAATTTCACCCATTCAAATATTGCTAGTTACTTCTGGCTTGTGCGTCAGAAATGGACATACAATTTTAGTTCTCAAGTAGTGGTCAATATGAGTATATATTCATCACTGAAATTACCTGGTGTCATAAAGTAACAGAATCTCTAAAAATCTGGAAAGCTTACAAAAATAAGTGAAATTATTGAAAAACTCTTAATCATTTTATTGTCCTTCATTGTTTCCCAATTACAAGCATAAAGAGATACTTCATTTCATGTTTAAGGAGCAAAGATCAGATTTCAATATCAAAGAAACAAATAAAAAATATCAAAATTTATTTCAGAGGAGATTTTATCCGTGTTGGCATTTGTTTCCCAAAAGATTCAACTCAGTTTAAGCTTGAGAGCTGGTATCCTTGGATAAACACTAAATATGCTCCATCTTATGCCGTAAACTCTATCGAGGAATTGGATTCCGACGGCAGTGGTAGAGCTTATTTTTGGGACCAAGGTAATGGGTGAGTGGATAATTTTCATTATTCCTTCCGTCCTGCATCATTGACAAGGGCAATCCAGACTGAAAAATCCGATTAAGGCCCTTCGCCCTGCATCACTGACGAGGGCGATCCGGGCTGAAAAATCCGAAATTCCATCTCGACCTTTGCCTGGATTGAACCCTGGACTCTCGGGTTAGTCAACTCACTGAGCTACCGCGGCTCCCATTTTTTAAAAAAAGCCCAACAAATCATGAAGACAAATATTAAGAGTTTTTTATCGTTTTATTCTATATTTTTTCCACTCTCTATTGGTTATCAATCCAGATTAAGAAATGTTTTCGAGTTTTTTTTTCTTTTTTCGATTAGATTATTCTTTTGTAAAGTTAATGTCCAATGAAACCCGCAGCGTCGATGATAGAAGAAACTGTCCCAATGGCAAATGTCCAAATTTTAAAATAACCAGATTAGATGGGGTGACATTGCTGATTGTCTAACCACAGCTTATGGTCCATACAAAAAGAATCCAGAAGCTGCTGAAGCCAAACCTGACGCGAAACCATGTAATACGTCTTCTGGATCTGTAAGTATTTAATAGAATAGCGGAAAGATCGGTCACGGTCTTCAGAAGACTGTCGTCGGTTTCGCTGTTTCAGTTGTAATACATCCACAGGGTGTCGGATTTGCATTGATAAAATTTAAAAAAAAGAGGTTTTCAACCATACCATAGTGTTAAAAATTTAGCTAAGCTAATAAGAAATAGTGTTTACAGAACGTCGAAATCCATATGTGTACAGAATTATCAGCGTCTAATCTAAGGACTCGTCATTTCTTAAAGCTGTTTTTGTATGAAAGTACAAATATAGAAATAGAGAGTAAAATTCCTAGTTTGTGGTATTATTGAACGAATTATGTTGTTTTCGAACATATGCAGTATTTCTGAAAACTATTTATAATGTATATGTACATGTATTCAAGATCCAAATCAAATCCCAAAACATGGCCTTTAAAGACATATAAGTTGAGTTGTGTCGACCGACTATTAATAATTCCTTTTTTGTTTATTTCAACAGGGAATTGGGGCTGGTGAAACTCAATCCACGAGTTATACGCCATCAGAAGAAGTCACAAGATGCCCAGTAATTTCAACGACCGGTAAGTTACTAAACTATATACTAGTATCCAATGACCAAATGGAGTCGCCACTGCTTGTTACGTGGTAAACCTGTTATTTCTCGTACATCCGTAATATCATTTTATAATTTCAGACGTAGGAGATTTAAAACTAAAATATCGTGGTTGTTATAAAGATGATTGGAATTTCAGAGATCTTCAGTTTCAAATGGTGAGGTATTTCACCTCCATGACTAGAGAGTTATGTGTAGCTAGATGTCAACGTCTCGGGTTTGTGTACGCTGGTTTACAGAATAGTAACGAATGTCGATGTGGTAACAATTTTGGTAAACACGGTGCTGATCCGATTGGTTGCACTAAAGCATGCTCTGGAAATAAAGAAGATCTGTGTGGTGGTAAATTACGATCAGATGTGTTTGCCACTGGAAATCGTAAGTTTTACAACATTGTCTATGTTTCTCTTTGGCTTTGGTTCCCACACTTTTGTTCATTTGTTGAAAGCAAGAAACAATTATATTTTACAAGGAGAACAACTAAGGTTCACAAGTCTGCCGTGACAGGGATCCTTTCTACCAGCAGGTCTTTGGGCAACATCTATGCATTGATCTTTCCTAGATTAACCGTACTCATTTACAGCTGGGTGGACTGGAATTATGAGTGAAGATGACTTATTCAAGGTCATCGGACGTTCACACTCTGGTCGAGATTAGAACTCACGTGCGACATGTTCAACGTATCCAAATCATGACGTTAAGAACCATAGCTCCAATGCAAAATAGCGCTTTTCAGTAAGATTCGAGGTCATTTTATCAACGAGGAAAGTATATCTACAAATTAGATATATAGACAGAAATAACTTTGAATATTTGATTCTTACCTTCTTTCAGCTTTTCCACCCGAGCCTGCCCGATGTGGTCCTGGGTCACGCGGCATCATATTTGGACAGAAGTGTTATTATTTGGTGTCTGAATTGAGGGATTATATGTCAGCACAGCGAGAATGTGTTATTATGGGTGGTAACTTGGCTAGTGTTACCTCCTCTGATGAACAGGTATAGAATTTTAGAAAAACAAATTCATACCTTTCATTCGATACTATTCGCTCAACATCATCATTATCATCATCACAATAGTGCTCATAAAAGACACGTTTTTCTTCTGCATCGTTGACATTATCGTGGTTAAGGGTTGTAGCTGAGGGTGAACGGGCATTTGATTTTAATGATAAGCAATTCAAATCATTGGAAAATCTATATTGCTCATCATTATTATCTTCAATGTCATCATTTATCAGTGTAGTTTGAAGGGTTACTGTTGAGGGTGGAGAGGCATGATACATAATCCTCTTCATCGGAACGTGTCGTGCTTAAATCACTATCAGAAGTTACGAGTAATGACAGTTGGAGTGAAAGTGGAATAGAGCAGTCGGTAGCGAGTTCGGTGCCCGTTATACTCCTCTACGTTTTTCCTCTGTCACTGCTCGTAGTGATGACTTTCAATGCCTATCAACTAATAATTTTGCTGTATTCAGGAAGCCGTTGCTGGGTATTTAAGACAAGGTAGTGGTGATGTTTGGTTTGGCTTGACCGATGTTATCACTGAGGGAACATTTGAGTTCATTACTGGTGAACCTTTATCGTATAATAATTTCTTACCAGATGAGCCCAGTAACTGGTGGAGTGAAGAAGATTATGGAGGTACGTTCAAGGAATCTAAGCGCCTTATGACCTGGATTCTAGTTGATAGAGCTTTATTCCGGGTAGTCTTCCTGGGTCTTTCGAGATTGAACACCGGACTTCTTGTTCGTTAAATTAAACAATTAAATAAAGCGAACTGTTTGAAAGTAACAGAAGTTTGTTACAGTTTTAATGAGCAAGTTCGACATATTTTGCCGGAGTTGGCCTTGTATATGTGTGGATACTAAGTAACATAAATGAACGAAAATCGCTTAATTCGTTCAAAGTACCTCAAACAAGGAATTTTACTTTCAATTTCTATATAATTATGTATTTGTTGATACCTTAGAGTAGTCATTTTTTTATTTTACTTTTATGGAAGGATCAAATTTTGATGGTGAGCTGTGAACACTGATAAGCTTAGCTAAAACAAATACCTGTTTCTGGAACGAACGTATGATTGGTCAACAACAGGCGAACCCGTGACCTGTGCCTAATGTGCATGCACATGTATAATATCTCTCAGGAAAATAATGCATTAAAATATGATTGACATCTACTTCATTTTAGTTATGATTATAAATGGGATAATAGCGGTGCTGATGATAAGAGAAGATTTTTATGTCAACTACCAACAACTGTCTCGTCAAGTTCATTAGGTAAATTAGTTACCATACTCATAACATGCCATACTAGACTCTACGTTGAGAAATTCGTATTCCGCATACCGAGCTTGACATGGTGTTATATTAAGCCACTACCCTTCGTTTTATAGGCGTAGAAATTAGAATAAAATTTCTGTAATGAGTGATCAGATTTCCTAGAAAAATTCTAGGGACAATTTTGGTTGGACAATATTAATATGTAATTTTCCTCACTTGTATAATCACGGCTACGGGGAAGTAGGACGGAATGGATTGTAGTTTAAATACGATCCACAATACACTCTTTATTAACTGCATTTCCCCATATGAAAAGCAATATCCTCTGGTCAGTTTGGTATTTAGTAAATTAGAATCCCAAACTACAAATTCTTAACGTGTTTCATTGTAAGATGTTAACCCCGAATTAGGGTTATATGTATTCTCTTTGGCATTTTCAAACAGACCAGTCAATACACTTCTTTGTAATCGTAATTCAGGATTTGTTTTTTGTAAAAGCGAAAACCTTACAGTAGGACACTTTTGAATGATCAATTGGTACAGCATGAGAAAAAATGTCTGTATGACCACGCTCGTAAGTCATGGTCGTTTTGATGATGTCAAAATGCTCAACCCCCTACTCAATATTTTGTGAAATTTTTATGAAATTTCCTAAGCTCTTTCGCTACTGCCTTTTAGAAAGCTGTGGATACGGTGGCAACGGAATGAAAATTGGAACCAATGGGAAATGCTATGCTGTAATCAATGGAGGAATGTCCAGAGAAAGCGCTGAATACAAATGTTTTACTCAGTTTGGAGTTTTAGCACCAATGAAAACCGAAGCAGAAAAGGTATGCTTGAACTCAAATTACTTGATCAAAGTTATATTTTAACGAAACATATGTTTATGATCCGTTTATCCTTGCTGCAAGATCATAACTCGTTAATTGATTGCTTCACGATCATAACTCGCCCATGGTTGGCTACATGATCATAACTCGTTAATGCTTGCTTCACGATCATAACTCGTTAATGCTTGCTTCACGATCATAACTCGTTAATGCTTTCTTCACGATCATAACTCGTTATTGCTTTCTTCACGATCGTAGCAGCTCAGTAAGGACGTCTTAACGAATGACGGGCCAATATTAGATGATGTGCGTTTTTCAGAACTGATCAAAACAGTTCCTCACTATATTGTTTTCTCATTTTAGAGTGAAATCGTCAGTCATCTGTACAAATTTGGAATACAAATGAACTATTGGGTAGGAGAGAAAAATGAAAAGGACTTCGCAAGTATGATTTTATTTCTTAAATTTCTTAATCATTCCTTGAGATGAAATAGAATTCTGAGACAAACAATGGCCCAATTTTCCACGGGTCCATGCCCGCAAAGGGGTCCCAAAGCCCAGAAATAATGTGTATACTAGGGTTCTACTGGCAATTTTATGTCCTTACTAAAGAACATGAGAATTTGTCCGAATTTTCTCCGGGGAGGGGCTGGTACTAATTATACCCAGGGGCGCCTATTAATCTAGTTGAGAAACTGGCTTTAAGCATAATATGATGTGCCAGGTGAAAATTATGACGCCTATAGATGTGAATTGTCGAAACGTTGTGTAACTTACCTTTAAGGATTTGCATTCTAATATAATTTGACCGGTCGTTGACATATTTATCCACTCAAAGCCAATCTAAGATTTGCAAGAGTTTTGTAGTTTTGTAGATTATTGACACACATGGATTTGAAGACTCAAATTTCGACGGTGACCTGTGACACTGTAACTGATGATTAAGGGTATTGATGGTCAAACGAATTTGTCGCTTTAATATGATATACAATGTAAAGCATATTCCTATCCACAATTATTCTTGTTTTCACAAGGCTGACATACATTCCATTGTGTTTAAAGGTTTGCGTTGATAATACCATGACGACAAGTGTTATAATTCTTACATTTCAAATGTCATTACAGAATTGGTGTACAATCAGTTGTTGAAAACAACCTTTGTTGGAGCGTGGGATAACAATGGCGCTGTATGTTTATTAGGTAAGAACTATTGTTGAATGAATGCAACCAAATATCTTTAGTATAAAGTTAATATAACCAATTAGAAAAAGGTGCCGCTGAATTTTTAAATGAAATGGGTGTTAAAGGTCTTACTCTTTAAGCTAATAAGCTAATTGAGACGGACAACGCCATGCAATGTGCAATGAAAGAAATTTAGCCATGACAGGGGATTCTTACTGTTTGCGATGAAGCTCACATTGTCTATTCGAAGGGGGGAACCTCTCGACAAAATTTTAAAGCCAATTTCGGACAATGCACACGTCCCTCTAACGTGAGGGGGAAAAACAGTGCTGTTTCGTGAATATTAAATTTGTACTTTTTAAAATTATTTTTTCAGATAAAACTGAAGTCTGCCCAAAAGGTAAGTTCTTACTATATTATATCGATAAAAAAGAACCCACCCTTATTCTCACAATGTATTGATGTATGCCCAGATTTCAGACTTACTCATGTGCGTCATTGTTTTGGTTTATTTTCAGGCTGGGTTTCGTTCCAGGGATCCTGTTATTTATATACTAGTAAAATTGTTGGTAATTATGAGAAAGCCCAAGAACTGTGTAATAGGTAAGTTCAGCACATTGAAAACGCATTCTCCGAAAAAAAAAAATAAAGGCAAAAGTTATAATATCATTTACAAAGATCATCTTTTTTTTTTAGGAGAAACCAAATTAATGTGGGGTTCAAATGTAACACTTTCGGTGGTTATATTAATATAGTTTTTTTAACAACTCAGTCGTTTCATTCAATATCAGCTATCTATCCATACCACCCCTACACGATTTAAAATTTGACAATCTTTGAATGCAGAGTTTATTAGTTATTGACCTTTATTTTGTAAAGTCTCTCAAAACCGATTTGAGTGTCTGATACAAGTTTTCACTCACTTAAGCTGGATACGATATGTCCAAATTTATTTAGGGCGTATATTGTAATCACCCCGACGGTCAGTCGGTCCGTTGGTCCGTTCACATTTGCTTGTGCTCACTCAACAGGCTACAATTCTTTATGGATTCTTTTGATCTTTATTTTGTGGGTCAATGTCATTATGAAGATTATCTCAATCGATTTTCGTGATGATCCGATAATTTTCACCGAAATATTGTGTTTGACTTGGCGTTTTTCACCCCATTAGTTATAGGGTGCAACTCATGCTTACTCTACAATCTACAATTCTTGATTTTTTGTGGGTTAGTGTCAATATGAAGATGATCCATATCCCTTTGTTTTCTTCCTTTCAGTGGTAGCAGTAACCTAGTGAGCATTCAGTCCAAAGAAGAAAATGATTTTGTTTTTAATTTGGTTAAAAATCATGACGGTAAAGGACAGAACTTGTATTTAGGTGTGTATCTTGTATTATTTCTTTTCAGCAATTGTGAGTTCACTGTATCATTGTGAAATGCGCAAGTCATTTATATAAAATGGCTGTGAATAAAAAAAATTAAATAACAAAGTTGTCGAACATGGAATTAGCGCTAATATTGTCAAAAATAACAAAATGTTCATTCATTTTCGCATTGAAGTTCACCATGCAAGTTCAGTCGAGCAAGGAAAATAATAATACGTGGAGTGCCTAAAACCCGAAAAAATACGGAAACGCTTACATTGAAAAATTAACAAAAGCGAATTATGACAAATATAAAATTTGTTATCCAACGTCGGATAAAAACTTATAACGCAACATTATTTTACATTTTATTACAGGTTATCGTTATTCAAGTGTGTACGACAAGTTTAGATGGTCGGATGGTTCCATTTCGGAATATTCAAATTGGGCAACTGGAAATGGAAAAGCAAAGGTATCTGTTGGAGCCTGTGCAAGAATGAGATCCTGGGATACGGAGCATAAATGGGAAAATACAAATTGCGATGATAGCTGGTTATATATTGTGTGTGAAGCCAAGATGGTTGGTTTAGTTGTATGAACACGTACACCATACTCATACCAGATCTTAACCTAAAAGACAGTCTTATAAATGGCTTCAAATGTGATTTAAATGGATTTTTTTTTAAATATTAAAACCTATTTAAAAATTGTTAAGTCGGAGTAGTAATTTAACATGGCTATGAACTACCATCATACCTTAAACATGGGTTCCCTTAATCTTTAAATGGCATTTAGTAAAGGTGTTTGATGAAGATAAACTAATTCTTATGGTATACAATTACTAACTTTATTTGAGCGAAGTTTCAACCAGCGTTCTCTAGTCTTTATCAAACGTCGCTCAAATAAAGTTAGTAATTGTATTCCATAAGAATTTGTGTATCTTCATGGGTTCCCTTCTTTTCATTTATTTATACACATATTCCAGAATTGTAAGGCTAATACTAATATCAATCGAAAGAGATATTGTACACAGTTGGCATCACCATGAGTCCGTAATCAAGTTTAATTGTAACATCGTTTGAATACGTGGAATATTCATTAGAAACACTAGTAAATTTGATGACCCTAGGCAATGCGAGAATGAATCTTTCTGTAGTTTCCTATGCAAGTCAATAGTTATAGACCATATTCAAATTCGATACAATTGTATTGCATTCTAAAAATTCTGAATCTATCTCCCAGATTGTTTCCAGATTTACATAAACTGCTTATTATTTAAAATATAATTCGCTGAAGACTAAGCTTGTTTCTTATCGACAATTTGAAAAGGAAAATACTATTACAGGCCCACTTGCCGATTTAGGAATTAATCCACCACCAAACTTACCTTGGTAAAATATGACTTATATTTTGGATTCCATGTAGTCATTGTTAGGCCACCACTCCATTATTCTACATAAGTAAGAGGATAAAGATTGTAATTCTATCAGTTCGTTGTTTCAAAAAATAAAGAAAATCCAGTTTGATTTACATAACTTTATGTTCAAGTTATAGAGAGGTTCTCTTCTTTTCTATTTTTTTTTTATTTATCTATTTTTTTTTTTTTTTTTTTAGTTTTTTTTTCTCTTCTTTTTTCTTTGTAGGTCGAAAAAATATTTCACTCTTTAATCAGCCCTTGCCAGGACGTAAAACTCCATTCATTTCATTTTTGTTTTTTCAACCTTTGATGTTGAAACTAATCTTGACTTTTGTAATAGTATTTATTTAGAAACCGTAAACAAACAAATTCTAGAAATAAAATATGTAGGTTAATTCTATATAATGGACTGTCTGTTTACAGTACAAACTGCTTGAAATAGTGCATTATGATTAAAATAAGATTAATTTTTGTTTCTTTAATGTTTCCTGATCTCCATTAATCTTTTACATGTTTTAAATTAGAATCTAATGACGTTATTTATAATGAAACAAAAGACAAAATTGCAGTTTTATACTAGAGAGGCATCACAAACCACACACCAATTCTAAGTCAGTATGTTACGGGGGCTCACATACGACATAATGTTTTTTTTATCATTTTGAATTAAAAACTTTATTTTCCGCCATGGTGAAAACCATTTTACCTTAGTGAAAAGTAGGTGATATAATTCCTGTACTTTTTTATTTGAAAACCTAGGTGAAAAATAAAGGTAGGTAGGTAGAAAATAAAGTTTTAAAATAAAAACTACCAGGCTTTTCACCCACTTTTCACCTTGGTGGAAAATAAAGATTTTAAACAAAAACTACCGGACTTTTCACCCACTTTTCAGCTTGGTGGAAAATAAAGCTTTTAAACAAAAACTACCGGACTTTTCACCCACTTTTCACCTTGGTGGAAAATAAAGCTTTTAAACAAAAACTACCGGACTTTTCACCCACTTTTCACCTTGGTGGAAAATAAAGCTTTTAAATAAAAACTACCGGACTTTTCACCCACTTTTCACCTTGGTGGAAAATAAAGCTTTTAAACAAAAACTACCAGACTTTTCACCCACTTTTCAGCTTGGTGGAAAATAAAGCTTTTAAACAAAAACTACCGGACTTTTCACCCACTTTTCAGCTTGGTGGAAAATAAAGCTTTTAAACAAAAACTACCGGACTTTTCACCCACTTTTCACCTTGGTGGAAAATAAAGCTTTTAAACAAAAACTACCGGACTTTTCACCCACTTTTCACCTTGGTGGAAAATAAAGCTTTTAAATAAAAACTACCGGACTTTTCACCCACTTTTCACCTTGGTGGAAAATAAAGCTTTTAAACAAAAACTACCGGGCTTTTCACCCACTTTTCACCTTGGTGGAAAATAAAGCTTTTAAACAAAAACTACCGGACTTTTCACCCACTTTTCAGCTTGGTGGAAAATAAAGCTTTTAAACAAAAACTACCGGACTTTTCACCCACTTTTCACCTTGGTGGAAAATAAAGCTTTTAAATAAAAACTACCAGGCTCTTCACCCACCTTTCAGCTTGGTGGAAAATAAAGATTTTAAACCAAAAATTTTTAGATAAAAAGTACAGGAATTATCACCGACTTGGGCTCGGTATTTGAAACATCTGCATAAACAGAAACCAAAATGAAAACATGTTGGTGTTGCAAAAATACTGCTAAAGACAAAGGATATTTTTCCATAGATTATTATTAATATTTCATTTTTTTGGATTAAATACAATGTTATAAATTTGTATTAAATTGACATTATATATCATTGTCATTTAAGGGTCACTTCCCCCATGCTCGGGGTGTATCTGATTATTGAATATATGAAAAAAGTCTTTTAAAGTACTGGAAATACACGGAAATCGCATAATAAGTGCAATGAAGTTTTATTCTATATATCACAGTCTCGAGAAATGAAGAGTTGTCTTTTGTCATTGTAACTTTCCTCGACACACGTGGATTTTAAGGTTCGAATTCCGACGGCAATTGGACAATATTACTGATTGTCTTAGCTTAACATCCTCACTAAGGTATGATTGGTCAAACGAATAACGATTCAATCCGTTTAAGCATACTGACAAGTAGGCTTCTTTGCAGCTTCCATTGGAATTATATCCCAGCGGTTAAAGTCCAAATACAATTTATTAGATGCAGGTTTACATCCACCACAAACCGAGAGCACTTTGCCTCCACAATAACCAACGACCAAACTATCGTTAAAGCTCCTCGTAATATTGTGGATATATCCAGAACTTTTAGATTCCCATTCAGTATCATTTCTGACTTTAAATCCAGTCCCTCTTAAATCAATTTGAAATTTTCCTATGGCTCCACAGGCATCCGGCGGAGTGCTTGCATAACAATCTGCAGCATGACCGAACATTTGAATTGACAGAAAGGACTGTATATACCCGGTCATCATTAAAAATCTATTAAATCTGTATCAGCCTTCAAAATTTCCCTCAAAACCCATGACAAATTAGTACCATCATATTTTTATTTAGGATCCAGAAAAAATCAAATACTGCATTGCCGTTTGCGTCTTTCCTGTAGTGACCTGAATGGCCATAAAGTTTTACGTCACGTTTCGGATCACCCGGCATGTGCTTGTGGTCACTATTTTGAAGATGCTGAACACTACTTCATCCATTGCTCCTTACATTTGGATGCCCGGAACAAGTCTATTCATAAACTACCATCAAAACATTTAACTATAAATATCTTACTTAATGGAACAGACTCTCAGCTTGAGTCAGAGGAAATTTTTAAACATGTTCACACTTTTATTTCATTATCAAAACGATTCTAAATTACTACTTCTAAAACTCCATTATTACATTATTATTATTATCTTTATTATCATTATTATTATTATCATTCCCATTTAAGCAGTTAAATAATTCCCATAGATGTTTTTAAAACTATTGTAAATACGTTTATTTTTGTATTATACATTATCTATTCCTTTTTATAACTTATATTATTGTTTATTGTTTTTTGTTCTGTATTATGGAGAGGGGTCATATAGGCGTAAGCCTGTTCCCCAATCCTTTTGATTTATCAATAAAATATTGTTTATAAAAAAAAATATACCCGGTCATCAAGGCTACGGTCATAGTATTGGTCCTCAATAGAACCTTATTAAAGGAGGAGGTGCCCACCGTTACATAGTAACTACCAGTATCTACCTTTCCACATCCTATACCTCTGGTGAATATCGGCGTGGTCGCTGTGTTATTGCCAATTAAAGTTATGTATGTCAAGACCGCCATTTCTGGCTCAATTTTACAGAACACTTTCATCGTTTGGTTCAAAGGGATTATGTATACCCAATATTCGCCAGATACTGCTGTTGTATTGCAATACGCCACTTCTGCACAACTTGAAATCGGCAAGCATTCGAATTCTGACCAATTTCCATCTATATTACATGTTACATTAACATTAGGCCGAAACAACGGGACACAGGGATAAGGTACAATTTCGTTAAATTCCCAAAGAAAAGATGGATTGAATGCTCCAGGGTTAACGTTTTCTACATTCGGTATCCCAGTACATCCAATAACATCACAGTGTACTCCCGTGTCACTTGCGACACATAGGGTATTGCTGGGACAAGTAACATATTGGCATCCTTCAGCAATATTGGGTGGAAAATAACGCACATCCGCAAATATATACAAATAGTCATAAGTGAATGTTCCCTCGGCGGAAAAGTTCAGCTCGCAATCGTCATTTTTCCAATTTATTGAAAGGCACAAAGATTGTCTTTTACACATGGCAGCACATTCCATAAAACCCATTGGTCCAAAGTGCTTGATGGATTTCTTTATCAATTTCTGTCCGTCGACTGTACCTTGAAATTTTCCTGGAATTTGTGATCTGTCAATGCAATAATCTAAGCAGTAAATGGCACAATGCATTGATAGAAACCTCAGCAAATATATTATTATAAAGTTAATCATCTCGACGTGTGATGTGTTCCTGATATATTGAAATGTTTGAGCTAAGTGAAGGAACACGATAACCGCCTTTCTCTTTGAGTATTAAATCGATGTTTTACGGTTTGTTTTCTGTGTGATATATATTTTTTTTATTCTGCTAGTCATATATGTCAACATTTTTGCAAATCGGAATTTATGTATTGCTAAATGTGCAAACAAGAGGAGTATAAATTAGTACCACTTTCAATGACCACATTTGAGAATATTAATTCCATGTTTATTTTATTAGGTAGTATTCCTTGACGGACGATTTTAATGAAGATTTCAAATAAAGTACAGGAATCATCACCCACGTTTCACCTAGGTAAAAATAAATAAATAAGAACACTTTTATGGATATTCTACTCCTTCCTTTAATTTAAGCAACATTTCAATTCACATACAGGAATCTTTATCAAGCATAAATACTGACAGACAATAGAAGGTGTAGCATATCCATAATAATCTTACTTCTTAATTTCATTCAAAGATTATAGGTAAAAATAGTTTCCCCACGGTTTTTAATTCACAATTTAAAAAAATAATTATGTCGTATGTTACTGTACATTCTACATATAGGTGTCGTTTCTTCGCTTGAAGCCAGAACGTGGGTCAAGTTAATCATGGACATCTGAACAACTCAATATTTAGACGTCTTAATTCTTAATCCTTAGTCCGTAATGCTTAATTTATACTCCTTCATTTGTTAGTCAATCTTGACATTTGTTAAACAAAATCAAAATTTGTTCATAAAAATCAAAATTCGTTCTCTAAATCAATAACTTGTCAAGTAGAATTTGTATAGTTCTAATTTAAAATACACAAGTGTCTCTTAACATTTCTTCGGTAACAATTCTCTAAATACAAATCTTGCCCAACAAATGTTGCTTAACATTTCACCAAATATATTTCTCGAATATCCATCTGTTTTTATAATTGTGGAGGCCCTACGTTGAAATTTTAATTGGACTGAAGTATAGTGGACTATGGGTTATAAACGGAAATTCTGGATAAGATGGCTAATGTCTATACCCTGGTTTATGTGTCCCCGCTGTATGACCAGTCTGTATTGGCCCAGAAAGAATGAAAGATGCTTAAAGGGGTGACGAAAAAAAAACAATTTGCTTAGCAGTACAACAACCTGTTTCACGAAATTTTAACAAAGATACAATCAAGATTTTAAGAAATATAGTAACCTCATTGGTTAATAAAAACTCAATTTTAGTGACTGACCACTGGAACACTAAAATCATCCTATATAGTGATATATGAAAAAAAGAATTCAAACAAACAACGATTAATTTTTAATTGATTTAAGCTACATGACAGTTGTTTTACCTGATAAAGGAGTAACCTAAAAAAACTTAAGCTATAAAGGTCTAATCATAATATGTAGTTTTACAACAAAAAGCTTTTAAAAATATACGAGGAGGCATTGTTTGTTGAGTCCATTGTAAAACATCTCTTCAATCTGCCGTAAATAGGTTTTATTTTAGCTTTAGTAATGATTTTTCTTGTCCATGACTTAATTTAGCAGTGTAAAAAAAGTAGATTTGTGTTGTTTTATTGTGACAGAGTTTCGAGTGAAAAGCATCAGTAGTAAAAAGTCGATAAACCACCGTTCCAATCAAGTGACTAGTAGCGAACTCACTGACGGAGTGACGAGCTCACTGACGTACTGACTTATGAAGTAGCCCTTACTCAAACGTTCGGCAACAGTAATTGTCGGTTATTATAGACACTGTGAAATTACGAACAGTTACTATAGACGTTGGTACCGAATTTTCAAATTTAAAAAGCGCAATTTTCAAAAAACAAATATGATGTTTAATAAGGACAGAAATGATGAGGAGATATAGGCCGGGTTATGAATGGCATCACACTATATGTAGTTGGTAAATTTAACTTTTTTCAATTTTACTCCTTCAGTGCTATTTTCACAATGTCAAGCTATAACCAATCCCCTCTTACACCTTAACTGCAATAGCCACTTTTCTCGTTTCACCGGATGCCGTTTGGGTTGTACACAGGCTAATGAGGCCATTTAAGGCGATTGCAGACAAGATAGCAAAAAAAATTTTTTCAATTTGGTGAGAATTGGAGATGCGACGCCGGTGCTTAAGAACGATGTATACCACAATATATGTGAAGACTCCGAAGCTGTTGGATCTTTCTAGAAAGGATAGAATTCAATACCACAACAAATCAGGATGGTCAGAATTCGCCCTACTCCCCCTATAACTGTGGCCAACTGGGCTGTATATACCTGATATACATTCAGTTAACTACGACGGTTTCATGCGTTGTTATTTTGTTTGGTTTTTTTTTTTCCATTATAAAGCATACATTAAAGCATTCCATGGGAATATTAATATTCAAAAAATGGAATATTAAATTTATTATTCGGTAAAATGAGGTGGTAATAATAATAATAATAATGGTTTATTTCAATTATGTTGACCGAACCATAGTTACAAAGATGATCAACAACAGTGGTTCTCTATTGACACACACCATACAATACAATTCAATTACGTGATATCATTTCTGGTTAAAAAAAAGCTAAATATTTTAAGCTCCATCTCAAGATATATTGATTTATAATACATCTTGAGATGGAGCTTAAAATATCATTGTTTGTTTCATTGCAGATTTTTCGGTAACTATCAGTGGCAAATCTTTTATCTATGTACCTATTTGGAATGTACATTTTTCTGATTTTTTCTAGTTTAACAAGGAGCAGCATGAAATGGACAATATCCTCACATTGGGAATCAGACAATATACATTTAGAATCTTTATACAGTTTCCTGTCGAAAAGACTCTTAGTTAAAGGAAACATGTTAAGCCTTAATTTTGTAATATTTCTTTTCTGATGAAAAGTGATGTTAGACTCCAAGTCAGATTCTCGACTAATACTAAGCTTGAAGTATCTGTAGTGGGTTAGGTTATTACTTTCAAACAACTTATCAGACCATTCCAGTAAATTGATGTCTTTCAGACGCTGTTTGAAGTCATTTACAAAATTTGGGTTTATCTGGTATATGGTTTCACAGTACCAGAGAAAATCAAAGACTAATCTTATTTGAGTTGCCCAGTTAGTTCGACCAGCGGAATCATGCTTTATACTTGCTTTGGATATCTTGATAGAGGCATATTTACTAGCTTACACCAGTACTTAATACACAGTGACATATATATAGAATACACTTAAAGGTGGACGGGCGCATTCGCCTTGAATTCCCTAAATTTGTGAATTCCCAAGGTGAATTTGCAAAAGCTAGTTAGTATTCTTTCAATTTCGGGTCTGAACTGGAAGCCCCACACTTGGGCTCCATATGTTAATATTGGCTTGATTTTTGCATCAAAAATTTTAAACATAATATAAATGGCTGGATTTCTACTTTTACAAATTAAGGCTTGAATGGGAATGAGGGCCTTTTTAGCTTTGGATGCAAGGTCACCCACATATTTCTACCAGATAAGTCTTGGACCTTTTCAATCACCCTAATCTCTAAATAATTATAGTAAGTCACTGTGTACAATTGTTTGCTTTTCAAATGCCATTTTTCGTTCTTTGTCTGTTCAGGTGGTATACAACTTAGAATAGATACCTATGACACTTAACAATAGTCGCAAACACTATAATAAGCTGTCCATCATTAAGCAGCTGGCCCAGCTCGCCAATTAGCAAGCCCGTAGCCAGAAAGGGTGTGGTATGGTGGCTAAGGGGCAAGCCCTCACCCTAAACCCCACCGCCCCGGAATTTTTTTGGATAGTATTCAATCAGAGAACGTCATTTGTTCTGCCAACCCATCATAATAATTGATGCCCCTTAGATATGCAGGCTATGTTGCGAGCCTGTCAGCTAGTCAAAAAAAAAACCAAAAAAAACACGACGGCGGCTTCTAATGGTGGTAGATTTCGGCATCGGCTTACAGATCTTACGGCGGACATCAGTCTAGCAACTAGGTTGAAAATATATATCTCTTACACAAACATTTTGCTATAATCCACAGTGAAATCTATTAGCTGCTACGAGATCAATTTTGAAACTCAGTTTCAAACACAGTTTGTCTATGTATTCTGTCATAGGCATATTATATTACCCTCGTGTTTTGTTTATTTTGTGTGCACCTGATAATAATGGTATTGATTTGGTTTCAGCACATCAGTGTCGTATATACACTACAGCATATTATGATATTTAACTGTGGTCTATCAATCTACATGGGTTAAGTCCCTGCAATAAATTCTTCGATTATCGTTCTTTGAAGGAGCAGTTTGTTTACATTAATAAATTAATATTCAAACCTTCAGTATTACAATTATTTACTATCATCTTTTATCAACAACAAAATATTTACGATTTTTAAAGGAAAAAATAAACACTCCACGATTGAAAACAAATTGAAGCAGGGGAAGTTAAAAATAAGATATATTACATAATTGCTCCCTTTACTTCCGGTAGCCATTATTATTTTTAGCGTCCGTTGCGACGATGTCAACTGTAAAAATTAATCTGATTGAAGAGTAGTTCAACAGAAATGAAGATTTTTTGTGTTATTTCAAGAAGTCTAAAGCCGTCCTAGAATTTTTTTTTAAATGAATATAGGATTTGATTTCCTGATATCAAGTTACTTTTGGTGTTTTATAACTTGTTGACAATTTTTTGTTTTGAACATTTTTTCGACAAGTTTTGTGGGTTAAGGAATTTTGATTTGTCATTGACTGTTGCTGTTAGACAATCGATTAACGACATTCAGTGAAATTTGATGCTTTTGTTTCTAAAAGTACTTTGTATTGTTAATGTTGATTATCTTGTGATTGATTAGATATGATATGATTGTGAACTTAAATTTCCAACGCTGAGTTTTTCTATTCATTGAGGCAATATCCATTATAGCCCATAGGATACTGTACTAGCAATGTGAAGAGCCTATATGTCATTGAAGTTAAGGTAGGTTTTTTAGTTATTATGTAATTGTTTAACTTTGAAGAAGAGAGTAAGCCATGATTATGATTGCCTCTTCCTTTTATTTTGTCAATGCATGAATCCCCAATCATGAGTTTTGGTAACTAAAAGTAAAGCGAAAGGGCACGTCTGAAATTTGCTGTGAATATTCAGGACACATGTAAGTACCCCTCTGCCAAGTTTCAAATCGATAGCTTTACGGGAAGTTGGGGGTGCGTAAGTAAAACAGTGCCCAGTCAATGCCAAGAGGATTCTTAACTATGAACCTAAGTTGTTAAAATATAGATGGCGTTTTCAGTACATTTAGGACAAATTGACAGTTTAGGACTATTGTACTGCAATCAATATCAATATCATGTCACTTTCTTAAACTTGCTGTACTGGTATTTTATAACTGAACACCTGAAACTTGAATTAATCCAAATTATCAGATTAATAAATTTTAAAAGTACCCGGTACCGGTACCAAACTTAAAATGACTAGTTACTCCAAGAAAAAAAAGTTACTCCATCCTAGAGCAGTCTAATACCGGTATTTCAATTTGTCTTTTAGTAAGCTTACTAGTAAACTGAGAATAAATAAAAATCTTTTTTCTAGTAAAAAGAAGATTGTGTCTTAAAATTATTTATTTCTAACTTTTTAATTAACCTAAAATAGAACATTTGTAATAATCTTGTTTAAAAATAAATAACTGATTAACATCAAAATAATATATTTCTTTAATGTATTTTAAGGCCTTAATCCTTACTAAGGAAATTTAATTAGTAAGCTTAACTGTTGGTATTTTAACAAATGCTTTAATCTTTTAATCCTCTTTAAGCAGCATTAAACTATAATTCCTTCCATTTCAGATTATTTTTTCATTAGATAAGATCTGTAGAAATATTATTTGCAATGATTGCGTGAAAAGTAAGTTAAAACATTTTTTTTTAAACTTAATATATTAATGGAGTAGATAAGTTGGTTTGTTCAGGACATGTTACATGTATATTTTTTTTTGAGGATTTTTTTTATTTATTTATGATTTAATTCTACTTATTTTTTTATTTATGTTTCATCTCCCCCTGGAATTTTCTTGACCCCCCCCCCCCCCCTGGAGAAATTTAAGTTTAATCAAAGGACATCCATTGCTCTGTCCCCCTTCACAGTAATCCAGGCCCCCTTCCCACCCCCTTGAATGTGCAGGCTGGCCACTGGCCAAAAGTCATCTAATAATAATACAAAATTTGTTTCAGAAAACTAAGATGGCCACTGATACAGATCATATACGTCCAGCCTCTGTGCTGACCAGGGGTGTACAAATCACAGAATTTAAAGAAACAAATGTGAATCCAGAGCCAGTGTTTTTAGAAGAATCAGATATCTTATTAGAACAATATCTGTCTCCAAGGAAATTAGTAAGTTTAAATCTAAATTCTTTAGCATGAAATAAATTAAATGAATGGATATTTACATCCTACTTTTCTGCACCTAATGGGCTAATGAAGAAGAGCAACTTCATGCAGTGTGCAATGAGGGATCAGAATAAGGTTCAAATACACAAGGACATGATCTTATCTAACATTCAACCCATGGAGACAAACATATACTTTTTATTTTACACTGATCAGAATAGGTCCAGCCCACAAGGACATGATCTTGTCTATCATTCAGCCAATGGGGACAAACATAGATTCTTTATTTTACATTGGTCAGAATTAGGTCCAGTACACAAAGACATGGTCATGTCTAACATTCAGCCTATTGGAGGTTTGAATATATTTTTTATTTTCAATTTGTTAAAAAAATACACAAGTTCATGTCTATTAGAATTATGTGGAATTACAGGAATCACAGACATCTTATTAAAAATAGGAATTGTGCAAATTGATTCTATCAGTTTTCCTGATACACATAAAAAGTTTAGAAAACATCTTTACAATTACTTTTCCTTTAAAGCTATTATCTTATTTACAAATGTATTTTTGATCTCTTTTTCAGAAAATGTTAACAGGGGTGGACAATTTAGAGGAAGTGACATCATTAGAATTAAAAGTGAACACAACAGAAACTAGTCTAGGAAATTTTGGTTCTTTGCTACCAAATTTAACACAGTTAAAAATGTCAGATAGTGTTATTCATTCTATAAGGTAAATTTAATTCACATTTTGGTTTGACAATTTTGGTTTGACAAATTTGGTTTGAAAATTTTGGTTTGACAAATTTGGTTTGACAAATTTGGTTTGATAATTTTGGTTTGATAATTTTGGTTTGACAAATTTAGTTTGACAATTTTAGTTGAATGGTATTCTCATCTGATCATCAAGTATGGCTTTAATTCACTGTAATGTGTTTCTTTTTTACAGAGATATAGGGTCTTCATTAAGAGGTGTGTGCGTATTATGGATGTCACAATGTGGTTTAAATGAGGTAGATGGTATATCCTCAATGACAAGCTTACAAGAGGTGTATTTACCGTACAATGAAATCTCTGATATAAGCGCACTCAGTATGTTAGATGACTTACAGATTTTAGATTTAGAGGGGTGAGTAGTTCAAAGGTTATTTATTACATATTAGGTAATACAGAAATTAGGTCCATGATTAGGTTAATCTTAAAGGTGTCTAAAGCCCTAAGAGAATATTAATAAAGTGGATGTTTGTACAGATTAGTTTGCTGTTGTATTTTAGCACAGTGTGTAAAAATATTGATAAACAAATGAAATTTTATAAAACCCAGAGAATCCTCTTTTAACCTTAAAATGTGTGTCAGGGAGCTTCTATTTGAACCTTTGCACTTTTCATACAGTGTTTGATGACATCACTGATTGCCAAGGGCCTTATCTGATGCAAATATATTTTCAATTAGTGACCTCATAAAACACTTCTTTTTAGTGGAATTTAAATGAACACAGACGTCTGATTCCAAAATTTGAATTGTTCAAATTGACGCGTCTCCGATACACATACAAAATTTAGAAAACTCTTCATAATCCCTTTAATAGGTAATAGGATGTGAGGTCTGGTTTGGACACCATGCTTTTAATGCCAGTGCAAAGCATATCTTCTGACACAAGAATTGTCAATATTAGTGTATATTCATCATTGAACTTACCTGGTGTCATAAAGTAAAAGAATCCCTTAAAATCAGGAAAAAACTCATATAACTGAATTATTATTGAAAACACATAATCAATTTATCAAACATTTTTCAATAATCAAATGCAATTTGGATTTATCAGATTATATAAGGATTCTGGTACTGTAAGGCTACAAATTATTGCGAGATAGAAATTAATGTGTTAAATGCGACCTATCCGCGATCGCATTAATTTGTATCCACATTTTTAAATACATATTCCCAAGTGAATTTTATGGAGGTCAAATATGGCTGACACTAGATATATATAATAGATATATAGTAAATATTGAGACTATGCGGGATTAAGTAATTAGGTAATTATCTCTAAATTTGAAGTTGATTAGTAATTAATGACTTTAAAAAAACAAAAGATTTTAACACTTAACTATTTAAAGATAAAATCTTGATCATTGTTCATGTCTTCATTCATTAAGCACTTTAGAATTTTGATGATATTAAAAAATGCGACACCTATCGCGGATCGCATTAATTTGTACTCGCATTTTAGTCTCTGTACCCCATGTCGCATTAATTTGTTGACGCATTAATTTCTAGCCTTACAATATGTTATTTATTGCAGCAGGTAGATCTACTGAAGAATATATTATGCTCTCGCTGCTAAGTTTACAATTTTATGTTTATTCTAAGATGCAGGATTTCTTTAATGAAGTTACAAATAAAAACCACCTGATTTGATTTCAGTAATAACATAGATGATATAGCCCAGATGCAGTATTTAGCTTTATGTGATAAATTAACAAGGTTAACGATAGAGGGGAATCCTGTTTGTACAATGAGAACTCCAGATAGTGAGGAGGTAAATAGATTTATTCTACTATATTTACATAACCAATGTTTGTTCTACAATATATCTAACCATCCCTGATCTTATTATGACTCAGAAAACCCTCAAATATTTATAACACGCCCCTTAACTTGATTGACAGACTGGTTGAATAGAAAACACAATGGTTTCAGGCATTTTTACTATTAAAAAATATAGAAAATTCTGGAGTATTTCATCAAAAAAGATAGACCAATGTTTATTACTATTTTCTAGGATATTTTGTTGTAGTTTCTATGATATTTTTTGTTGTATTTTTATGATATTTTGTTGTATTTTTATGATATTTTGTTGTATTTTTATGATATTATTTGTATAGTGTATCTTGATCATCTCACTTGTAAAAAGCATGAGATGTATATGGAGTAACTTCTTTAAGAAATAAATATTATTATCATTAAGTTTTAACTCACCAACCTACCTAGTCTACCATAAAAAACTTACGATTTTATCACTGATAGCAAAACTACAACTATAGAGAAGAGGTACAGAAGATTTTACCCACGGTTGAAATACTGGATGATGAACCCTTAGTGTCCGGATCTCAACCTTCCATGTCCATCAATGCTTTTGATGCTGATTGGGAATATCTAGAAGAATTACAGAGAGATTCCTTATTTCAATCTCCATCAGAAGTTCCTGAAGATTCAGGTAAATTTTAATCTAATGACAGCATGTATAACTTGTGTCGAAAATGTTGATACTAATAATAAACTCTTTATTTTACATTGGTCAGAATTAGGTCCAATACACAAGGACATGGTCCTTTCTAACATTCAGCCCATGAGGCGAAGTGTGTTTTTATCCCATATTATTGTCTTGTATGATAAAATTGTATACAATTTTGGCGCAACTGTTACCAATGTGAATGAAATTTTGTTTTGTTTTTATCTGAAGGTTACTTGACACCTTCTTGATCTAACAAAGTTCTTCATTTTGTTAAGTTCAGATTTCAGAGATTTAAATCAAATGACTTATTATTATGAACTTGGTGAAATAATTATTGGAGTTCAAGTCAAATCTGTGTACACAGTAGTCTGCTAAGCCCTAATTATCAAAAATTGAATTAATTAATTGGAGAAAACCTCTTTTGTTTTTGAACTTGTGGGAGATTTGATACATGCATTGCCTTTGGCACACAGTATATAGTATAATGTTCTTTATTTACAGCCACATCAATAGAGTCAACTCCATTACGTCCAGCAACAGCTTACAGACCTGGTTCAGCCCTACGGCCTTCCTCAGGCTTCCGTCCTTCAACAGCCTCTAGAAGACCAGCCACCATTAGTGGTCGGCCCTCAACAAGTGTCCGTCCTACAACAGCTTTTGCTGAACGTCCAGTGTCGAGTGGTATGTATTTGCCATCTTAACAATGTCAAGCTGTAACAAACTGTACCTTATACCTTGACTGTAAATGTCACTTTCTTGTATCAGAGAATTTTGATTGCACTGTATGCTACCGAAGTTACATGCACGACTGAATTGTTTCTTTCTCCTTCCTTCCCAGATGCCATAGACAGTATGAAAGATGGTGGTGCTAGTGTTTTAACACAAGGTGGTGTTATTTGTGGAAATCCCTCTAGAGCGTTACGAGAGAGAAGAAAGATAACTCAATCTAAAAATGAAGTAGATACAGAACAACAAGTAAATTTTGTTTAGCTCTTATGAACCTTAACCAGAAAATCTACCTGAAAATAGTGTTATTCTTATATTTATTCTGAAGGTTTCAACTAATAATATTGAGCTATTGTAAAGCCAAATATCAAAACTAACTCAATCTTCTTATTTAAGAATTAACTTCAATTTTAGATAAACATTTTTAGAACAAATACATAGATACATGTAAATAGCATATTTTACAAATATTTTCAGGTATTAATAATGAAAATTGTGTATAATGCCAATTTAATTTGTTAAAATACTATAGTGAGGATTGTCACCTTGAATGTTTGACTCCGTTTTATTTCATTTCATTTTATTTCACTTATATCATTTCATTTCATTTTTATTTCATTTGAATAATATATTTTTCAGGAGTCTAATGATGAAATTGATAAAGAAAATGATAAGAGTATAGTTGATGAGTTAATAGAATGGAGACAAGACCACAGCAAGTAGGTTCTAGATTTGGGAAGAAAATTAATATTGTTTCTTGACGGTTTTTTAATGTTAGCTGATCAAAGCTTGCTAATCAGACATGTGCATGGTAATCAGTGCATGGTAATCAGATAATTCGGCCAGTTCATTATGTTTGTTGCAGTTTACTAATCAGTACACAACTAAACAAGTGTTTTCCAATAGACAAAGTGTTATCTTAACTTATAAGTGTTCGCTGATTGCTGGATATGTTCGTTCATCAATGAAATGTTTGCTGATCAATGAAATGTTTGCTGATCTCTATAAATGTTTGCTGATCTTTACAAATGTTTGCTGATTGCTGAAATGTTTGCTCATCAGTGGAATGTTTGCTGATCTCTATAAATGTTTGCTGATCTCTATAAAAGTTTGCTGATCTCAATAAAAAAAATTCTTGATCCCTATTAATGTTTGCTGATCTCTATAAATGTTTGCTGATCTCTATAAATGTTTGCTGATCCCTATAAATGTTTGCTGATCTCTATAAATGTTTGCTAATCAGTTTACTGACATAGAATCTCCTTTGGTGAGCTTTATTTTACATTAGAAACTTAATTTCAGACGAATCGAACAAATCCAAGCATCCAAGAAGGCTCAAGTATTAGTGATAGACCACAATGATATTGCTGAAGAAGACGAAGATGAAGAAGAAATGAACAGTCCACCTAAATCAATCATCAATTTAAAACTCACAGAAAAACAGTTGATTCATCAAAAAAAGAAATTGTCTGGTAATGGGGACAAACAAGATGAGAGTTTTGAATGTATAGATGGTGAAAATGAGGCAATTCGAAACATGCCCATGACTTCCAATAGATCTCTCATCAGCACCAACTCTTCCAAATTAAGAGACATTCCATCTTCAGTACCAAAGACCAAATCTGAAAGGTTTGTAGATATTATTTTTTTACCCAGTTTCATATCAGGCCATTTGATAGCTGTTGGTGTCTAGGGGCCTCTGGCATTGTTTACCTGGTCATCTGAAATATATTGGCTTCTTGGGAACTCTGGCATTGGTTGAACCAAGCCCACCTGAAATATATTGGTTTCTGGAGGCCTCTGCCAGCCTGTGGGTTTGGTTCAGCCCAGGCCATCTGAAATATTTTGGCTTCTATGAGCTTCTGGCTTACTTAATATGAACCAAAACCCTATTTAAAACTATTATGTATTTGTATAAGTATTAGTGTCACTTCACATCCATTGTTGGCTTCATACACGCAGAAAGGACAGAGATCTATGATGGGTAAATATTGTAGATTTCTTTTTTTTTTTACATTTCAGACATTCTAAATCAAGCTTACATCACAATAACACTCAAAGAAGTGAACCTATTCCCTCTACGTCTCATAATGTCATACCACCTTTATCTCAACCTAGACCCTTAATTAAAGGTGAAACTAGAATTAGACGCCAACTTCCTCAGGTGCCAAGTTTACCTTCTAAACCACCAGCACCCAGAGTGTAGCTTTGATTTTGTGGAACCTTTGGAGTCTTGAAATCCTTTGAAATATGAAATTTACAGTCATTATTTTCGAATGTAGCTCAAGGTTTTTGTTCATGTTGTTTAAAATGACTAAACCTACTAAATTTGTGAGTGGTTGCCCTAAAGATAAATATGACTAGTGGACAATTCATTGTTTTAAATGGATAAATGGACTTTGGGTTACCCATGCAACAAACTTGTGTGTTGCCTAAACGTTATTTGACAGTATACATTGGTGTAAATTAATGGACCCACGGCTTAATAATGCCTTCAAACAGCTGACAAAGTCAGTTTTCAATGTAGCTTTAACATGTAACAAAACCACACAGTGTATGTTTATATACTAACATATACTGTATAATTGAGTGTATAGTGCGCACCCATTATTCCCCAGCAAATATATTATCAAACTTTGAGATTATAGATTGAATCTTATATATCGAATGTTGTTTACCATATACTGGCGTGCTCAAGTATAATATATCCATATATTATGTCTAATATACATAGTAAGGTTATTAATTCGACCATGTGATTAAGTCGACCATATCCTTGCATAGGGGAGCTTTTGATAGAATATCATTCCCATACACGTGGACAGGTCATAAAGAAAATCAGGAGATTTGCATTTAAAAATCTGGTGAACAATCGGGGGAGAAATCAGAAGATTTTTTATTTTTCAAATCGTGTTAATTTTTAAGAATTTTGAAAACATGGATACATGATTGTTCCCACCCATCCAAATAAAATAGTAAATCCTGACAATTTATTTTTTCCAAAATTGTAATTCTTGACTTCTAAAAACTCTCCATTCAAATCATTACTTGCACAGAATGAAAAGTGGAGGCAAAAAGTTATACAACTTGCTAAATAATGTCCAAAGTTTTAATAATTGTGCGATAACGCTGGTGGTAGTAATGATGATGAACGTGTTATTGGTGGACCAATAAAGCTATTTGATCCATAAAGGTTATATTACAGTGTTGACAAAATAGATCGTTAAGTGATGAATGACTAGACCTTTTACAAATACCGATTTGTTAAATTTAGACAATGTTCGCGATAACAGTGTTATTTATTACATGCGTGTTAATGTGTGTGGGTGTTATGAAGTTGTAAATATTATTGTTAATGTAAATAGAATGTAAATATTATGTATGTATTTATTTAAATTTTAATTTTGAATGAATCCTAGCATTATTTATAAGACATAGTGCCTGTTATGTATAAATATATGAAGTGATTTTATCGTGTTTTGGTTTTGATGATGGGGCAATATTAAGGAAAGATTCGTCAAAGTGTTGTATTGGATTTCCATTGGTCAAAAAAGCACCCTGACACCTTGGACATGGAACAACCTTGGCCCCTATTTGACTTGGGCACTTCGGCCGCCCTGGACAAATTTTTGATAGTGTTCAATCAGAGAACGTCATTTGTTCTGCCCCCTCACAGTAATCGATAAACCCCCTAGTTATGCAGGCTGGTTACGAGCCCGGTTAAAGGATTCCAAATGATGCCTTTGTTGGCAGTTCAATTGGATGCACCTGAAGTAATATATAACATCGGGTCCTTTGTCCCATAATTATCTATGCAGGGAAATGATGCATCACTGATGCAAATGGGAGATAAAGGCAACTATCTCCAAGCAAAATTGGGTGTTATAAAGAAAATATAAGAACAACAGTATTACTATGCTATAACTACATAACTTTAATAATCAACAGTATAAGAAAAGAAGCCAATGCCAAAATAGAGATCAATGAATGGGTCAAAATTGCGGCTGTACGGCGTTGTAGTGGTACTGTATTTTGCTGCACTGTCAAATTTCACTGCACTCAACCAATTTGTTAAATACTACCATACACTTACGATGATATCTGTACAATAAGAACTGACTATACATGTCAATTGTACACTTTTGATGTTGTACATTATACATGTACACTTCAGCCCCAGTTTGAAATTATCTCTGTCCATCAAAACTTATGCACACCATACACCGTAAAAGCCACCAGTATAAAGTCGATGTTAAAACATACTGAACATGTTGTACATCATATTACTATACATATTATAATAATTATTGACAGCGCTGTAGACTGGTTGATAAAAATTGTTGATCTCATCAGTGTCATACATAAAGAAGGCTGGATCTGAAATGGTACATCAACAATTTAGAAAACTGTGGTAGAATAAAATATAGACTGGAAAATGCTCTACTGAAGATGGAAACGATGCAATGATGGATTTTGAATTTATTATTTGTCAGTGGCAAGGTCTCGAGTCTATATTAACCATGCAAGACAATCATCCACGACCTCAGAATTACCCTACTAGTATTATACAGCAATTCCGTTTTCTAAGAGCTGTTTAGAATGCTTAATTTGCAATGGTGTCGAGAGGCTACTTACGTAGGGGATAACTACATGCAACAGCAACCATGGCGAAAAATAAAACGAGAGCAACACAGCTGGCCATTTTATTTTAGATAGGCTGAAATAAAGAAAACGAGAAATTTTAGGAGCTATACCGGATTCCAACCGAGATCATTTTAAATATTTGTATATTTTTCTAACCCTTGCAGACCAACACCAGTCAAGCAATCTGTTATAGCCATGTTAATATGTATAATTGTAAATATAAACGTATATCATAAAAATCTTTGTTATATAACATTTCTTATGTATTTCAAAATTGTATTATATGTGTGTTCTATGGGCAGTTGCCTTGAAACGAAATAAACTTATATATATATGTTAGATTTTTTGATCCTAGAAGGGCTACTATAAAACTTTCTTGACAAATTGGCGAAATGAAAATGAATATTTAAGGAGGACCAAAATACATGCTGCAAATTAGTCATTTTTTTGTTGCTGCTTACAAATCTAAATAGAGGGTTCATGGTATGCGCTTCCTGAAGATTGAAGTTCTCATATACGGGCAAATGATGTCCTTATAACAAAGAGTAAATAAAATCCTTACCTTGATACGATAATGCACACAAAAATTTGCTGAATACCGAAGATGGTATCTTATTCCCGTTGGTTTGTTTGAGTGTAATTTGCTAGAGGATTCAATTGCTTATATACCTGAGTCGGAAATATAGCGAACATCAAACAAATGTATTTATCATACTTTTTGACACTAAGAAGAATACGTCATGTCAACAATGTCACCTCGGATGACATGTTAATTGTCTTTAAATATGACTAATCAGCGTAAAAAGTTCTTTACGTAGTGACCAGTGTTAAATATGCGATAGGGTCAAATCTCTTTGACCCCCACAATACATAAATATTTGCATTCCTGTCATTTTTTAGTCCTGTACATTCCTTAAAAACTACATTCCTTGGTTGAATTTTTTAACATTGGGATTCTGAGCAGTAATTTGTTCTTATAGTTTTGTCGAATTAAAGTGGTTTTCACGCAACTCAGTAAGACCCAGTAAGACACTTTTACAATTAGATGTATATTTCAGAAGCAACAATTTGAAGATTTTGAACTAAATTTAAAGTTCTGCACATATATCCTAGTTCGGATGTGCTGCGCGTATTAGATTACTATAGAGCTCATTTTTAGATCCAAGTTGTAGAAGAAATTATCAAAAATCATTAGAATTAAAGTATTATTAATAATTAATAATAATCTCTTTATTTTACATGGACGAGAATTGGCCCTATACACAAGTCCTGTTTAACATTCAGTCCATGGGGCAATACATTGGATAAAAAAATAAAATAAAAATTGCCAAAGAGTCCGGGCTATCCAACTCTACTCCATTATATGATCTTGTTTAGCTATGGAGGGGGGGGATTTGTCCATGCTCAAGACCAGCTTTAAGAATATTTACTCATGTTGAGACATACAGTATTATTATGTATACTTTTATTAATACAATTTCATTGTATCACAGTTATATGAAGAGACCACGGATATTAGATTGCGCAATTGTTGTACATGGCGAGAAAATGATTCTGTTTGTAGTGATCAAAACTTTAATTCTTTTTACTAAGTCTATTATTAAACTTTTCTGAAGAAAACCCACGTATAGCATTGCTCGAATATTCCAGGGCTTGACCCCATACATGGGTCACGGGTCTGGTGATTTGTTAAAACCAGAGGCCAAGTCGGGAACTTTGATTTATAAACATGTCCCCATAGCTTAATGTTAATGATCATAATTAGTTTTATGACATGACTTTCGACATGCAGTCATTTGTTTTACTTGCTCTTAATACAATGTAAATTGTCACAGGTATATGTATGACGCGAGGATCTAATTATTGCAGAACGTAAAGAGGGTTCTTGGCTTTAGAGCAATTGTTTGAGATATGCTCATTCAATTTTTTGTTTGGTTGTTCTTATCATTAGGCCTACCAATATTGCTTCAATACTAAAACAAGGTTTAGTTCTATTATCAATATAATTTAAGGACGATAGTTAAGATTTTTATCAAAAAGGACACTACTCTTGGTTATGAAGGACATTGAACCATTGTATGATTTGAAGAACTCTACGCTTTTGCAAATATTTTAAGACTTTGGAAGAAGATGCATTTAAATTGACCAAATATATGAAAAAAAACTTACCAAATTTATATTGTTAATAAGACATAAACAGATGTAGGAGGATTATATTAAAAGCTAAGGTACATGTAATAAAGTAAGAAAGAGTACATCCATATATCTATCCTTCTGTTTGATATCCAATTTGATTTACTATTTGTAGGGAAAGATAAATATTCCTCCTCAAGCCATCGTCTCAATAAATAATGTTACGTGTTCAATGTGTAATTAGGAGTCGCGGTGGGACTGTGAGTTAGACGCTTGCTTACTAACCATGGTTCAATCCCGACAATGGTCGAGATGAACTTTCTGATTTTCCAGCGCAGATTCCCTCTGTCAGTGATGTAGGTCGGAGGGACGGACATGATATTGGAATGGGATATCGCCATGTTTTTATAATAATTAACCCATGTTAAAATTCAAAATTTATGTCAATTTTTATAGCTATACAAAGCTGAACCATCACCAAAATCTCTCAAAACATGACCAGTAGATGCCGTTTGACTATCACACCTTCAAAGAATCCAGATAAATTTATATTTCCAATAAAAAAAAATCAGATTTTTAATTGTTTAATTTGTTTACTATTGTTCATATTTAACTTATATTATCACAATTTACATAGTATAATATGCATTACTAGATATACAAGACAAAGACAAACTAAAAAATACTATCTGTTATTCTTCCTTCTATCGCAGAAATCCAAGATTTTTCTTAAAAGCTGAAATTCAGTTCTTTACCCGAATGTAAACTTCATGAAACAGGGAATAAACGGTTCTTCTTCATGAAGCAGATGTCCAGCAAAATGATGAGAATCAAAGATTTCTTTATAAAATGAGTATCAAAAGATTTCTTAATGAGAATATGGCGATTTGTTTTGATGAATTTCAAAATAGAAATCGTGAGTAATTCTTCATTTTAATTACAAATAAACATTTGCCCTTAAGAAAGCAACAAGAAAAACAAAATTATATTTCTGCGTAAAATGAGAATCTTGTAAATTTTACTGATGAAATGCTAGCAAGAAATACTTCATTGCTAAATAGAAATCGTGAGCCACTCTTCATGTAAAAGAGAATCAACAATACCTTTTCACGAACCTGTGTTCAAACAGTGTTTTACTTTTTTAAAGTGTATGCAAATGAGTAGAATGTTAAACCCCCCTTTTCATTTAATTCATTTAAAAAAGAGGGAATCCAAACAAAATTTCTTTATAAATGCGAATATGACAAATTTTTCATAAAAAAATTAAGAAATTACAATTCTCCTCTTAAAAAAACTGACCACATAATATGTTACTGTTTACAGAAAAAGGACGGAAGATTATTAAAACCAATTGACAAAGATTTTCCCAGTTTTGATTTGTAATTGAGCCTGCAATTCACCCCCTCCACAAACATTGTACAATACATGACATAAAAGCTATCTCCATATTTGAACAAATAACAAATTGAGACATATATATTACCATCTTTATATAAAAACCGGTTTGAACATCCAGGTAGAATATGTAAAGACTAGAAAGCATCCAAGCGTAATATCACAGATTTATTTGAATTAAGAGCTCTAAAATCGTTCTTTGAACCTACCAACCAAATTTCTTTAAAGTTTGCCATCCTACCTTAGACAATGGCCTTTAAGAGACATATTTTCGGATACTTGCCAACTCTTATCTATCTGCATATTAATCAGAAGCTGTAAGCAGGTTTTGGACTAATTTTACGAGGTAGAAAAAACATTTGAAAGGGCGAATTTAAAGTAAGCAAAAGCTATAGCTTTTACAATCTGAACTTATAAGTTATAAAGAAATAACAGATCTATCTATATAGATAAGGGACAATGGCCTTTAAAGGACCATTCAATATAATGACTCATCAAATATACTATTTCTCTACTTTACTGGCAAGGTAATAAACAAATTATATAATAGAACATGTTTAGTGATCCTGTGGAACTTATGACCAGATAATTACAATCTCATAATGAAATTAAACAGAACGCTTTCTAAAATAAACAGATCTCATTATAAATTAAACAATCTCTCTATGAAATTAAACAGAACTCTTTACGAAATCAAACAGATCTCTGTGTGAAATTAAACAGAACTCTTTACGAAATCAAACAGATCTCCGTGAGAGATTAAACAGAACTCTGTATGAAATCAAACAGATCTATGCAGGAGATTAAACAGAACTCTTTATGAAATCAAACAGATCTATGTAGGAAATTAAACAGGACTCTTTATGAAATCAAACAGATCTCTGTAGGAGATTAAACAGAACTCTGTATGAAATCAAATAGATCTCTGTAGGAGATTAAACAGAACTCTGTATGAAATCAAACAAATCTCTGTAGGAGATTAAACAGAACAATGAAATCAAACAGATCTCTGTAGGAAATTAAACAGATCTCTGTAGGAAATCAAACAGATCTCTGTAGGAAATTAAAACAGATCTCTTTATAAATTAAACAGATTGATAAATCACATCAAAATCATATATGAGTTAAATCAAACATAAATTATAAATTAAACAGATCTCTGTATACATTAAACAGATCTCTGTGCGAAATTAAACAGATCTCTGTATACATTAAACAGATCTCCGTGTGAAATTAAACAGATCTCTGTGTGAAATTAAACAGATCTCTGTGTGAAATTAAACAGACCTCTTTCTAAATTAAACAGATCTCTGTATGAAATTAATCAGATCTCTTTATAAATTTAACAGATTGATAAATTACATCAAAATTATATATGAGTTAAACAGATCTCTGAATAAAATTAAGCAGAACTCTTTATAACTTAAACATATTTATTATTTAAATCAAATTGATCTATGATTTAAAACAAACAGATCTCTGTACAAAATTAAACAAATTTCTGTATTCAATCAACAGATCTCAAAATCAGAACTTTGGCTGAATTTAATCAGATTTCTCTTTATTATATCTATTAGATCTCTGTATTTAATAAACAAGTCTCAACATCAAAATTAAAGATATCTCTAAAATCAAACATATATCTTTTTTAATTTAATAGATCTATAATTATTTAAAACAAACAGATCTATAATTATACAAGTAATTGAACAGAACTCTTTGAGCAATAAAACTGATTTCTGTATGAAATTGAAAAGATCTACTTGAATAAAATTAAACAGAACCTTGTCTGTTAACTAAACAGATTTCGGAATAGAATTTATCAGAACCTTTTCAGAAACTGAACTGATTTCGGAATAGAATTTATCAGAACCTTTTCTGAAACTAAACAGATCTCTTTATGAAATCCAACAGAACTCTTTATACAATTAAACAGAAATATTATACAGATAAAAGATCTCTGTACAAAATAATCAATAGTCATGTCATCATTGAAATTTACATCTATGTAAACTTCCCTTAACTTCACAGTGTTGTATTTTATTACCACAAAAACCAATGTGCTCATTTATTCAAGATCTCTTTAGACCAAGAAAAATAAGACTTTATTTCCGTACAAAAGACAAATCAGGACTGTTATACAAAGTCCAAAATTTTGGCCCCATACTGGTGACATACAATTTCATAACTTTTTAATTTTATTTAATTATCTAAAAATATTACACTGTATACACAAAAATAGAGTGAACACTAAAAATTTGAAAATAAATCTGGTAAATAGATGTATAGTATATTAACTATAAAGATATATGAAAGGCAATGCCATGTCAAGTTCCATATTTTGACAAATAATTTTCATAACTGGATTTGGGATATAAAATATCTTTGATTCTGGTCCCTGTTCAATGCCATCATAATAGAGCGTTGGTACTTTACTTAATAACATTTGCGTAGCTGCGAGCAATGGCCACTATGGTTTTGATTCTCAATCAGTATGCGAAAGTCTGATGAACTTGAATGTCATCTTTGCTCATAATTCTAGTAGACCCAGCTTTAAAAAGGTTTGGTCAAGGACTAGCTGGTAGAAAAGACCTAAGTTCTTATCCTTGTAAAATATAGTTTATTTATGTCTCTTTTATAATCCTGTAATCAAATATTCTTTCAGAGAGTCAAAATATTGCAATCAGCATGGCATTACCTTTTTAAATAATCAATAGAAATCTCCTCTCTCTTTACCCTCTTAAGAGAAGTCTAAGTTATTCAAGATCAGACCAATGTACAGTCCCAATATAACTGCAACCAAGATCAATGAAATAACACCAACAATGATGCTAATGTTGATCATCTGTTTTGCTGACTTGGCATTCATATTAGCTCCCCCAGAATCACCTCGAGCATAAGCCGCTTTAGCCTGAAAATATAATGTTGATAATAGGTTTTATAACCTCAGTTTCTGGAGAAAATATAATGATGATAATAGGTTTCATAACCTTAGTTTCTAGTGAAAATATGATGTTGATAATAGGTTTTATAACCTCAGTTTCTGGAGAAAATATAATGATGATAATAGGTTTCATAACCTTAGGTTCACAATAGGTTAAATATTATATTTTATTATGTTATTTTGTTCAAAAGGATACCACTATAATTATAATTTGATGGGTATATATCTCAATATTTCTGTAATATTTTTTTCTCCTAGATTTGCTAGATCAAGAAACATGAAACAATTACCCAAGCTTTTATACGCCCACATACAGTTTGAATACGTGGAATATTCATTAAAAACACTGAATAATCAATTGTAGGCTAATCATGATTTGACTTTTAATAATGTGAGAATGTATCTTTAAATGTAAGATATGTAAAATAGTATAAATAAATGGATGGAAATATGTACAAAAAAAAACAAAATTCTCACCTCACTAGCTTTGAGAATAGCAATGATACCAGTAGGCCAGAAACAACATAATGTGACAAAGACAGCGGCACACATATGATCAGGTGGTGGTGGCCCAGATATTGTGTTAGTAGGCACGTAGCCTTGATGAGTTACCTGAAAACAAAGACCATGAATAATATTATTAATTATAAAAAAACAGCATTTAAGAATGGAACCCTGGTCTCATTAGTATTAAGGTGTGTAAATGCAATTGAACATGTGAAAAACTGAATAAATGATGAAGTCACACTAATAATGCTAATGTGAAAAATATAAAATTCTTTTATTTATATTTAAAATACTTTTATTATTACAAATTCACTTTTAAATGCCCATCAATATTTTGTCATTATAGTACACTGTCAATGTTATAGTGACATATGACAATCTACAGTTTATCAGCTTATGGATCCATTTGTTGACTCCAATACATTCAGTTAATAGCCTTAAGGTATCTCAATTCTTAACCCATGGTTTGATTGAAGCAAGCAAGTCTTATTCATCCTAGCTCCCAAACTGACAATAAACAAATAATCAAAAAAGATATGACATACCACCACATTAGGGTAATTGTAAGCTGGTTGTCCAGGCTGGGTATATTGTAAAGGGTAGCCATACTGTACTGTAGGTGGTGGTCCATATTGTTGCCCTGGGACAGGTTGCTGTGGATACTGGGGTGGACCTGCAGCTGTTGCTTCTGTGTAACTTGGTGGCTTCTGTCCTGCTGTAAAATACAAGAATTGAATTGTGTGAAAAAAGCAGTTAAATCTGAATTGGTAGGAGATTTCTTTATCTTAAGCTTATTTGGAAACCATGGATATAATGCTAAGAAATTTATACTATAAACAATCTTTTCTTTCATTTTCTTATGACGTTTATGTCATAATCTTTTTTATTTTCTATTCAACACAAGCTCAAGGACTTGAATTTCTATGCCCTAGGCCCACCCCTATGCTTAGAAATAGTTACAGTTCGTTTCAAGTAACCTTACCCAACCATGTCAGACGATACGTTACTTCATAAATGAGATAATACCATGATCGTAACCTTCTGTTCAATAATAAGTGATACCTTTCAACCACCCTAGGCCTAGGCTAATTCAGATACATGCCATCTCTATTTAAGGGATCAAATCGCAATTTATATACAATATCATCATTAGCATTGCCATTATCGACTGCATCCTGCCAATAGCACTGACACTGAAGCCAGTGACACTGACAGTTACGTGAAGAGAAATAAACTTCACTCGACTCCAGTGTTCTGTATTCTACGTAACGTATTCGCTTGTAACAACAATGAACAAATGAACACATACCTTCTTCTGATTTTTCCATTTTGTCTGCAATTCGTAGTTTGGAAGTTCCAATATAGAATCGAACGCAAAAATAATTATTTTGTTTACGTCGATTGTGAAATAAAAATAAATTTTCAATGGCGCCGTCTGACGGGAACCGGAAGTAATTTCAAAGGGAAGATAATTAAGAAACGAAAAATTATTTCAGTCCGCAATTAAAAGACATAAAATTTAATTTTTTAAGGGCTTCTAAAATTCATAGTGGAAGTAGACATAAGTGTAAAAAGTTCATAAAACAATTATGACCCCCGCATTATTGATATTGAGTCAACATGAAAATAAACTATTTTACAAAATTAGAAATAGATAAATCAAATTTGGAAGTGGGGGATTCGGTGTGAATTATACACAAAGGGGACAATTCAGCCTTAACTATTACCAACAATAACCAAACGAAATCAATAATATCCAGAATAATCTTCCGGAACTGATTTTTGTCGCGCTCAGCAAAGCACCATTTAATGTGGCCTGACAACGGAAATCATTGGAAACATACAAAATTTGCTTGCTTTTAGTGGTTGATATATTATCACCGAAGCGAGTATCTTCACAAAGAAAAGGAGGCAGTTATATCTAGGGATAAATATATAAATTAAGTTTTAAATTTTTACAACATTTTGTTCATTCTAAGACGAAGAACGCCTTTAAAAATTAAAATGACCTTACGCAGGGGTGTTGGCGCCAGTCCTCAGAGATTCATATGCGTACAATATGCCTACTGTTGACTCCAGGCTGAATTAAAATTGCGAAGGGTTGTAGGCCCTAATAGTCCCGAAACTCTATTGCAGTTCGTTGAATTGAATTTGTTTGATGCATTCTGTGACTTATGTTTTAGGGCAAAAGCAATTAATTCAATATTGTTCGAATTCGTTTAAGCAATTGGGAGTGAAAATTATGGTAAGTCGTCTAGGCCTATATGGTAAGAATTAACCGGAAGAACAAACGGCCTGTCGTGAAATTTAGCTGTGGCTCTGCAGAATAATCCAATTTTAAGATTACCGAACGGAGTGCGAGAAGACCACACGGCCTACCGTGAAAATTCGGTTATCGCTTTTGCAGCATTCAGAAAAACGATCTATCATGAAAGTTGCACGCGCTCTGAAACAGTTTCAATTATACGGAAACTACCGATGTATGACGAGTGCCGAAAGAAAATTTTTAAAATTTTTTTTATTCAACAAGAGGAATGACGTCAAAGATGATTTTCGTCATAATTCATTCAATGTAACACCTCGGTAACGTCATGTTACTGCAGTAACAAACAAAGAAGATGGCTGCCAGTCAGAGTTTAAGTTTACAGAGATTGTAGCTCCTCGAACTTTGCTTCTTGGTTAAGAGTTTTACACATAAAAGTAATGGAGCGCCTAACGTTAGCTCCGCGACATCCATCGATAGATTTTAGGCGATGTCTGCCGGCTGGGGATATTTTACCGTCATGGTCAAACTTGCCATTGGACACCAAACTACCCATGCACAAAACTCCTGAAGGAAAGGTTACACTCTTTACGACGTCTCTTTCAGAACCGGTAAGTACTATGGATAGTTAGCGTCTTTTTCAATCATTAGGCTATCCAGGTCTATGAATGATTAGGCCTACAAACAAGGCCAGTCGGACCGACAGATACCATCTAGCCTACGCTTATTCAACCCAATAGGGCCTATAATACTGTGACTCAGTGTGACTGTGACTTTTGCATCACTCAACTAAAGGTCTATAGATCTACTAACTAAGTTTCAAATGTTTTTTTCTGTTTATATTACAGAAATTCAGAAGCAGCCAATGCATCGATTTCGATTTGTCAGATCCTCTTGGAACCACATTGTCCACAGAATACCAATCTTTACACGACCCTCACCTCAAATCTCATTTTAACATGCGGACAATGAGGCGTCACCTGGTTAGAAATGGTTTCATTACGCCATCAGGGGAGGTAATCTGTACCTTACTAGAGTTTAACCGATATCGTCAATATCTCAGACGTCTGTGTTTACTGGAAGTTACTCAGGAGCGTAAAGAGGAGGTAAGTTTCATCGTCTAGAAAAGTAGAATGAACCTGGGATAATTTTTTACAGAAATAGTCATAAATGAATAGCCTCACAGTGTTACTCTTTGTACTAAGTTTTACCAAAAATCCATAACCCAGAGCAACGAAAAAGAACAAAAAACTTGGATTTTTTAAAATGGCCTTTTGCTATAACGGTAGGCCTATGTCAAAAATAGCAATCGGTGGCGAACTCATTGACGTACTGACGTATGAGGAAGCCCTTACTCAAAAATAGATATATCTTCCCACAAATGGGTATCTTAGTTGGTAATTTCGTCATAATTTAGCATACAGTTGACTAAAATAAGTGTTTCCTTTACCGAGTCTTTGGAACCAATAATTCTAAATCTCATAAAAACGTTGGATCAGAAAAAAAGAAAATTTAAGAAGTATTTTTCGTGTCACAAAATTCGGGACGTTGAATTTTCAAATTTGAAAAAAAAAATTATATAAAAACTTCTGTCGTGTTCCGTGTTCGTGAGCCCTGATATCTGTTATAATAATAATATACCGGTACCATAATATTATTAACATAATTTTAAATGGGCCAGAATTAGGTCCTGTCTAAGATCCCCCCCCCCATATACAATGAATGAAATGGAGAAAAAATTCAAAAATATTTCGAGATGTAAGCTTATATTATTTTAATACATGTGTATAAGATGGATAGATATATATGTGTACCTTTGATCAGCTACATGACCGCAAAATTACAAAAAAATGGCGACCATGAATTATGATCGGTTCTCTCCCGACCTTCAATTTGTGACACTCGATAATTGTTTTAAAACTTCCCCGACCTATAAATGTCTATGTATAATTTCAGCTGGCTTGCGTTGAGGCTACCCGTATAAAAAAATTAAGGACATCGAAAACGGAACTAGGGGCGAAATTTCATGAAGTTAAAAAGCGACAACAAGACATGCTTGAGAAAATGAAACAAAGGTATGTTGATGATCCTAGGCCATTTTTTAAAGATGCAAATCAGAATGATTAATTTCTTTGTCCTTGTTTCCGCGGGTGACTCTGTTCAAATTGTTATGTGTGAATTAAGCGCCCAAACATAGAGAGAAATTCGCTCACCACCTAACTATTCCCACACACAACGAGTCTTTCACGTTTTCATCAAATTTGTTGAACATTGAAGGGATAATCTCTCTTAGAATTAACATAAAATTTTGAAAATTTTAAACTTGGCCAAAAAGAGCAAATAAATTAATATCCAAAAAACTCACTAAATTATCCAAAAGAATGCATTTGATAATTGATCAATACACTGTATATTGATTAAAGTTTTTCAATAATTACTTAACTTTGTGAGATTCCCAGATTTCAGGGATTCTGTTACTTTATGATACCAGGTAAGTTTACTGATGAATATATACTCATATTGACCATTCTTTAGAACTAAAATTTTATGTCCATTCTGATAATATTAACCTTTTCAGACATGAAGAGTTGGCCAAGATTGAGGAAGAGAAACTTCAGAAGAAATTGCAACTCCAAGCTGAGAAAATGTTGCATTACGAGGAGAAAGGGAGAATGTTTGATAAACGGCGAGATGAAATACAATATCGTCATAAACAAGAGGTAAATACTACTATAATATCTATACAGATAGATAGTTTTTATAACATAACATTCCTTGTACCAGTTCAACAATAACAGGCCGTAGTCAGGCTTGATTGTTCGGAGGGGCAAGTGATATATCCTATGGCAATTCAGATTTTTGGGGTTTAGAGGATATTTATCCTCTTGCCCCCTGTAGCTTAGGGTCTGTTTTTGGTTAATTTTAGTTCAGCGTTTTGAGTCCCGGGATACTATTATGGGGACAGACTGACTAATAGGGGAGGGTTTAGGTGCCGCATTGGCTCTGTGTTTTAGACGCTTGCTCGCCAACCTGAGGGTCCCAAGTCCAATCCTGGCACTGTTTTAGATGAACTTTCGGATCTTCCTTCCCTTTGCAGGTCGGAGGGGCTGGCATGAAAAAAAAGTGTCTAGTCGCTCGGATGGGACAATAAACCGAGTCTGCGCACAAGATCATTAAAAAGAGTAGGCTATTGCGACTGTCCATGCAAAATTTCTCTTAACGCAAACTACACTAAGTGCTCGTCTTCATTAGTCCATAAGGTGCCCATAACTCCATTCATTACATTTGAGGTTGGGATTCGAAATTCGGCAACTTCGAGGTAGCACATTTTTAGCGTGCTTTGATGAATATTGTTAAAATTCGAATTAATCTAATGCATGTTTCAAGGGCTATAGGATTGTAGAAGAAGAATTTGTTAAGATTATAACGAAGAAGCAAATCGTCAGGAGAAAATGAAATTCTAATCTAATTTCAATAAGACTGGCCTTATATCACAACTTACCTACAGGGAAAACTTGACGCGGTTAAATATTTCTTCTACCAACGTTATTATTTTTGGATTTGTCTTTTACAGTTGAAAAAAAGGAATGCAAATTTATTGAGATCTTGGATGATAAAAGATCAAGAAAGGACTAAGAGGTTAGAAGAGCAAAAGGCAGATATGATACAACATCAAACACAAAAGGTATACATATGAATAGAATAGAATAGATAGAATAGAATAGAATAGAATAGAATAGAATAGAATAGAATAGAATAGAATAGAATAGAATAGAATAGAATAGAATAGAATAGAATAGAATAGAATAGAATAGAATAGAATTAGAATAGAATAGAATGAGAATGAGAATAATAAGCATAAGAATCAGAATCAGAATTTGAATAAATATAACTAGGAATAAGAATTAGAATAAGAATAGAATAGAACGCATCACTAACGTAGATCCAATTTTATCTTTTCACCTATCATTAAAAGAATGCAATAAAGTGGTACAAACGAAAACTGTACGAATATGTTAGAATAGAGAGCGAAAATGAGCTCAGAGGAAGGGAGCGAGAAATGATTGAAGAAAATGTCAAATTACGTGAGAAGAAAATGAGAAAATTACGAAAACGACAATTAGGTAAGTAATATTAAAGTTGGAATGTTAATACCAGCGTAGCTGTGTGATCCGAAAACGCAAAGAATTGATTAAGGGTAAAAACCATGGATAAACCTAGACGCATTAAAATTGATTATAATTAATGCACGTCAATTAACAGGGAAAAATTAAAATCCAGATTTTTGACGTTGAGTTCTGTCAAAGTCGACAATTTTATATTACATGTCTTTTGCAGATGAAATTAATGCGATGAAATTGATGAGAAAAAGACGTCAGCGGGATAGAGAGCGAAAATATGCACAGAGACTTGCTCATAAAATTGTCACAGGAAATTTTCTTTCGTACTCACCAAAAGGTAAGATTTAAATTTTTCATTCATTTAAAATAAAAATCAGTTCGGGGGCAATCAGCATTGAGAGCGGTTTAGTAAAATCAAGAATTCTTTTGAATACAACCAAAAATATAATTGATGTAACGGTATCGCAACACCTGGTTTAATGCTAGTGATGTAATAATTCAACGCTATTATTGATGTCATCATTCAAAAATACTATTTATTTTAAACTATTAACATTGTTAATGATTTAATACAATCAACAAAACTATTGATGTTTTAAATCAATTAATTATTAATGTAATAAACCGAACCAATCAACAATAATCTTTAAATGGCATTTAGTAAAGGTGTTTGATGAAGATAAACAACGTAAGTAACGTGTCAACCAGTGTTCTCTGGTCTTTATCAAACGTCGCTCAAATAAAGTTATTGTATTGCATAAGAATTTGTTTATCTTAATCAACAATACTACTGATGTAATACAATCAACAATACTACTGATGTTATACAATCAACAATATTACTGATGTTATACAATCAACAATATTACTGATGTTATACAATCAACAATACTACTGATGTTATACAATCAACAATATTACTGATGTTATACAATCAACAATACTACTGATGTTATACAATCAACAATATAACTGTTGTAATACAATCAACAATACTACTGATGTTATACAATCAACAATACTACTGATGTTATACAATCAACAATATTACTGATGTTATACAATCAACAATATTACTGATGTTATACAATCAACAATATTACTGATGTTATACAATCAACAATACTACTGATGTTAACAATCAACAATACTAATGATGTAATACCATCAACAATACTGCTGATGTAATACAATCAACAAACTATCTGTGCAAAGAAAATGAACAATTCAATTGATTGATACAAAACAACAAAACTATTGGCTTAACAAAATCAACAATACTATTGATGTAATAAAATCAACATTTCTATTGATGTAATAAATCAACAATACTACTGACTTAATGCAATCATCAAACTAGCTGAAAACAATCAACATTACATTTGATATAATAAAATCAACAATCCAATGGTGTAGCCTACCAAGATCAACAATACTATTATACAATCCACAATGTCACAATATGAAGTAACAATCAACAATATAACTGATGTGAATAATCAACAATACTACTTATGTTATAAAATTAACAATACTACTGATGCAATACAATCAACAATACTACTGATGTTATACGATCAACAATACTACTGATGTAATACAATCAACAATACTACTGATGTAATATAATCAACAATACTACTGATGTAATACAATCAACAATACTACTGATGTAATATAATCACCAATACTACTGATGTAATAAAATCAACAATACTGCGTATAATGAAATTTTAACAATGCAATTACTGACACATCTCGACATTACCGGCACTAACATGAAACAAATGAGGTTAACTATTAAGAGATAGCTTTTAAGACTATTTCAATTTATCAAACAAAATGTAATGGAGGAAAATTACTCCGAATTATTGCAATTAGATCTGATTTAGTTTTCCACTTTTACATTGAATTAAAATCCTGGTCACTTAATGTGCCATCTCAGGTTAGTGACCGGTTGATCAATTTTTCACTTAACAGCACGCCATTCAGTAGTATCTATATAAGGAATTTTTGCAAATCTGTAGGCATGTTTTGCGTATTATGATGAAATATTTCTATTATATTTTACTGATGACTATGAATTCTATATTGTTGGCCACGCTTTAAGATTTTAAGTGGTTAAAAGCCGACACTGGTCAACTTTCAGAGGCACAGACCTTTGGTATCAAGATCTTTCGCACCTGGAGAATGATTCAAACTGATTAACCCTCCAGAGATATTCCTGTTAAAAATCATTGAATGGAATGAGAATCACGTCTTTAAGTTATCCTTAAATTCATATCAGTGTTTCTTTTTTATATTTTTTTACTTAAGCTCATTTTATGTTCCTATAGCGTGTTTCGGATAAAGGGTCCTTGCCACAACTATGGTGTTAGAAATAAACTAACTATTTTCGTGCATTTCTAGTACTATTTCCCCTCTAGACCCAAATCAACCCCTAAAAATGGCGAACTATGGCCTTTAATAACTACATTTCAAAGCATTCTACCGATACCTCTTTCGGATACTCAAACCTCATCAGTAATTTTCCTATACAATAGGTTATGATAATGTTCATAATGAAAGTTGAATACGTTTTGTTAATCTATATATACAATTTCTAATTAATTTCCTTCATATTTCAACGTTATGTAGTCATATCGATTTAGCGTGCGACATTTTCTAATCAAATTGAAACACCGTTGTGCTTTTGTAATACTCTTGCCAACTATGTAAAATTAAAACAATAATTCTAATTGAAGTCTCTCTGAAATAATTATTGAACAACATTTGATTTGTTTTGAGGTCGTTTTTTATGGTTTTGGCTAAACGTATTTCATAATTTCTGGTAAGTACCCTTGACTTTTCTAGATTTTCTAGAATACCAGAAGCGAGTTATTGTCTATTCAAACCTTCGGAAGACTTGTTATATTGTTTGAAATGAAATATATGGAGTTTTACGTCCTACTCCTCTGCACCTTCTGGCCTAATGAAGACTCTAATGGCAGCGTGCAATGAGAAATTTTGCCAGGTCAACGACATTAGTGTACTCTTTTTGCGATAGCACACGGGGCCTCGATTTATTTTCCCATCCGACAAGGGGTAACCAGGCTGAAATATATTGTTTGAAGGGTTATATATAATTTTGTATTTTGAAATGCTGAAAGGGCGTCTGACTATACGAAATCAAATTTCAGTTTGTTTTAATTACTTAATGAAGTCTGGGCAGTAGACAATGTAGGTTGGACGGAGAGCAACAAATTTAGAGGAACGCAAGGTAAACAGACAGCAGAATAGAAGGAAGTAGCGAATTAGTTTCAGAGTAGAGACAAATAGAAATTTGTTATCATACCTGTTCTGAAAAAGTAGAACCTAAACCGAATAGAGCAAATGTTTGCGAAAGCAGAACCATACAGCACTAGACCTAATTTTGGAATTTCCTTTGACTTCACTTTTGGGTTTCCTTAAAATTGACTCGGATTAGTGGAAAATTCGGTCAGGCGTCGGGTGTCCAAGATATACGTCTGACACAAAAAGCTGGGTGGATGGACTCAGTACGGTATCCTAAGGCGTCAATGTAGTTTAGGGTGTTACAAGAGATACTCTCCTATAGAAATTTACAAAATGGAGCAATGATAAAAATACAAAGCGATTACTTCAAGGAGGTAATGAAAGGACACTGAATTTACCATGTGCAAGAACATTACTCAGAATTTTATTCCTTACGTTTGGTATATAGAAATTCATCCTGGAGTTCTTTATAAAGTGTTATTTGACACATTTGTTGCGTCATGATACGCCATTTATGCCCCAGTTACCTCATTACCTTACTTTATTACGTTCTGGCGATAATTCATAGACTTTCATAGTATGAAATTTTATACCGTTTTATGAGAAACCAGGCACCGTCTTGTGCAAGACAGTATTATGATAGCTTATATTAAGACTTGTGTCAAACCAAATATAAGTCCCAAAGAGGATCCAGGATTAGGATTGCCCTACATCGCAATCCTCTTGTCATATATTGATCCTGATATATTTAGTTTGGGTTAATAAGAGATTGCTTTATAATGCTGATTATAGCGAGACAAACCGATATTTATGAGAGCAGTGTAGAAGGCTGCTATAATATGATAGTGTGTTATCGATAGAAATCTAGCTGATTTCCATCGGGAGTTGCGAACCTCTCTCTCTCTTCTCTCTCTCGATAGAATAATGGTGATAGCAGTAATTGAGAATTGACTTATCGTGATTTTCATAACAAACTTTGATATTGGTACTTGTTGGTTGAGTTTCTTAAGTTGCAGATTCTTGTACGGATTTTATATTTGAAAGGTAGGATTTTTTTATTAACATAGAGATATACCAGACTGTTTTAAAAGATCTGGTTCCGAGTTTTAAGAAACGGAACCTTCAAGTTGCTGGATTTTAGGATTCTCTCTAAATTTTTCAAGATTAAAATAATGACAAGATTTAAATATCTTGTTGCATTATTAGACAAACCTAATATGGTTCTGTCTAACATGTATATCCCTCTGAGACAAAACATTGTATGGTCTATTAAAATTAAAATAAAAATGTGTTTGAAATTACACAATTTCAGATGGATAGATCTATGTTCCCGTAATCAAGTACCGTACACGTGTATTAGATGGACTGATCTATTTTCAGTGCGATCTGCAAAATACTCATATTATACTCAAGTGCATGTACATGAGATGAACAGGCATCAAAATACATTCATGTAAAAAAGAATAGTCAAAAAGGTCAGTGCTAGTGCAAATAAATGATAACGAGACGGGCAACGGGCAACGATATGCTGGGTGCAATAAGAGAAGTTCACTAAGTTCTGCTCGAATAGCAACATAAGCACTATTTGTTTTAGATTTCCCAATGATCTTGCAGTGTTAAAACACTCTATACAAGGTCCCAGCGAGACGTTTTTATTTAGAACCTATGTCAGGGTTGAAAAATCCTAGACCTTCTGGTTAGCGAGATTGGGCCAGTCGTTTGACCAATCATAAATGTGATTTGAAGTATAAGTAACAATATAGTAACCTTTTTTAAAACTTCGAACTATGTTCGTGTAAGTTATTATTATTAAGTTTCAATGCGTCGTTTTCTTCCTACCCATCACAATGGTGGGCTTGATTTGTTTGCCGTAATATTGTGTTGTGTTATATGATGTGGCTCTCTTGTACGTATCATTATGAAAACCAATACTTTACCCGAGAATAAAACATCCTGAAACCTTTCCGAGTTCCTGGAAATCACAGAAATCTGATGTCGTTTTTGCTTTAAAAAGAAATTCAACAATCTGACAACTTGTGTCATGTATTTTCTAATCCTGTCAAAATACAGATATTTTATTCGATATGTATTTCTTTTGAGAAAGGCCGTAAAGATTCGTTGTGTATGTTAAGCTGCAATGGCATAAGTGCATGGTACCATACAGAGCATGCTTTTCTTCTAAACAAGTGGTACCATTGTATCATATGCCAATCTTACTCACTATTATTGATATACTTCTTCATGTCCATCAGCTGCTACCGGGTATCATGTTATCAATATGATGTTTAGGATTAATACTTGGTTTATATACTGATAGGTGTATCGGGGACAATGATTACATCAATTTGAACCGTTACAATTTACAGTCTGTCGTCTGTGGTTCCTGAAATTCCACTAAAGCTAAGTACTTGATGACGTCACTAATCACAAAAACCTATTCACATTGACTTTGCATTAGTGTTGTCATAAAACGCCCAGAATAAGTGCAATTGCAGGACCCACAAGCCTCGAGAAGGAAATTGGTTCTATCCGTGTCCCCGATGACATAATACATTTAGAAGTCTGTTTACAGTCTCTTTACAAAACAACGCTGATTTATAAACTCAGCGTGTTAAGGGTGACATACCAAGGGAACACCGACTTTGTTTAAGGAGTTAATCCTCGTGAAGTTAGAAGCTGCAGTCAAATCAATTTCAAGTATTTCCGGGGATATATGACCTTTAAACGTTATGAATATATTACCATTTCTTCTTAACCGGAAGCTATTTGTGGAATAAGCGGAAGTCAAAATGCTGATTAATACTCGAGTGAATTGAATTAAATATTGTAGTCACGTACTCCTCCTTTCTTATCATCTTTATTTATTTTTTTTATTTTGGAGTGTCCTTTTAGACTCAAGCAGGCACACTGGCGTATATTTTACTAGCTAAACTATAGATTAAAATTCCGAGTGTATCTCTAGTTTTTTAGGTCCATAATTAATAGTTTGTTGGCATGGATGAATCGGCTCAACTTACGACAAGGTTCGTTAATTTCCGTGAGTTGAACATATACCTGTTTTATCAGAGAATTTGCAAAATTGAATGACATGAATGAAGTTTCACGTCCTACTTTTCTGAACCTTATGGGCTAATGAAGACGTGCACCGACATTTAGTATGCTATGAGGGGAACTTTGCAAGGGCAGTGGCATTAGCCAGTGGCATTTATTCCCAACTGTCGAGGGATCTTTAACGTGCACAGCCTGTAGCACATGGGGCCTCGGTTTATTGTCCAATCCAAACGACAAAACGGTTTATCAATGTCAGTCCCTCCGACCTGCATCACTGACAGGGGGGAACCGGGCTCCGAAGGTTGATCTCGACCTTTGCCGAGATTGAACCCGGGACCTTCAGGTTAGCGGGCAAGCCTCTAACCCAATGAGCCATCACGGCTCCCAGAGAATTTGCAAAACGAAATAAAATTTAAACGACATTTTAGAAGCGGAGAGCACATAGGCCTATATATAAAAGAACACAATGGATTTAATTATGGTATCACACACAACTTTAATAACGAGGTCCAAGACGCGATGGTTTTCATTTAAAACTGAAAAGATTACATGAGTGGGATGAGGCGTCCAGTCGTTCAGATGATATAAATGTGCTGACAGTATGTTAAAGATTCCGGAATAGGCGGAAAAGATAACGACATTTCACAATTTAATGGTGTTGTCTATCTTCATTAACCAACGAAGACTAGCACTGAATTTAATTCCGATTATTAAAGACTGCAGAACAGGAAAGTCTGGGAAATTGCAACTCCCGTAGTTACAATAAAATGTGATGCACATTGATTTTTTATAATTATAATGAAGTCGCCAATATAGTGTCACAGTAATTTGTATTTCAGTTTCCTCGGATGCTGGGAAGTTAATTGTGTCTGACTCTTGAAGTCGAAGAAAATATTTTCTTTCTCAATACTAACATGTAGAATGGAAATAGACTGAAATATAGTTGTACTTCCCTTTTGGCTTTTATCTCTATAGTAAGTAAATCGAATGCTCTCTTTACAAAGAAAACATCTGATACTATAGGTACTTAATGGTGGCTTAGACGATGCGGACTACTGGATGAAAAGAACGAGCTGTTACGGATTGGAGCACGGGGCGGATTCGACTTGCTTCTTTGTATTTTCTGTACCGATAATCCCACCATACCAAACACTCGGACGCATTACTGCTACGATTGAAGTTTTCTTGTTTTCTTCCAAACGAAACTGAGCATATCCCACTCCTTCAAGAACCATAACAGATAGGTCCTTGAATGCATTTGCCATTACTGTTTTATTTCCATCTGTAGCTGTACAGCAAGAGCAGCACAATGTACCTTTTTTTCTGTGACAAGGTGAAACGGTGGTTACGTCTGATAACATAACTGGCGATTTCATTTCCGTTTGTATAGTAGTGTACTGGATTGGGAAGTCTACAAGAACCATGACCTAATTTTACAAGGTGACATGTTGGTTACGTCTGGGATATTCTTGGTTTACTATAGCATGAACATATTATTCTCCGTCTTTGTCATTGTTATTTCCGTCTGGTTCTGTACAGTTTGAGTTGCAAAATGTACATTTTTTTCTGAGTAACTATAATAGAAGGTGACAAGGTGACATGGTTACGTCTGGGACATTCTTGGGTCACTATAAATATGTTGTCTTGACTTTATACTTTGATACAGACAGTTCAGTTGGAAATTAAGAAAAATAGACTAAGTTGGAATTAGCCATGAGGTCTGCTGTCATATCTTTCCACTTACATCTGAGGTTGACACGAGTGTTAAGTACATTGATGATAATACAATATAGAAAATGATTGATAATACATCGCCAAGTAATCGAGGAATTATTGATTTTCAGTTTGATGCGAAATCGATTACGAATCACATCAAAGGTAATCTAAAACCATTTCGAGATCATCGAAACTTTTCACTTACAACAGATTCGACAGCTGTGCATAGTTAAAGTTCTGCTAGCACCCTGCAACGAGATGTTTAAATGGAAGTTTTTCTCGTACCAATAGCTTGAGGTTGTGAAGATGTTAACCATACAATTTTAAGATTATTTTAACAATCTCTCGGCTCGTGAGAGTTGAAGGGGTGCTTTATCAGGATTAGCAATCAATCCCAATCGACAACTTTCGACTATTTCCGTAAGCTGTCCATAGAAATGTCGAAAGAGCATTGCTGGGTTCGTTTTTCCGCATTGCCAAACCTTCTGCATTATACTAGAAGATGAGGCAAGACGGGAAATGCGGCAAAATGAACTCACCGTATGCTCATTATTTTGTACTTTAGTCAATATTGACTTGGAATGAAAAGTGCTATGCAGCTACGATGTATTATTCTTCTTGAACAATGTACTACGTCTTGAGCCATTTTCCAATAATGACCTGTTTGTCTTCCTTTGTCTTGTAATATGGCACCTTCATTGTTTTTGATAATAGGATTCTGGCCAGATCATGCTTTCTATTATATAGCCTATACTCTTTCGACAAGAACTTCAACCTTGGAATTTGTGAATACACAGTATGCTTCCCTTAAGGACAAAACTAATGAGTTATTCTTATCACGAAATTTGAAATAACAATAGACAAAACATAGAAGGAAATACAAGTATACTCAGATATAACGAATGTTTCTTAAATCACACACGGGATTCGTTTGGTGTATTTTGTTTATCGAGCACAAATTTTGTTGAATGGTTTGACATAGGCGTACTTGTGGAATTTAAAGTAAAGTTTACTTCAGAGGTCGGATATGAATTCAGAATGATGCACATAATCTGTTCTATAAGAAATATAGAAATAGGAATAGGTAAAGAAGCACAAGATATATGGATATACTATTTCTCACATTTATTAACTCAACATTTCTCTTTATAACGTTTAAATATGCAAAGGAAAGAATGATAATATTATGAAAAACAAAGTAAAACGATCCAAGGGAGAAATGAACGGAGAGTTTTTCCAGCCTTTGATACTGAGCATGACTAAGTTTATCCTTGTCACATACAGCTTCCTTTTCTCCAAAAGATAATTAGATTTAAATTCAATACTAAGATATATGATATAGTCTGTGAAATGACAGCCTACAATAATTCTTATCTTGCCTCTATAAAATGATTAGATAAAATAAATGAGATATTAAAGCGAAATTATACTTCTTATGTTTTTCTTTCGTACCATGTCTCATGTCAACTTAATGTCTCTTTTGTCTTTTACTGTAATATTTAGCTAAAGACGATGCAATATTTACGTACATGATGCGTAATGTCTATAGTGTATATTTCGAAATGTTTCATACGACATAAATAATTTTTTTAAAAATGATATTCAAAAGTCCAATTGAATGTAATTTAATAATCAAAATAAAAGCACTAATTGACAATTGAATATATTCCGAAATGTTTGCTTAGGCCCCTTTCGATTGGGCTCTTCCAATTCTAGAATTGTCTGCCACCACTTTCGATACGACTCTTCCTCTTCCGGAAGACGTCTTCCACTCTTCCACTGCTGAGGCGGAAGAGATCTCTACCGAAACCATTCCAAGATGGCGGACTTTAGCGGGATGGTAAGTATTCTTCATGAAACTTCAAAATTATTGTCTGTCAGTGTTATTTAAGACATTTATTACATTATTTTCACATACACTATGTTACCAAGTTATGAAATCACGCTGTAAAACTACATATGGGGAAACATGTGGCTACGGTTCAGCGATAAACATGCTCAAAATAGGCTAGCCTAGTTCATTCGCACTATTGTCAGTATTGAGCTAGAAGAATGGTTGTACTTTCTCTACGCCGCCCTCTCAATGTGACATAAAGCAAGGACATATTTCTTGTTCATGATAGCTACTTTTACAATTCCTTCAATATTCATTTTTTGCAGTGTGGTATGTCATACATGTGTGAAATTTGTCAGAAGATATTTGAAGTCTGGGATCAGTTTATTGGCCATGATTGTGCTGGAGATAGTACTTCCAACAGCAGGCCCAACACGTCTAGTAGTGAGATTAGTCAGAATGATTCACTTGCTAGTTTTCAGCAGAATGATGAACTAGTTTCTCAACTGCCAGTGGAAGAACCCAACAGTGAAACAAGCAATGATGGAAGTAATATGCCCAATCGAAGTAGGTATTTTGAGAATGCATTGTTCAAAAAATTAACAATTAGCAGAGCATGCTAACTCTTTTCGAAACACCAGGTGCTGCCATATTGGTTGGCCCATTGTTGTTAATATTTTGTCTGAATATGGATGATTCTTCTGGAATGTGATTTTGGTTTGTGGTCGGTTTTTACTTATTTTATTTATCCACAGGTTTTGCATCTTCATGAGATGAAGTCTGAAATTTTTTTATCTCATTACTGTTTGAACGGTTAATTAATTTTTTACTTATCTCCTATCATTTTAGGTGCTTGGTCTGATAGAGCAACTATGTGTCTCATTGATCTCTACAAAGCCCATGCTGGTAAATTCCGAGATGTGAAGTACAAGAAGAAAGAAATATGGAAGATCATATCTGATGAACTGAGAGAAAAGGGATTTTCATATACTCCAACTCAAACAGAGGGTAGATGGAAAACGCTGACAGCTAGTTATAGACGAGTTGTTGATAATAACAATACCTCAGGTAGAGGCAGGCAGACCTGTCCATTTTTCAGTCAACTTGAAGATGTATATGGATTTAAACCAAATGTAAAACCAAAGGTCCTTTTGCAGACAGAGAAATCTGTGAATAGCTCAACTCCATCTCAATGTCCTGCTGTTCCTAGTACCAGCAAATCCTCAGCAGTTGTGGATATAGATTCCTCTGATCCTTCTGAGGAGCCTACTTCAGTGCATGATTTGAAATCTTGTACTGGTAATAAAAGAAAAAGAAAGAGAACTACTGATGAATTTCTGGTTTTCCTAAAGCAGCAGCAAGATGAAAATCGTAGAATGCATGATGAACGAATGAAAAGTCAGGAATCACATAACCACCAAAAAAGAGAGTTGATTGGATCTCTAATAGATGTAATTAAGTCACTCAAAAAGGACTGAATGGTTCCTGAGTTTTCATTTTTATACGTCCAAAGCAATAAAAATTGTGAAATTATATCTTAATTTCATATTGTACCAGAAAGAATTCTGGAGAATTTTTTATTATTGTTTTCACTCAGAAGTGATTTATGTCTAATCTTGTTATTCATGCCAGGATGGTTGAAATTATCCTTAGTTTATTTTTTGTTATGTTCTGTTTGTTATGTTTATTTTCTTATTACAATAATAAAAAAAAGACTTTTTCACATTTTATATTTTTATTTATGAAATCTGGGTTCATTTTATTACACTGTCATCAAATGTTCCTTTATCCTGTTGCGCTTCCCAGTTCCTGATGTGTTTCTAGGTTCTTCAATGGCTATCATTTGTAAGGCATCATCATCCTCATCTATATTCTCAATAAGATCAAGTACATCTTCATCATGCTGAAGGCAAATGTTATGTAGAACACAGGCTGAAATAACCAATTTGCACACTTCTTTAATGTCTAACCAACGAACGAACTTTAATATGCGAAATCGTCCTTTTAAAAGTCCGAATGCACGTTCGATTACCATCCTCGTTGATGAGTGTTTAAAGTTGTAACTGTTTTCATCAGGTTGGAGGTTTCCAGTATTCTTGAATGGAGTCATGAGAGATTTACTCAGAGGGTAGGCAGCATCGCCTAAGAGATGAAAGTCTGGGCTACATTTTTCTGATAAGTTTTGACCAATATAAGAATTACGGAAAACCCTGGCATCATGTACTGAGCCAGGCCACCCCACATTACAATCTATGAAAAGCATTTGTGAGTCACAGACACCTTGGAGTAGGATTGAATGGAAACCCTTTCGGTTAATATACGATTCAGGGCACTCTTCTGGACACTGGATGGGAATGTGGCTCCCATCAACTGCTCCAATCACTCCAGGGAATCCTCTTTTACTCTCAAATTCTCTGGCTATAACTGTTCTCTGGTTAATATCAGGCCATTTGATGAATTTTTTGACAAGGTGAGTACTGATAACTTCTATCAGTTTCCGAATATAGATATGAACAGTGGAAACACTCACTTTAAACCTTTCAGAAACTAATTGTAGATTTTCATTTGTGGCCATCGTCCACAGTACCATTGCAAGTGACTTTTCCAAAGGTACTGGCTTTCTGCCACCAATGTTATCAGTTATTAATTCTGGGTATTGGCTTAATTCTGTAACTATCACTCGGAATGATTCTAAATTCATCCTGAACCGATGGGAAAATGTTGATGGCGAGTACATTGGCACAGTAGCCTCAAAGAAATTATTTATTCCAACAGCATCATCACGTTTTCTGAAAATAAATATAGAAAGAAAATTGACAAGAATAACTAATGTCTGATAGACTTTCACAAGTTAGGCCTACATGTAAGCATGTATATGGTTCTAATTTCGTGCTTACATTTTTCTCAACATGGTGGTCATTATCGACAGATCCTCTCCTTTCTTAATACTATCATCTTCATCTTCACTATCCATTAATAGCTCTGTTGCAAAGACAACCACAGCCTGAAAAAATCAAACATAATCAGCATGAGTGAATGCAACTTACAATGTACCAATAGCTAACTAAATTTTGTGTTGAAATTTGAACGCACATAGCTAGTGCTTCTTGTAAGGCTTGTTAGTCAGAAATACTCAAAAGTCATCCTAAGTTTGAAAATACTGATCGAGTCAAAATCTGAATTTCAATTTAAATTGCTAGCCTAGTATAGGTTATCATCCAACTGGGCCCTAACCTTATACAATAATAAATTATATGAATTGAAGTTGATTTTCCAGCAAGCATACATCGTTTGGCTAAAAAATTCCTTCAATCAGCTTTTTGATTTGGAAAAGAATAACAATATTTGCTGATATTCTATACTGAACAATATGGCCATGTTCTGATAACTTTTTTCGTCTTTCTTACCATGATTATTTTTGTCTTGTTCTCTGAATCCATTTTTGAGGTCAGACTGCCACCTATTGGCAGACACTGTAATCTCTTCTGGCTGATTCGATTGTGACATCTCTTCTGACTCTTCTGCTCTGCTCTACCGCTTCTGGAAGAAGCTCAATCGAAAAGGGCCTACTTATAAACCTCACTTAATGCTGTCTAAGTGATTATTAAATATTATTCATACGTCCGATTATTTTGTCTGTAATATGATAAACGAAATGTTGACAGGAAACAAGGTGTAATGACGTTAAGGTTCAGATGCGATATATCAGAAATGAATGGAGTTTTTACTCTTCTGCACCTATTGGGCTAATGAAGACGGACAATTCCATACAGGATACATTGGGGGAGTTTTTGGTATTAGCCTATTCTTTTTGCGATTTCCAACTGTCGAGGAATCTTTAACGTGCACAGCTTGTAGAACACGGGCCCTCGGTTTATTGTGCATCCGCACGGCAGCCCCTCCGACCTATATTATTTAATGGCAGGGGAAAACCGGGTCGCGGGATATCAGAAGTTAAAAAAATATGTATTCGCCTCTTCAATTCTCTAGTCTGTCGATAATACACCATACGTCATGTTAAATCTGAAATATTATACCGCTAACTAAATTTAACCCCGTAGATTGAACCCTGTAGATGTAAAGGGCAAGTTTGTTTATTTCACCACTAATTACGGGAGTATTTTCAATACCATTTAGGCACCATTCAATGCCCTATTAGTGGTTGTAACCTTTATCGATCATCTTAAAATGTTTCAATATCGGTTTATTAGGAGTAATTCACTAATTTTACTTCCACTTTAGTTTTTATCACTACTCTTTTCCTGTCTGTTCTTCTCTTGATTTCATTAAATCTCATAACCCTGACGTCACTCTTCTATCTTTGAAAGTAAAAACAGTCTGCGTCTTCTCTTCCGCGTTAGATTGAAAGAGACGAGTTCGCCATTGTTGATCTTAAAAAAGTAATAGTCTTCAGAAGTACCTAAAATACACAAAAATCGTATAATTCCATCAAAAATATCCCAAACTAATAATTTCGCTTTCTATTTTATGTTTGCCTTCTCTATATATCGCAGAGTCTTGAGACCTTTGAAAATCAGGAAGCATAGACGTCTGAAATGGCGCAAGCTATCAGTGTCCCTGACACAAATACATATGTAAAAAATAATATCCCTTTTTATGGCAGTTTAATTGGTTGTGGGAGGGACATGATGATGGGGATCAACCGGAAGTAGGCTAGTACAATTTGGGTCAATCACAGTGACAAAATGAGACGCAGTATCAACATTTGTATTGCTATTAACTATATATATTATATAACGTTAAAGATCCCTCGACAAAAATCACCTCAAAATTCATACAGCATGGCGTTGCCCGTCTTCATTAGTCCATACGATGGTCCATTCATTTACCTTTTTTTCAACATCAGTAGAGAATCTCTTGACAATATGACAGTTTGTTAAATCAAAGACTGCAAGATTTGGCCACGAAATTAATAAAAAAAAATCCCAAGTAATAATCCTTGGTCTGTGTTAAATCCCTGAAAAGAATATACTTGTGAATAGACTTTGGAGACAGTTACAGTTTAGATCAATTTTAATTTTTTTGTTGACTTCGTGGTCTTACTGCTTCATCCAATATCATATACAAATCGTCGTCACTTTCGCGATCATCACAGAAGCGAGGCTTTTCTGGAAGTTCAATCTGAACTAGAAGGGGTTGATCAAACTTCTTTTAGATTACGTAATGATGCTTTTCCAAGGTTTAGTTTATATCATTGTAATTTATTGGCCTGTATTATCATGATCTATTTATTTACAGCCCCGAGGCGAGCTGTTTGTTAATTGAGGTTAAGGTTTGATTGAGAGTTTACTGGTTACAGGCTATATTGCTAGACGGTGTTTTGCTCAATCGGAATTAATCATTTCAATCTTCTGACGTTTCTCAGAACCACAAATAGCACTCCATCATTTGGACGATCTAATGATGACAGTGATCTTCTAAATTTCGGAGAATGAAATCAATGGAAACGCGTCTAAAAAAAACGCTTTGAATTTCACACATCCTAGTACAATTATTAACTTGCATAGTACCTAAAGAACATAACTTCACCCGATCGCGCCGATTACAATCGTTAGGGAATTTCTACGCCCTAACACAAAATGACGCACGTAGCATTTGTTTGAGAGAGTAGCCTACGCCACTTTGTGGAATCTTCTTTCGATCATGTGATAATTACAAAATGGCGGATATCAAGTGACACGTCCGATTGGTTTAAAAACTTCTATGCTTGAAAAGCTATGCCGCATACAGGCGAGCGAATTTGACAGGGATGATCCATCTGCACAGATTATCGATAAAACAGATTTTTGATAGGATCGGACAAAATAGACCGATGTTAACGCAAAGTTACCTATTTCGACACGCCATTGAGTGATAAAGTGTCACGAGACGAAATATGGCACCTCTTCTAAAACCATATGCACAACTCTCGATTGATTTTATCAAATATTTAACTCTATATTTATAATAATATTTTTCGCTTCCAACTGTGTTCCGGGACATGAACTAGTAAATCAATTAATTACGATCTATTTTCGAATACATTTTTATTATGAACGATAAAGTACAAGAGTTATACAGATAAATATGAAAATTGATACCAAAAGCCTTTTAATACTGAATTGATTCAATTTCACAGGTGATATATAAATAAATTTTATAGTGCATGTAATATGATAGACATTGAAGCCTATATATCATTAAGCGCTTTAGGATTTTGTAGTTTTCGATTAGACTATTGGAAAATATCGCCTCCTGAAAGAAACAGAAAATCATGTTGAAGCCTCCAGAAATAGATAACACCAAATCAACATTATTTAAGCTTAAAGGCATAATTGAGATCAATATTGTTGAGAGTTGGTTGACATCACATTGTTTGTTGTAGAGAATAAGAGAATAAAGAAAGCCACTTGGCGCTTGTAAATTACCAAAGTTTCTGCCGACCATAACTGTACATGATTTCTGTAGAAGCCAAGGGTCGCTATTTTATGAAAATTGTCTCAAAACTGCATCACAAAATCGCATAAACCCTTCAAATATACTTCATATCTTTTTTATATGGCGAAGTATCGTAGTTTCAACTGCCAAACGCAGATGGTTTTATACACATATGAATTTGGTTTAAATTTCGACCATGAGCCGTGAACGCTATTACTGATTATGCAAACGATGGCAAGCATTTCGAAGAAATACAACTGTTCTTAGATTCCACCAGTCCTGAAAGATATGCCTGAGCCTGCCTTCAATAAGTGACGTCCATTTATTTAGTTTTTTGGTGTTTTATGTTTTTTTTTTTTTTTTTTTTTTGTAGTACAGGTGTGTTTTCTTTGAAAATCTTTCCAATATAGCCCTGACCGCTTCTCAAATTTAACGATGACACCTCTTAATCGAAAGTTCTGCAGGCGCCTGTCTGTATTAGTCGACCTGATTAAATGGATATAACTTACCCCTAGAATCGTGCTTTATAGTGCATTAAACCTTTAGAATATTATCTTTTCTGGCAAGTAGATTCCAGACATTCTATTTGATGACGTACATATCTGTATATAATATCCTGTTTTACATGCCTTGTTGGAGACTCTATGATTCGTTTGTCTGTCACAGGCTCAGCCTTGAATAATCTAACTAATAATATTAAACTCTTTATTTTACGTGTCAGAATTTTGTCAGAATGTGGGGACATTGGAAGGAATTAGGTCCAATACATGAGGACATGATCTTGTTTAACGTGCAGCCCATGGGCAATCCAATGAATAATATGGGAGAAAAACACAAATATTTCGATGTACAATTTGTTTAAAAATACACTAGTACATGTGTACATGTTCTTGCAATCGTGGGTACTAGATCGACGTATCTATGTCCCTGCGATCAAGTAGGCTACATGTGTATTAGATAGACAGATCTATGGCCCTGCGATCAAGTACATGTGTATTAGATAGACTGATCTATGCTTCTGCGACCAAGTACATGACGTGTATTAGATAGACAGATCTATGGTCCTACGATCAAGTACATGAGTATAAGATAGACAGATCTATGGTCCTACGATCAAGTACATGAGTATAAGATAGGCAGATCTATGGTCCTGCAATCACGTACATATGTATTAGATGGACAGATCTATGGTCCTACGATCAAGTACATGTGTATTAAATTGACAGATCTATGATCCCGAGATCAAGTACGTGTGAATTAGATAGACAGATCTATGGTCCTACGACCAAGTACATGAGTATAAGATAGACAGATCTATGGTCCTACGATCAAGTACATGAGTATAAGATAGGCAGATCTATGGTCCTGTGATCAAGTACATGTGTATTAGATAGACAGATCTATGGTCCTGCGATCAAGTACATGTGTATTAGATAGACTGATCTGTGGTCCTACGATCAAGTACATGAGTATAAGATAGACAGATCTATGGTCCTACGATCAAGTACATGAGTATAAGATAGAACGATCTATGGTCCTGCGATCAAGTACATGTGTATTAGATAGACAGATCTATGGTCCTGCGATTAAGTACATGTGTATTAGATAGACAGATCTGTGGTCCTACGATCAAGTACATGTGTATTAGATAGACAGATCTATGGTCCTGCGATCAAGTACATGTGTATTAGATAGACATATCTGTGGTCCTGAGATCAAGTACATGTGTATTAGATAGACAGATCTATGGTCCTGCGATTAAGTACATGTGTATTAGATAGACAGATCTGTGGTCCTACGATCAAGTACATGTGTATTAGATAGACAGATCTATGGTCCTGCGATCAAGTACATGTGTATTAGATAGACAGATCTGTGGTCCTGAGATCAAGTACATGTGTATTAGATAGACAGATCTATGGTCCTGCGATCAAGTACATGTGTATTAGATAGACAGATCTATGGTCCTGAGATCAAGTACATGTGTATTAGATAGACAGATCTGTGGTACTGAGATCAAGTACGTGTGTATTAGATAGACTTATCTTGTGAGTTACGGTTTCGGTAGAGGTAGTATTGAATTTAGGCCTCTGATGCTAATATTCATCTGTCATTGCAAAAATGGATGCCTTGTTCTTTGGATAAGAAACAAAGCAGCAAAGCTTCGCGGAAAGTAATAAAATAATCAGCTACTTTCACTGGGTCAAAGGGCGGTATGCAAAATTTTCATGATATTAAACGTCGACTAAAATTGAATCCAAGACATTATCTGATAGATAAATTGTTGGGCCATTATTACTGTTGGTAAATCTTGGGTTCCTTATTTTCATTTATTGATATATATATTCCATAATTGGATGGCTGATATCAATCTATAGTAAAGATATTCTAATGATCGGGAAAAAACAGTTTGTCTCCATTAAATCGTAATTACGAAGGAAATTTTCCTCGCTCCGCCGGGTCAAGAAACATGGTTACGTCTCAAAATGTCAGTCAAATCGTAGTATCTTTTTTTCTTCGATTACCCAGAGCATGGTCACGCGTCAAACATTGATCATTAAAAATAACGTTTCAAAGTGGAATAATTTCTCTGATTTACCCATGAAGCTTATATTATGCGCCCTAAATCACAGCTGTTAGAGCGTTGGTTCTTTACGTCATGAAGTCATTTGCTTGGATAAGTCGAAAATGTTGGACGTGAGTTCTAATCTCGACCGGAGTGTGAAAGTCCGATGACCTTGAATATGTCATCTTCACTCACAATTCCAGTCCACCCAGCTGTAAATGGGTACGGATAATCCGGGAAAGATCTATGCCAAGAGGTTTGGCCCAGAACCAGCTGGTAGAAAGGATCCGTGTCACGACAGACTTGTGAACCTAAGTTGCTATCCGTGTAAAATATAGTTGTTTCTTTCTTTTCTTACATGCGGTTTGAATACGTGGAATATTCATTAGAAAGGCCGATTAATTAATTAGTAAGCGTGATTTGACCTTAAACAATGGGTGAATGCATCTTTTAATTCAAAAGAAGAACAATTGATCTGTAGGATATTCTCTCAACTTATGATGTCTGGCGTGCAAAAATGTTATCAATGTGAAGTATGTGTCTGAAAGCTTGTAATTATCTTCAATAATCATTTGATGAAAAACAACTCTGAAGATATAGATTTTACATGTCACAATGGATATCACATTCCTTCATCTTATATCCAATGAAGTGGACACAATCTTCCAGTACAGGAAACACCAATCTAAAATCGGCTTAAAATCGGAATTTCTGCTTTAGTTTTTGAAGAATGAATCTTCGAATAGAACGGCGTTACGGCTGAGGTTTAATCAAAATTCTTACAAAGACGAAATGCACACTTCCTTTTCTTCGTACTATTTGTCAGGGTAGCGATCTCTTCCTTATTACGTATATTACGAATAATCGTTCGAAATACCGTAAAACAAGTGAAAACAAAGGCTTATTGTATACTGCATAGGTTAAAGGGCGGTATGCAAAATTTTCTTTATAACATTACTGTAATGCAAGACAAAGGTGGTTACTGCGGGTGAATATATAATGATGTATCGGGTGTACTTTGTTTTATATGTACACTACAAGATCCTCTTTGTAATTCAGTATGTCAATCCTGTATCGCTAGGGAAATGGTTGCCTGCTGCCACTTTAGCAGCCGAAATATTAGCTCTTTACGTTGATAATGGATGGCTTATTCTGTGAATTCCATTTCGAACAAGGAAAAGGACAACGCAAATGTTAATTTACAGTACGACAAAGACGGCTCGCTTTATTGCAGTGAATACAAGTCAAACAATTTATAAAGCTAGGACAATTGACATATAAAAATTTAATATGAGAAAATATTACCTTAAGCAAGGATCTAATTTTGAGGATACTATGTTTTTGTTATTTCATTTTGTCATTTCTACTTGAACGACCATCAATCTAAGAAAATTAAAGATTCCAGTGTGACATTTTCTCGGTTAGTTGATTTATTAGAGAGAAGAAAATGATCTATTGAAAAAACTACAAGTATCAGTGGTTTTCTTTTTCAAACTGTGGTCTCATGTTTCGTGTAATCAATTGAAATAGACATTTTGTCATTTATCGTTATCAATTTTTAACGCATTCCCTGGATTAATTGCGTTAGAACTGACTTGAATTTGATGAAGTCGTTCCTTCAAACAAGAAATGAGGCAAATAATTATTTATTCGTACGAATAGGTAACTTAAATCGATGAACTTTGGTCTTGGACACTTATATGCATTTGTTTAAAGATTTTGTATGGAAGTTATTTATAAAATGATTAAGTGTACCGGGGACACTGATAGCATCAATTTCCAATTTTCAATCCAACATCTGTGGTTCCTGCAATTTCACCAATATTAATTGATGATGTTACTTATAGCGAAGGGTATTCTGCGATATTAAAGCACATGACGCGATTAGTGACGTAACCAAGGATCTAGGAATATTGAAAATACCGGTTACAAAAGGAAATATTTATGTTCTTATGTGTCATAAAAAATTCAATAGTAATAAAGTTGTTTATGATGAAACAACACATACGGGATCGGTTGTCTACTCGTCTTGACTTGACAAGGTCGTATGAGAATGTCGACATCTACATATCCCTTGACACCTCAACACAATAATCCTCTTATTAAATTTGATTTGATTTGGTTCCTGTATGTCATGCCATTGTAGGCGATATATTTTCTATCATATGGGAATACATAATAGTACACTTACAATATATAGAGCGAGTAATTTGCACAAAATCATGAATTTTGTGGTAAAGAAAAAACACATTAGCGGTATATCCCTTTTCTTACATATGTTTTTATTAATGGTTACTCATTGACATCGTAGCACAGTTTGCCAGTTAGTCTGTCACGATGTTTCGTATGAATAGCAAGCTCTATTCACTGCGATTTTCGTCAAATGTATTGAAGCTTCCAAACGAAAGGTCAGATCTATGTTCGGTTAATTGTCTGATTTATAAGATAGAGTAAATCTCTTTAGATCTTGAAAATCCCAGACTGACGAGCTATCAATGCTTGTAAAGATGTCATATCTAGAAAGGCCTGAAAGTTTATGAATAAATCTGAATAAGTTTAGATACATAACAGTCAAAATTTAAAGGTTATATGATTTGACTGCTAGATTTCTGTCAACTTATCAACAATCTCGGTCTATTTCGATTTCCAATTGACTTGGAAACTTTAGCCCATTTCATAATCATAACATCACCTTGGAATCAAACGTGGTAATTCGTGGTTAAATATCCAGACAAAACGTGATTCGAGTATCAAGACGAGGAAATGTATCCGCTCAACAATTTTCTCTATTTTACCGTCTAAATTCAAACTGTTGTTTTTCGTCATACTCTCACAGAGTAAATTATCTTTACTCTGTGATACTCTTCTGCATCTAATGGACCAATGAAGACGAGCAACGCCATGCAAAGTGAAATGAGAATAATTTTGCAGGACAGCGGTCTTATCCTACTTTTTCGATTTTCAACTGTGTAAAGATCTTATTCGTGTACAATTTGTGTACATTGCTCGGTTTATTGTCCCATTCGGACGACTAGGCCCTTGTTTTTAAATATTTGCCTGGTATATTAGGCTTAATGTATACAACCTCTTATAGAATGGACAAATAATTCAAGTTAATAAGTGGTATATGCCCCGTAACATTGACTTAAGAGAAGAATTTCTACATAATATACTATATGGACTCGATCCACCAATTTATTTGCCATCTGTTTCAATGTTAAATCACGAAATTCAACCTTCTATAACTTTTTCCAGAAATCTCGTTGAAAACTTTCCAATTTGTCACTGAAAGCCTGGCCAATACTTGGTTTTGGTACAAAAATCCAATATAGCATGACCATGAAAATTGTGAACTAAACAAAATGAAAGTAAACCACCGCATTTTATCAACATCCGCTTGACTGTCACTGCACACAAAACCACTATTTTTAGAAATAACATTCCGCCAATTAAATTTCTCATTATCTCAGAAATTCTTAGAGAAAATGCAGTCAGACATCGAATTCCAAATCTAGACCAAAAATTAGTCAAAAATGGGCATGCAAACCCCAAAAGGAAGGGAGAAAGAGGGTTTCTAATGTTTTGTATCCATTATCCATTAAACTAAATAATTATTGGAAACAGTTTTAATGCATTTATTACTAAATTTATTGGATTATTGGGGGATTCTGATGAACAAAGATTCATTTTGGTTTTAAAAAATTATATTTTTTGGTCATCCGAAGTGCTTATGGCCAATGTCATATTTTCATATGTTTTATTCATTTGTTTCCAAGCAACTTAATCAGTTGCACATAATTAATAAACTACGTTTCTAGATGTCCTAGCTTCTTATTCTTGAAACGATCTTAGCGCTAAAAACAGTGCTCAGCAGTTAAGACACTAGGACACTAGCGCTAAGATCGTTTGGAAGATACGTGGCCTAGTTAAACTGGTAATGGTTCGAGGACATACTCGAAAGCAGACAGATTTACATTAAATATTTTAGACACGGAACATTGCTCCTATAATCAAATTCTCTTTGATTCTCTATTTCCAGATAAAAGACGATCGCTTTCCGAATATAATAGTGTCTGGCACTTTAAAGAAATTCTGAAACTTCTGGGTTCTGCTGATACCCCTGATGAACCGAATAATAGTAAGTATACATTGAAGGTCATGGTTCACCATCTTTGGAAGTTGATTTCGATGTGAGTTGTCACCGGAAGTACTACAAAAATGAAATGAATGAAGTTTTACGTCCTACTCTTCTTTCTAGATTTGAGATACATGTATATTTTGTATTGTATTTTCAGACCCTTGCATAATCCATATGCTTGTGTAATAGAATAGTATTTCAATTTAATTACAGGAACAACGTCTTTAGATTGTCTACGAAGCTGTAATTATACTGTTCATTCTACAGCCTCTACAATGGTGAGTGTTGACAAAGTGACGTTTAGTGTTCAATCCTACCCTTATACCATAAACTTCATAATGTCAATCTATTAGAAACTGAGTCTATTACCTTGACTGTGATACGTTGGTGTACCAGTTTGTAAATGCAGCGAATTGATTAGATTGTACGCAACCGAATACGCTGCCAATTTCGGAGGAAAGGGGGTGGATATGACTATATTATCATCGCAGTTCGTAATAGCTTGACATTGTGAAGAAGCTCTTAAACCTAATATATTTGTACTTTCAAGTGCTTAATATGTATTTATTGTTCTTAAAACGTTAAATAATTTTTCTACGATCAATTGTCAATCATGATCAGACTGTACAAACTCGAAATTTAGAAACCGCGAACCAATCGTATCAAAATGTTACGATCAGCTTCGAACAGTGGAAACGTATTAATTGCCATAGATTTATCAAGATCAACATAGCTTCGAAGCATGATCCGTTTCGCTTTGTTACGAAATAGTTCACCGATGATCCCTATTGACAATTTATCGTGTTGACCGTAGGTAATTTTTAAACGTTCAATGTATGTTCTCCTATTTAAACGATGGAATGAACACGATTTGTCCACGATTAAGATCACAATTTCAATCGATGGTGGCACTTAGCATTACTAATCGCAACCAAAAACAAAACAAAACTTCACTAACCTTTTACAAATGCATACTTTTGTCAATGTTTTTAGATATTGTGTTTATGAGAACCCTGAAAGCACTGGCCAATATTGTGTTGAGAGACTTCTCTTACATTTTTCCTAATATGAAAATGATTTCATTTGCGTTCATAGAAAAATAAAGTTTTGTAACTTTAATTTTAAAACACACATATAAATGCACTTTCTCCTATATAAAAAAACGATTCTTCTTCTCTAATTCCCCTCTCATGAAAATATACGCAATCGAGCATTTTAATATATTATTATTAGAACTTGGTTATTACAATAACAAAACCAAATCGTCATTTTCTTGCAGCAACCTGAGGAGGACGAGCTTATGAACAATTTTGCCTCGGATATTGTCAAATTTGTTGTTAACAAAGTCCAAAATGTAAGAACAATTGATTGATTCATTCATTCATGCATTCATTCATTCATTCATGCATTCATTCATTCATTCATTCATGCATTCATTCATCGAATCATTCATTCAATCCAATTTTCATTGTATCTTTTTTACACGTAGTTTGCATAGATAGATTTCTAACATTCTGACTTATCCTAAATATGCGATTCTAATCGATTAACTGTAGCAAAATTACTTCATAACCATGGTTGCTTGTGTCCCGTTCCCACCAACACGGTTGAATAATACCAATGCTTTCTTTTTGGCGTTTTGTGAAAAAAAAAGATACAGAATATTTCGGTACAATGTCATTTAGGCACACATTTTTTAAGAACACCTTATTTAGACACAGTTCTTTAGGCACACTTCATTTAGGCACACGGTCAGACAAACATTATGGAGTATGTGCCTAACTAAACGTGTGCCTAATACGTTGTGCCTAAATAACACTGTGCCTTAATGACATATGCTTATCTGACCGTGTGCCTAAAGAAAAATGTGCCTAAAGTACTGTGTCTGAATGAGGTGCGCTTAAAAAAAAGCATTCCTAAATGACTACTTACCGTCTTATTTTAGTCATGCTTTTAATCATGAAATTTGTGTCGGTTGTACGGTGGATAAATTAGGGCGCGATATGACAGAACTAAACCAAACCCTTCGATACATACTAAACACAACACAGTTAAGCATTTCCACTTACTGAAAATGTCAAATGCAAGATTAGGTATTGCGCTCCACATCAATGATTTTATGGTCTCAATTGCGCGACGTATTTCTTAGTTTTTAAATCAAATTTTTGAATAAGTTAATAATTTTGTCCTAACTTATCTACTGTAGTGTAAAAATGTATATTTTCAATCTAATTGTTATCAGTGTATCTACGAAGTCTAACAAAATCTAATTTCCACTAATTGAAAATTGAATCGATGACATCGCGTGGTTAATAATCATAAAAACTTAAATGTCACTTGTTAAAGGAATTCTTTGGTCGGAATACCGCAAATTAGACGCATCGACAATTGGTCCCATATATAATTGTAAAGGGCAAGAAAGGGTTGTAAAAGAGATCTATATTCTGTATGTGTATCGGGTACACTGTTAGCATCATTTGCACCATTTAAATTTTCAATCAAACGTGTGTGGTTCCTGTAACTCTACTTATATAAGATGTTTTATGACATCAAACATTTGCCATCAACATGGAATGATGCAAATTTATGCTATCAGTATTCCCGATACACATAGTATAGGAACCTCTTTACAATAATTATAATTATAGTTCCACCAACCTGTGTTTAATTTCATATTTAAAAGACCAAATTGTTAGTGCTGCCAATTTAACCTTTACTAGTTTTCACTGCGACCAACTGACGAGGACTTTTTATGGTCCTATTGTCGCCACGCGGATTGTCTTCGCTCTTGAAAACACAAACAAACATCGACATCCACCCCAGACTCAGAGAAGTAACGGGTGGCATTTTACATTTCATAAGCTTACTTACATTTTTAAAATAGAAAATTTCAGTCAAACCTACTTTCAGCACGGTCTTCGAGATGTTGTGGGAAGATGTGAATTTTTGCGAATCTTTATAAAATGAAATATCATTAACTTCAATCACATACATGGGTATTGATTTCCACTGCAGTGAACAATTTCGTTTCATTCTGATCACTGATCCAGCAGTTTCTTGTTTTTTGTTAAAAGTTTAATTAGGTTAGGAAATGTCTTCAAGATAACAAATCGGCAACTGGAAGATTTAAGATTTGTCGATGTTCATCATCAATGTATTTAAAGAAGTTGTTCAATGTTCTGACTTAAAAAATAAATCGACCTTTTAAGACGGAAGGAGAAACGCTTAAAGGGATTGTAAAGAGGCTTTCTTAAATTTTACATGTGTATCGGGAACACTGACGGCACCAATTTGCACCATTCCAATTTTCAATCAGATGTCTGTGGTTTCTGAAATTTTACAAAAACTAATTGTTTGATGACGTCTGATTGAAAATTGGAATGGTGCAAAACAGTGCTATCATTGTCCCCGATATAACCAACTTAATCTTTTTAGAAAACCTCTTTACAATCCCTTGAATGATGATCAGTTATGAAAGTCTATAGTCTAATTTTATCATTAACAGCGCTTTATGTTGACGTGTGGTTCGTCTACAAGAAAACAGCACAGATGCATAACACAGGCGAGGCAGAGCATGCTAAACTTTCAGAACATCTGGTATCACTATGTCTTCACAGAGTTCATACATATGTATATGTTTAAACTGGAGTCTTTATTCATCAGTGGACGTACTGGTGTCCTACGGAATCCCTCTATAATACTATAAAACCATACCATAATAATCCAAGTAAATAAAAAAGTTTATAAGACGCTTAGCAAAGTTTTTCAATAATTACTTAGTCAAATAGATACGTTTTATATTAAGAAATGTAATATGGTTTTCTTCTATTTCAGGATTATTATTCTGACCATTATGAAGGTAAGATTAACTTGATAATAAGATAACCAAACATGGAACTTTCGAATTGGGAGGTTCTAACCGTCTAATCAAACATGCAGAAATATAAATAGGAATAAAGAATTGTATGTGTTGGAAGGTACTATGTTAGTGAAAACGTTATTAGATTGACCGTTTGTGATCATGTTACGGTATCTGAATGTTGGCCAATTCATGCTGAAATGAATACAGATTTTGCTACCATAATGCAAATGATATTGACGAATTTCATACATTAGAATGGGATAGAAATCAATCATGAAACAAACACAAAAGAGTTTTTTAAAAATTAGTATAATTTTTTCGTGCACAAGCTTATTATTGTTATTTTGTGACATTTTGATTTATTTGGGAGTATGAACAAATCGCCTTTCATTAAAGCTTCAATTCTCAAGGCTTGGGAATACGAAATGAAATATCTATTTAGTGTAACATGTCGAAAGCTGATCGGTCTGAACTAGTAACATGTAGTATGTTTAAAGGGATAATAGGTCTTAAAATGAACAGAAAACCTGAAAATGTTAAAAATGGACAATAAGAGCTCTATTCATCAGTAAATATACCTGCTGCCATAAATGAAAAAATAAATAAATAAATATCCAAACAACTAAATAATTATCCATGGAGATACATTTGATTATTGCTTAAAAAACTGATAAAGCGTTTTTAAAAAATGTCTTAGTTTTGTGAATATTAAAGATTATAAGGGATTTTGTTACTTTATGACACCAGGTATGTTCACTGAGGAATATATACTCATATTGACCATTTTTGAGAACTAAAATTTTATGTTCATGCTAAGATTCAGTATCCTTTAAGTGTTCCTATAATATAAACTATTTTCAGGCGATATGCATAATATAGACAGGCGAGATAGTGATGAATTAGAGCTTACATTTCCAGACAATGATGGTACGTACTAAAATTAATTGGATATAATAAATTATAATTACCTTTCGACTGGAATATTAAAATACAAATGTATTTGTTACCCATTTCCATGTGTGGAGTGCATCTTTTTGGAGATTTGAAACAGGTGTCGCTTAATGACCAATGGTCGTTTCTGAGCGTCGTAAGTTTTATAAAAGTTAAGTCTACTGTGAAACATTCTGAGAGGTTTTGAGTTTTAAGAAAAACTTTTTTATTTCAGGTCGCCGTCGTTCTGTTCGATTTCACAGTGATGAACATATCATACCAAATCTTCTTAGTGGGACCACTTTACAACCAGGCTCAAGCAATGTTCTCAAGCCAGTATCCGAACACATATTAACTCCAGTTCCATCACCAGTTCCCCCAGAACTACTCCACAGAGATTCAGTAACCGAGATCCCTGCGAAAGGTGCTACATTGGTCGAAACTCTTCTGTTGCGTCTTCTGGATGACCTCAGTAATCAAAGACTATCCAGACCTGATTTGGAGACTCTCACATCCTACTGTCTACAGGTCTTACGTACTCATGATCTGGCTTCAAAGATTGAAGAATTCCAAGAACAGCACGAATTGAACCGAACTACGTCTTCTGAAGTAGCTTCTGAACTAATCGAGTTTACCCTTGATAAAATTTTGGATGACGTTAAATCTGGTTCTGTAAATGACAATGATTTAAACACCATAACATTGGCGTTGGTTCGTCAACGGATGCAAATTTCCCCAAACATGTGGTTAGAGAATGACATACGTGATCACATCTTGGAGACCTTAGAAAAAATTGGGTCCGAAGAAGGAGGTATCAGAGATTATGTAACAAAAAGTCTGAGCAAAATCGACTCCGATACACATCTTGATTCCTTTGTTGCTGCTGTGCTCTCTCAAGCCGTCGCTGATATTAAATCTGGCATTATCGACAGCGAAGATTTAAGATTGATCGGTTCAAATGTAGTAGCTCACAGTCAAAGTTCTCCAGTCGAAGCATTATCTAAATCTGAGATGAAGTTAAGCGTTGAAGAGGTTCTTCAGAATATTGATATCCCCCATTTGAAAGAAAACAACACTATTTATGCCATTATATCTTCCTACCATACTGTGAATCAACAGAACAAGAAAATCGTGAGAGAGTTCGTCATGGACGTGTTTCCCAAAATCTGTGCATCGATGAAAGTCCCAGAGAGTGAAAGAGTTAAAAGGAATATCAAAGAATTTAGAAAGGATTTAAAAGAGGGAAGTGTAAGTGATTCGGATATTAATCAGCTGGGTCTTCAGATCCTGCAAGTGGGTAAGAAATGTTTGCCACCGGCCATGCAAGAGACTTGTAAAGGTTACAAAAAACTAACTAAAAATACCAAGCTAGTTTTGGATAGGAATGAGTTTAAAAAAGAAGTTGATAAGGTTTTGTGTGATTATTTTATGAAAGATAAGATGCAAAGAAGGGGAGAATCGCCGGGCAACTCGACCATTTATACTCCAAGCCCCGAATCCAATGTTGCCATCAACGTTGTGCTTGGTACTATGGATAGAATTATACGAGACGTATACACGCATCACATTCCACATGAGCTCTTGACCGCCCTAGCTAGTGAAATATATGCGCTTTCTCAAAAGCATGCTTCTATCTTTGACCCTTCTGAAGAACCAAGTATAAAACCAGGAATGCCTGTATTAAACCGGATCTATGAAAAATTCAGAGAGAGCAAGATAAGTTTTAAAGATGCAAAATGTATATTTGCAACGATTTTCCATACTTACTGCGATCCCGATTCTGTATTAGTTTCGCCTGAATTTACGAAAATCTGTCCAAATGATCGTGCTTTGATAGGAAATTTAGTGGATGAAACTATAAACAAAATAGTTCAAACAGTCGCCATGGAAGTTAAACAAGAGCTAGGTGGTGATCACATTTCTGTAGTTGAAATTGAAGACTTAGTGCGCGAAGAGCTTCACGGTCTCAACGAAGGCGGTGCACGACCCGCAGAGCTAAGTCATATTGAAGGAGATCTGGACAATATTCTACAGGGCTGTTTAAGTAAAGCAGCTAGGGACATTGCAAGACACGTTGAGGGTATTGAATCGGATACATCGGTGGAAAGTACAACAAAACTGAATGACACGAGTTTCACGGAAAAGGTTGTAGATTTCATTGCCTCTGCTCTTGATCATATGACCCAAAATATCAAATCTGGAGACATCAAAAGCTCGACGGTGGTTGATTTTCTTGCTCGTGTTTTGGGTAGTGACGTGAAAAGTTTGTCGCCCTTACAGCATCAGGAACTTTTGGAAGAAATTCAATTCAATGTGGAGCAAGAGCGAGAAGAATCTAAATACTTTTCAAATCTTGCTTCTCTGTTTTCGGAAATCACCCTGGATCCAAGATCAACCACTTCTGAATTGAGAGCCATTTCTAAACTACTATCATCAATAGATAGCAACGTACTGATCGACTTCGTCCAAGCAGCAATGCTTTGTGTTTTAAGTTACGTTCAGAGTGACCCGTCGGAGTCTAAAGAGATACCAATTTCCCACGAAACCAGTTTTCATAGGATAGAGTCTCTACTTTTAGTTAAAAAAGTTTTGAATTTCGTTGTTAGTAACGTGTACAGTATCGTCAAGGCTAATGACGCTAAAAAATCTGGAAGTAAAAGTATTTTTAAGAGATTTTCCTCTAAGAAACTGGATAACAAAGACTCACGTAGTCTTTATGAATGTATCATTTGTGCTTTTGAAGATGCAAAAACTAGTCTTTCTCAGGAACGTTCAAATAATCTCACGCCAAATGTTCTTGCCACAACAGACGAGAAGGTCTTGGAGCATATTTTAGATGTAACAGACATAATTCAAATGAAATGTGATGGCAAAGAAGCCAATCCCGTAATGTCGGATGAATTTGAAATAGTATGTGAAATGATGATCAACAGTATCAATGAGATGGAAAGGAGTTTAGAGGGCCCAAAGGAACTGAAATTAGCGTTTGGGTGTCCTGTTTATGAGTTTGACGAGGAAAATATCCAGCAATATGTATTAGAGGCTATTAAGGATGCACTGTTTTACTTTAATCCCAATATAGCACACTCTGTTGCCTCTTCTTCGTCACAAGACACGGAATTGCACCAAGGAAAAAGCGACACATCAGATGCACCCGGCACCATATCTAGTGCAACAAGTTCAGTGATTAGCGTTCCATCCCAAGCCATTGAAATCATGGTTCATAGTGTTTTGTCATCAATTATAGCCGAACAGATGAGTGAACAAGGTGTTCCCGATATCGAAATAAATACACCACCTGGCGCTGAAGGAAAGACTTCAAAATCAGACAATGAAAAGGACCCTTCAGTCACTACACTTAAACCGATACTAGGATCTCATCCGCTAGATGTTGGTGAGGATGATATTTCTTCAGCATTGTCTTACATCACAATGAAACCGCGAGCTACACACCACAATCCTCCCGAGCATGAACCAAGGCAATCATACCGTTCACTCGTTTGTCCTGATGTTCATAATTACAGTCAAACGAAACATGCAATAACGGGAATGATCGGCACCGAGAGAGCCGGGAGCGGGGCGGTAGTTACTTTGGTAGAAGAGTCAGAAAGTGGGGATTCCACTGGATCAAGTTATTCCTCCGAGTCTTGTAACGTTCTTGAAATCACTGGACATGATGGATGTAGTTCAATAGAAGTAGCCTGTGATGGAAATGGGGAAAATATAAATTCGTTAGAAACAAAACCGAAATCTTCAAAGGAGCTAATGATCAAATTGTCTAGTCAATCAACCAAAAGGTCTTCGAATCCTGTACTTAAATCAAATTTATCTTTACGCAGAGGAGCGTCTTTGGAAACGGAATCAAAACGAAGCAAAGAATCTGTCAAGAAGCAGTCAAGCCTTGGCATGAGTTCATCAGTTACATCTAAGCCGTCTAGCACGAAAAGATCTGAATCACTAGCCAAGTCGGCAAGCATCGCGTCCAGCAAACAGAAGTCATTCGACAGTGTAGGAAAACACTCAAACAGAGGTTCTAAAGTGTCCACTGTTGCATCAAAGTCGTCAAAGGAAACAGCAACTAAATCCAGCATTTCCTCTCTAAAGAGTAAGAACTCTGTATCCACGTCTGTTGCTCAATCTGAGCATAAAATTGATTCCGGTATTGCAGACTCTAGTAGTAAACAACTGGCCGAAAACTATCCACCAGATACAGATTCTTCTTCTGAGGAATCACAAAAATCAAGCCACAATGTTGCATCAAAATCGTCAAGGGAAACGGCAACTAAATCCAGCATTTCCTCTCTAAAGAGTAAGAAATCTTTATCCACGTCTGTTGCTCAATCCGGGCATAAAATTGATTCCGGTATTGCAAGATCAAGTAGCAATCAACTAGCTAAAAACCATCCACAAATAACAGATTCTTCTTCTGAGGAATCACAAAGATCCAGCCACAATGTTGCATCAAAATCGTCAAGGGAAACAGCAACTAAATCCAGCATTTCCTCTCTAAAGAGTAAGAACTCTTTATCCACGTCTGTTGCTCAATCCGCGCATAAAATTGATTCCAGTATTGCAAGATCAAGTAGCAATCAACTAGCTAAAAACCATCCACAAATAACAGATTCTTCTTCTGAGGAATCACATAGATCCAGCCACAATGTTGCATCAAAATCGTCAAGGGAAACAGCAACTAAATCTAGCATTTCATCTCTAAAGAGTGAGAACTCTTTATCCACGTCTGTTGCTCAATCTGAGCATAAAATTGATTCCGGTATTGCAGGATCAAGTAGCAAACAACTAGCTAAAAACCATCCACCAGATACAGATTCTTCTTCTGAGGAATCACAGAGATCCAGTCAAAATGTTGCATCAAAATCGTCAATGGAAACAGCAACTAAATCCAGCATTTCCTCTCTAAAGAGTAAGAACTCTGTATTCACGTCTGTTGCTCAATCTGAGCATAAAATTGATTCCGGTATTGCAGAATCAAGTAGTAAACAACTGGCCGAAAACCATCCACCAGTAACAGACTCTTTTTCTGAGGCATCACAGAGATCCAGCCACAATGTTGTATCAAAATCGTCAAAGGAAACAGCAACTAAATCCAGTAGTTCCTCTCTAAAGAGTAAGAATTCAGTATTCACGTCTTTTGCTCAGTCCAAACATAAAAATGATTCCGGTATTCCACCAGTAACAGACTCTTCTTTTGAGGAATCACAAAAATCCAGCCCAAATGTTGCATCAAAGTGGTCAAGGGAAACAGCAACTAAATCGAGCAGTTCCTCTCTAAAGAGTAAGAACTCAGTAACCACGTCTGTTGCTCAGTCCAAACATAAAAGTGATTCCGGTATTCCACCAGTAACAGACTCTTCTTCTGAGGAATCACAGAGATCCAGCCAAAATAATGCTATTTCATCTGTATGTGGCTCACACAGGTCGTCTATAGTAGTTCGAGAATCCGATGAAAGTATAAAAGAGTAGATTTAAAGTAAGTAACCCACAATGGCCATGTGTCATAAATATTAAGAAATTCAATAGCCAACAGTCAGCTTAACTATTATCAACTGTTCTTTGCGCCTGGTTTTTTCTGTTGTCTGAACGCGACGGGTCAGACTTAAGCTGTCGTATTTTGCACGCCCTTCAGAAGTGGCTTAAGACCTAGCTTGAAATTTTAAACTGCCTTAGTTCAACACAGTCTCAACACACCTGACTACCTTCAGTCGGCTATAAATCTTCGCGCGTGCGCATTCCCGTTTAACATCTCCCGCCATATTCTGTTGTTTTTACGTATTTCGACGATTTAGTCGAAAACGTATTGTAATCGTTCGGATGATTTTATTCTTGGAGACTGCTTTTTAAATTTCGTATTTTTTTTCGATTTATTCAAATTTCGATTTTTTCAAAATTAGGTCACTTTAACGGCTACGGAAGGTGTAAATCTATGACCTTGAAAATTAGGTCAAAATATATTCAATATATTGTCTACGAGAAGGTATTTTTAATTTGGCTTACTTTAAAAATTCATAGAGATAAGTGTAACTAAATACAGCAAAAATTGTTACTTTTCATATTTTCGCCATTTTAACCGTTACGGAAGGTATGACCTAATTATTTTATGACTTTGAAAACTAGGTCAAATGATATTCAATATATTGTCTAGATGTAGGTCATTGCAAATTTAGCCTGCATAATATTTTAAGGCTGTCGAAATACATTCATAATTGTAAGCAATTTTAGTTTTTTTTTCTATTTGCATGCATGGTGATATATTGACCTTTAAAGTTTTCCGATAACTTCTGAGGTTATGGCCAACCTGGCTTAACTTTTGTGTCCATCTGAATGCCCGCCAAAAACAGTTAACCAGGCTCGAAGAACAGTTCATATTTAAGCTTCTTTAACTTGACAAAGTTACTATAATTTGAATGCTCACGAAAAATCAGTAAAGTTTAAATTGCAGATGCGTTTCTGACGACAATAGTAGGTTTATTGCATCAGTCAATAGGGCCTATTTAGGCATAGGCGCGGGAACAGGGGGGCAGGCAAAAATTTTTGTTGGGGGGCAAAAAATCTTTTGCCCCCCCAAAAAATGAAATAAAATAATTACATGTTCCGGGTAGCCTAAATATGTAATTGTCTCATAAGGCCATATTTGTAAATTTCCTTGGTTTTTTAACCTTCGAAGCTGGTAAATAATATAAGATTCTCTATCACAATCAAATTATTTGAATAAATAATAATTTTTGTCTTAATTCTTTTGAGTTATCTCCCGTAATTCGATTAATTTTGAAATAAAGGTATATGAATGATAACAGTTTTTTGACTTTGAAAAAGTTTGCCCCCCCCCCAACCTGAAATTTGTTCCCGCGCCCCTGTATTTAGGTTCATGTTATTCCATTAAAACCAGCATATCAAATTGAATATCTAGTAGCTGTATTTATTTACATTGAAGACGCTCTTATATAAATAAAAAAAAAACCTAGGACCTACTACAAAAACCATTTTAAGTTAAGTCATGAAAATGGCATCTGAATTGGACGAGGACTAGAATAAACAGTTGTGTTTTGCGTTGCGACGCTTCAAATAATATAAGGGAGATTACTGCCATTGAACATATTTCGACCTGCAACCGAGCTATTACAAAGATGTTAAGCAACGGTTCAAGAGAATCTTTCAAAGCAGCTATGCTGTACGGACACAGGGAACTAGATGAAAGAGGCTAACACTGGGGCATTTACATTCTGTACCAAACATAAACCAATCAACTTTTGTTTTCATTTCATTCCAGATGGTGTTCATTATATCAAGATGCATAGAGAAAATCCGAGAAGAAAGAGAACAAAAACTTATATATATATTATATTAACTTAAATGAAATATAAGTATAATATTAATAATACTGAAAAATTTTCACAATATTTTATCTATAATGTATACTGAAAATACACTTCAGTCTTTAATCTTTTATTTCTTATTAAATTATAATAAAGTATAATGAAATGTTTCTAATATCATATTTTTATACGCCCACATGATTATGTCAAGCTACAATTTTTAATAGATTTTGATAAAACTTGGTATGAGTTGGAATAGATAAGACGGCAGTCAAGTTTGAATTTCCTGATTTTCCAGACAGTTTATGAGTTATTGCCCTTGACTTAGAAAAATTGTGGGTGGTTAGAAGCTGCAGGTTTCAAAGGATTTTGATGAAAATTTTCAATAAATGTTTTTCGAGTTATTACCCAATTTATTACTCAAATTCAATGCTGCCAGTGGGCGTATATTACCTTGCCTAGCAAGAGAAGTCTCTGGTAATGGTGGTTGTTCTGCCTTATTGGTTAACTTAAAACTCGAAAAAATATAATACTCTTGAATTCATTTGATCCGACAAAGTTCTTCTATAAATCGTGTTCAACAACAAGTAACAAACCCTTTCAAAACTTTTTAGTTAAAATTGAACAAATTGAACAAAGCATTTATAACCTCAGTTCTGGATGTCAAATCGGGGTTATTTGTAGACGAACCTACAATAAAACTAGACACTATTAAATAGTAATATTTATTGCCAGGATTGAACCTTGGACCTTCAGGTTAGTGAGCAAGAATTTCAAAACTCCTTAAAGTTCATCTCGACCTTTGCCAAGATTGAACCTTGGACCTTCAGGTTAGCGAGCAAGAATTTCAAAACTCCTTAACTAAATTCATCTCGACCTTTGCCAAGATTGAACGTTGGACCTTCAGGTTAGCGAAAAGGAATTTCAAAATTTCTTATCTAAGTTCATCTCGACCTTTGCCAAGATTGAACCTTGGACCTTCTGGTTAGCGAGCAAGCATTTCAAAACTCCTTAACTAAGTTCGTCCCAACCTTTGCCAAGATTGAACCTTGGACCTTCAGGTTAGCGAGCAAGCATTTCAAAACTCCTTAACCAAGTTCATCTGAACCTTTGCCAAGATTGAACCTTGGAACCTTCTGGTTAGCGAGCAAGAATTTAACTCACTGTGGCACCGTGATAATTCACAGATAATTCATACCAAACATGGTTTCAAAGGTTCAAATGTCACCAGTGAGCCATGAACACTATTATTTAGATAAATCATTCCCATTTCTGAGACTATGATACGATTGGTCTATTAGATGGTACATGAGCTGGGCAATAATAAAGGACAACACAGTAGTGACTATTTCTATTGCCTTTTATCCTTAGTTGTCTGTCGTGTGTTACGTTGCAAACATATTTTATATATAGGTGTAACAAACTGCATGAATAATAATTTCTCACAGGGTTTTATGCATACATGACTATAAGCAGTATGCAAACTTTTCATTTTAAAAAAAATTGTAAATTATACCTGAACATATTTTCAAAATATATATCAAACTGGTAAATCAAAAAAATAATTACTAATTGTGGATTAAGTAGTTTGACCTAACTTTTGAGTTTCTCTTTTGAAGCACTTAATTTTTGCTTAATTGTTTGTATGGGTAAGTATAAGACATATTTTTCTACAATTACACTTTTATTTGGCTGAAATCCCTACAGTAGTTTTATACAAGTGGTTGCCTAGCAAGATACGCCCACTTTAAGATATATTTTCTGTTTTAAAAAAGGCAAAAACTCTAAGATTATTTAGGTCTAAATCCAAGTTCTCGTCAATATAAATGTTCACACCAAATTTCATTAAAATCAGATGAAAACTGTATTGTCTATCGCAATCACAAGCTGCGTTTTGACTAAGTCAAGTGCAATAACTCAAAAACAGCATATCGAAAAGTCAATTTCGAACTTGACCAAGATGACATCAACTTCAATGATCATACCAAATTTCATTCCAATCAGATGAAAACTCTTGTCTCTATCGTGTTCACAAATCTATTTCGACGCAATTTGACTTAGTCAAGGCCAATAACTCAAAAAACGTTCACCAAAAAATCGTCACGATCAAACTTGTCCAAGATTTCATAAATATAAATGATAACACCAAATTTCATTCAAATCAAATGGAAATTGTGGCGTTCACAAGCCAATTTTGAGGCGTTTTGGCTAAGTCAAGTGCAATAACTCAAAAACCGTTCATCGAAAAATCGCCAATTTCGAACTTGTCCGAGATCTCATCAATATTAATGATCACAGAAAGTTTCATTTAAATCCGATGAAAACTGTAGTCTCTATCGCGTTCACAAGCCAATTTTGACGCGTTTTGGCAAAGTCAAGTGCAATAACTCAAAAACCGTTCATCGAAAAATCACCAATTTCGAACTTGTCCGAGATCTCATCAATATAAATGATCACAGCAAGTTTCATTCAAATCCAACAAAAACTGTAACCTCTATTGCGTTCACAAGCAATTGTGGACGGACGGACCGACGGACGGGCAGGGGTGACGACAATATACGACCACATTATAATGTGGGCGTATAAAAATGTAACAAAATCAATAACAAAATTAAAAATTTTATTCAGATCAATCAAGGACATAATTCACAAGATTTAGGTGTAAAATTTCTAATAAATTTTAGTAAAAAAAAAAAATCTGACCCACAAAATATATGGAATGCCCCTTTAAGAGATGATCATACAAGAACGCATTTGACCTAGTTACTAGAATCAGCACACAAAGATAATTAGGAGATATTTTAAAGGCGTGACCATGTCAAACTACTTTTCTACATTGGAAATTATCATGACCCATGACGTCATTCGACTGATTAAGTCTAATAATGGACTCCAATTACGTTTTTATGACGTAAGAATGACGCTATAGTTTCAGATGGTCATATACTTGTTTGGGACATAGGCATAGACAAATCCTTTCACCAATCTTCTTAATTCTATCACTGAACACTGTGGACTGAAAATGCCAACTTGCATTTGACAGTAGGTGAGGACAAAATCAAATTTCAAATCTTTGCCGCCACATAAACAGTCAGAAGTTCCAAGTTTTTCATTCGCATTTTGACTTGTCACTTCTTACACTTTCAATCACAAAGGTAATTTATCCAACATTTGATATTCTGATAATTGTTTTTCCGGTTATCTCTTGCGTTTTTTGGGTAATTTGACTGGTCTCAGATAAGGATTGTCAATAGAGTCTGAATCAACCGTTTCTTGAGAGGCAGACGATTGAATTCCTGTATCAGCCAGACTTTCTAAACGTCTCTTGGACACACTGGAATAAACTTGGTCTGGTTCCTGGGAATCTAAATCCTGATCTTTGGGTAGTAATGCATTTAAGTATGGTCGAGGTGATGGACTGATTGCTATCACTGAAAATAGAGAATAATCTTAAGAATTATGTATGGCTTACCTTTTTTAATTTATTCATATATAAATACTTTAATTGTACAGCTAATACTTATATAAATCAAGAGATTATAGAGATACTCTAAAGATCGGAGAAAAATACCCATTGGTCTAACAAGTCCCTAATTAAGTCATAACTAAAGTAATTACGAAGGAAATTTTCTGCCAGGTCAAGTAAAGGTCATTAGGTCTCAAAATTTAAAGTGAATTTATATAACAATAAAAGAGGAATACTAGGTTCTGATCACAAGATCAGTTCTTTTACAAGCTTTCAGAAGGAACCAAAACGTGAAGATGACCAAATACAGCATAAACGAAGTTTCATGCGGTCGCACATGAAATGTCCTTACAGAAGAAAAAAGAATATCCAGAAAACTTACAAGGAAATGAAGTTGTGTCATCTTTAAATAGATGTTGAGTATCACCAGTTTTAGCAATGAATCTGGTCAGTGCTCTTTCGACATCCCGTTTTTGACTGGCAGCTTTCTCTCTCATTAACTGATATTCATTCATTGGTTGCTGATGAGTCTAAAATATCACATACATTCAATTTAGCACTGAATGCCAATCATGAGAATTGAAATGAAAAATCGTGAGATTTCATGAATTTAGGAAACATGATGGAAACCAGCCATCTAAATTGAATAGTAAATACATTTTTCCTAAATTGCAATTCAGATCTATTGGGTCCCAAACGCAAGGGTATAAGTATAAATTAAGTACAATAATAAAAATACAGTAAAGCATTATAGACAAATCAAAACAGAAGCTGGAACATTTTGTTACATATAAGTATGCAATCTTCAGACCATAGAACAGTAGGTAACAGCTGTTTGAAACTCCTGCATGAAACTCTTATTAACAACATCTTTCAGGTTCTGTTGTACTATTTCTTTTATGCAATTAATCAACAAAAGAAAATGGAAAGAAAGCAAATATACCATGGTTCTAATATATGTATGAGGATCAGGGAATTGTGGAAGATGTTCTGGAACATGAGTTGGATGACTTTTCTTTTCACCAGCTTGAAGTGTCTTATGGACAGGTGCTGCCGTCACCTGTGTTGCTTAAAATAGATAAAAAATTCATTACAAAATTTACAAAAACAAAATGTCAAATAGTTGTTACTCCTTTCTCTCTCAGAATATGTTTCTTAAATCAAACACACTTTTAATGTTTTATTTACAGGATTGTAAACAAGCTTTTTATGTGTAAAGAAAACAGAGAAACAATTATATTTTACAAGCATAACACAGTGAAAGATCCTTTCTACCATCTGGTCCCTAGCTAAACCTTTTTAGCATTGACTATACTTAACAATGACAATTAAGGATACTTTCTACCAGCTGGTCCCTGGCCAAACCTTTTCAACATTGACTATATTTGACAAAGATAACAACTTAATTCATAGTGAAAGATCTTTTCTACCATCTGGTCCCTAGCTAAACCTTTTTAGCATTGACTATACTTAACAAGGATTACTTAGGTTCACAATTAAGGATACTTTCTACCAGCTGGTCCCTGGCCAAACCTTTTCAACATTGACTATATTTGACAAAGATAACAACTTAATTCATAGTGAAAGATCTTTTCTACCATCTGGTCCCTAGCTAAACCTTTTTAGCATTGACTATACTTAACAAGGATAACTTAAGTTCACAATCAAGGATACTTTCTACCAGCTGGTCCCTGGCCAAACCTTTTCAACATTGACTATATTTGACAAAGATAACAACTTAATTCATAGTGAAAGATTCTTTCTACCAGCTGGTCCCTGGCCAAACATCTTGGCATCACAGATTATCTGTACCAACTGGAATTATGAGTAAAAATGAGTTATTCAAGGTCATCAGAATTCACATGTCTAGTTTAATCAAATAGAACTTACGTGGTATAAAAACAGATTTATTTGAACGTTTGATGTGCGGTTCAATTCCACCAATATTGAAGCCTGAAAATATATATACAATACTGTACAAAAATATGAGCTTTTATGCTTTAAAAGATTGCGCGGTTTTAGATAAATATACATTTAACATCATATTTTGTTTCAAAAACCAATAAAAACCACAACCAAATTTGATGGCTATATGTTAATTTATTAATCAAACTATTGTAATATCCACTTTCTAGGCGGGGCCTAAGACGTGCAATAACTAGTTATTATCTCAGTTATAGCACAGTATACTATACAATACTATAGACGATTGGAGTGACTGGTTTGAGGAGGTAAGCAAAGTCGCAATTTGTCAAGCCCCGCCTCCAATGAAAACACATCCAAAAATACACATGGGTTTTCCAATGACAGATTGTTTTGATTTGTCAACAGAATAAATGGGACCTTTCTACCTTACTTTAGACATTGTTTGACAAGTGTTAAAGCAACAAGTAATTTATAGCACGTTTTCATTCGTTTACCAATAGTGCAATAGATATTACTTATTTAAATACAATCATTATGATTCGTGTATTGACTCTGGGCTACTTACCCATGTTTATAAGTGTAATAGCGACATCACTAACCATAGCTTCTGTTCTACCAGCTAACTCACAATATCCTCTAACACCTCTTCCTACTTCACTCATAACTTAAATAAAATCAAAGGGTGCAATTTATTTTGAATAGACTGGATAAAAATCTATTCAATTCAACATTGTTTTAGCTTGAATCTTTATTTTGTGACCCAACCCTGTGCTTTTATGACCCAATCTTCTTTTCACCATCTAACAGAAACATGCCATTAAAGGGAAAATTTAAATTTAAGACAGCCTTAATATATTGAATGGTGAACTGCAGGCCTGTCGCTTTTCAAATAACCGTATCTCTATTAATTCCAATTTTTCTGTTTAAGTAGAAAGATGGACAGTTTTGTGTCGACTGTTAAGATTCCTTGCAGTTGTTTGTGGTGAGTCAATACCACCAAATTTTCTTTCTTTTCTTCATAACTAATTAATTAAACTAAAATTCACTTCACTTTTAAAAAAAAAAATTATAAATTCATGACCTAAGCCAGTGTTTTCATGGAAAGTTAAAGCTCATATGACCCTAACAAATGCAGCACAATTTAACATTGAATCTATATTGCAAAAAAGGGTCAGAAAACTCACAGCTTTGAATCATTTCTGTTAAAGTTTCCAGGGCTGTATCTTCAGCTGTTGTAAAACCATTTTCAGAACAAAGTGCTGCCACTGCTACTTTCAAAGCTCTCCGTCTAGGCTCAGATGTACTTGCACAATCAGTGGATGTTGTCATTTTTTATTTATCTTTACCTAAAAAACAATATAGAAATGGACACACAAAACTTCAAATTTATAATTTTCTCTTATTTCAACATTAAGTAGTCTACAATGTTCATTTTTTTGTCTTAAAAAATCTTCACAGGCCTCATTCAGTCACTTTAAAATTCAAGTGAAATGATTAATTTCAATACTGGGTAGGCCTTAAGAGAGTTCCAGACCTGACTAATGACAACAAATAAAAACAGAACGATTTTATTTTAAACGTTTTAACTCAATATGAAATATTATTACCAGCACCACTTGCATTTATTCATTGTATGGGTCTATGTTTACAAAATAAATCTTTCATATTCCGCCATATTGTTAAAGGGGCATAACTTCAAATACAACAGACAACAACTAATTATCGTTTATACCAATCATAACAAACGGGAAGGCTAATGAACCTATAAATAATTATAGATCAAAGAAAATACCAGTCTTTATGAGTTTTAAAGTTGTCTCTGTTAACACATCTTGAAATATAACATTTATCTATTTTCGGCGAGTTTGTTACATGAGTCGTAATGTGTAGCGGTCGATTCGACTGACAGTTGACAGGAAGCACGTGGGTTTTATTTACATCAGCAACGTAAACAAATTTCATTAGAGTAAAAGAAATTTACCCATCAAAATAAATTACTGGCACGTCTTGTCGAAGTCTACGGTATTAAATTTATCAAATAACTTTGTATTAAGGACACATGCCCCTAATTTTCTTTAACACAAAAATGGGCTTAGCTGTTAAATTACCGAATCACCATACTCCACTGGAGATCTAATATCTAGGCCTATCAATGAAGCTATGCTATAAATTTTGAAGTCTGAAGACTTTCTCAAAATGTGCTGGATATATGAGACTAATCATTTCTATGATAAGAGCCTAGGAAAAACAGATATCAGGAAATTAGAATGATGCAAATTTAAGTCATGAATCTTTTTGATGCCGGTACACATAAAAAGTTGAAAAGAAATTTCTTTGCAATCTCTTTAAATAAGCTAGCCAATCTACAATTTACTGTGAATTATAGCAAAAAATCTGTTTTTATTTATTCTATTCATTCACATTTCAGTACATTGCTATTGGTTCATTGAATTGTTGTCATAATAAAGAGATACTGATGTTTCAGTCAAAATGGGATCTTCACCGTCAAAAAAAGTTCCTAAATCTGAAAATCCAAAAACAGACAAATTTAAAAATGCTTTGCATGAAAGTGACAAGAAACGTGCTCAAGAAATAGTTGCCAAAAATCCTTATTTCAAAGAGGAATTTGAACATTTTGCAAATACTACTGAAATATTGGAGAAAAAGTCAACAGATATTGAAGACATTCTGACGCATTTGTCAGAAGCCGAACATTTTTATTTTAATACAACTGAAAAGAGAATTCATAAATGTTTTGGAGATTACCTAGCGTATATTGGTTTCGCAGCAGCTGGAACCAAGATGTATTTAGAAATTATGGAAAAAGGACCTGGATATGTTGAGGATAGTGATGTTTCCCCAGTGAATATAGATTCTTCAACGCAACAGGAGTTTTTTTAATTTCTCCGACAGCAGTGTAGTCTTGGAAAAATTGCTAAATCAGGAATATTGAAGTATTTGTTAAAAAAATTTTTTCGGTGGAGAGAGAAAAGGAATGGTGCATTTCATTTACAAGATGGCAGAATTATAAAACTGCCCATGATGTTTTATTGTGATTTGTAAATTTTTATTTTTGCTTTTAAGTCTAATAGCCCTTTCATCAAATTACCCTGAAGCAAATTCAGCACTTTAGAAAAATTTATTTTAAGTCAATGATCCCTTTAGTCACTGATCCCTTAAGTCAAATTTCCCTTCAATTAAATACCCTTCAAATCAAATTATGTATTTAAGCAAATTTCCTCTTTATTAATTCTCCACATGAAGTCAAATTCATCCCTTCAAAAAATTATCTATTAAAGAGATTCTGGATGTTTCAGTCAAATGTCTTCCCTTTCAAGAAAAAGTTTCCTAAATCATGATAATTTCTCCAAGGCATGTACCCTTTAAGAAAGAATTGCATTAAAGTCAAAGAATATCTTCAAGTAAATATTGCTTCAATAAATCATTATTTCAAAGCAAAGGAATTTTTTAAGCAATTTCATTTTACAAGATGGCAGAATTATTCAAGTCAACATGATATTGAAGTAAATTGCATGATCGCTTTAAGTCAATTCAGCCCCTTTCAAGTCAAATTCATCCCCTTTCAAGCAAATTCATCTCCTTTCAAGTCAAATTATCCTCAGTCAAATTCATATTGATCCCCTTTCAGTCAACTTCATCCCTTTCAAGTCAAATTCATCCCCTTTCAAGTCAAATTCATCCCCTTTCAAGTCAAATTCATCCTCTTTCAAGTCAAATTCATCCTCTTTCAAGTCAAATTCATCCCTTTCAAATCAAATTCATCCCTTTCAAGTCAAATTCATCCTCTTTCAAGTCAAATTCATCCTCTTTCAAGCCAAAGTCATTCTCTTTCAAGTCAAATTCAACCTCTTTCAAGGCAAATTCACCCCCTTTCAAGTCAAATTATCCTTTCAAGTCAAATTCATCCCCTTTCAAGCCAAATTCATCCTTTCAAGTCAAATTCATCCCCTTTCAAGTCAAATTCATCCTCTTTCAATGTCAAATTGTCCCCTTTCAAGTCAAATTCATCCTCTTTCAAGTCAAATTCACCCTCTTTCAAGTCAAATTCATCCCCTTTCAAGCCAAATTCATCCTCTTTCAAGTCAAATTCATCCTCTTTCAAGTCAAATTCATCCTCTTTCAAGCAAAGTCATTCTCTTTCAAGTCAAATTCATCCCCTTTCAAGTCAAATTCATCCTCTTTCAAGCCAAAGTCATTCTCTTTCAAGTCAAATTCATCCCCTTTCAAGTCAAATTCATCCCTCTTTCAAGCCAAAGTCATTCTCTTTCAAGTCAAATTCATCCCCTTTCAAGTCAAATTCATCCCTCTTTCAAGTCAAATTCACCCCTTTCAAGTCAAATTCATCCTCTTTCAAGTCAAATTCATCCTCTTTCAAGGCAAAGTCATTCTCTTTCAAGTCAAATTCATCCCCTTTCAAGTCAAATTCATCCCTCTTTCAAGCCAAATTTTGTCATTCTCTCTTTCAAGTCAAATTCATCCTCTTTCAAGCCAAAGTCATTCTCTTTCAAGTCAAATTCATCCCCTTCCAAGTCAAATTCATCCCTCTTTCAAGCCAAAGTCATTCTCTTTTAAGTCAAATTCACCCCCTTTCAAGTCAAATTCATCCCCTTTCAAGTCAAATTCATCCTGTAATTAGACTATTTACGACTTTATTACAGACTTGTGAGACAAACTCGTATTTTTCCTGAAAATTAGATCTACTTTCGATATATATACTTATTAGCCGTCCAATTAAAAATATATATGTGAAGAAATGAAAATAGGGAAACCCATCTTTAATTAATTTGGCCAAACTTTTTTCTACTCAGACTTTCCAAAATATTTCCTGAAGATATAATAAGAATCAAAGCTCTAAAGACTAATTACTTTTTTGAATAAATTAATAGAATTCAAGCAGTGTACTCGAGTCCAGTTTGGGATGTCTATATAATTGTGCTAGATATTGCAGTGCTGATACCAGGGAATGTTTCCGACGGGAAAACTGTGTGGAAAAACTTATCCCTTTCCTGAAGACCAATGCATTAAGTAAGTAAGACTTGTTTTCCCAGTAAAAATTAGGCACGTATTGTTATCATCCTTGTTTGGTAACACTGTCGGCAAATCAAATTCCTTAAGTCTTCTATGTTGGAATTTAATGATGCAAATAACAAATTAATTGATACAATGCTTTTGGGATACACTTTTTGTTTGCGCCACAAATCCCAGCATTGGAAAGAAAAGATTGGCTGGCTGTGTCATCAGAGGGATGAATATTTAAGAGGCCCACCCTAATTGAAGTGGTTATTTTTAAAAATATACCAGTACCGATAATAAGCTAATAAAACACTGAATAAATATTTGGTCTTGGGCAATCTGTCAGTTAGACTGAAAAGCCGTTCACATTTGTAGTTAGCACAATGACAAGTTTTGATTCAATTTATATAAAACTTGATAATCAAATGTAAGATAAAGGAATCTTAACTGTGTTCAAATTTGATATTAGAGTTATTGCCCTTCCATTGCATTGGACCCAGAAAAATCAGCTCATAAGCATTGAAACTTGACATGCTTCTGTTGATTAGGTAGTATAGCAAGAGTACATAGTTGTTGTTTTGTTGAATAATAGATTTTGAGTTATTGCCCTTGATTCAAGGGCTGTAGTTGCCTACATTGCTCCAATGAATAATTCAAAAATGGCTGCTGAATGGTCTTCATTTTCAATTAGTTATCATTTATTTTCTTCTTCTTCTAGGTATAAAGGTTTTAGTTTTGATAACGCTAGCAAATATTGTCAACGAAACAGAAAATAATCTCTTGTTAGCAGACGCAGAAGTGTTTAACAATTTGATTGGTTTATTAAAAAGGGCAGAGGGAAAGAGAGATAGGCGTTATGAGGGATTCAGTGCTGAGGAGTTACTTGAAGGAGTTAAGGGACTTGCTAAAAATGATGAAAATAAACTAATTTTGGTTAAAAAGGGAATTTTAGATGTATTGAAATCAGTTCTTACAACAAAATTTGATGATGGAGAAGTTTTGGAGGCAACTGAAACACTTCGTGTTTTATCATTTGCTAATGAGAATAAAATCCAAATTAAGGTTTGTCTTTAAAGGGATACTGCGTCTAAGAATGGACATAAAATTAAAGTTCTCAAGAATTGTCAATATGAGTATATAGTCATCAGTGAACTTACCTGGTGTCATAAAGTAACAGAATCCCTTAAAATCTGGAAACCTCACAATATCAAGTCATTATTGAGAAATGCTTAATCAATTTGTTAATCGTTTTCAATAATCAATTGCATTTTTATGAATAATTACTAAGTTTTGGGGATTTATCAGATTATTTAAAGATTCTGTTATGTTATTTATGGCAGCAGGTATATCTACTGATGAATATATGCTCTTGGTCAAGTTTAAACATTTAATGTTCACTCAAAGTATCCTGCATTAATTTACAATTAAATAATTACTTATGCTTCAGTGGCCATTTATAGGAGGCTGTGTCAGGTTTTGAAAATAATTTTTTTTCGATTCCCAATATATGTCGGATTTGACAGTAAATTAGTTCTATACAATAAGTCTTTCTAAAATTCAATTTAAGGCCAAGAAATTAGCTGTAAATGAGATTTGAAGGCTTTGTTAACATAAGAAGCCATTTTGAGAATTCGACTCATGTAAGAAGCAAATTATATTGTTCAGTATGCAAATGTTACTACAATAACTAAAATTTTAAGCGTGATTTGGGAAATATTTGGTGCTAGTGAATATGGATATTGGCTTTTTATTTCACGTTAATTGTTATAATTATTAAATTCTTCAGAATGATGTCGAGCTGATGAAAATTATACAAGAATTATCTGAATCGAAAAATGAGAAAATTGTGAAAGCTGCTTCTGGAATTGTATGGAATCTTAAAGATGGTAAATAGAATAATGAAATAATAATTGAAAGGGAGATTAACGCCTAGTGGCTGGTATCAGAACCTTATTGATATACATGTAGGCTACCTCTAAACATTCATTTATTGCCTTCATAACAAACTTACTTTCGATATCTCTTGTGTCATTACTTATAATGGAAGTGGCAAATTCAATTCAATATTTCGTGAGATTACTTCGGGAAAATTACTTTTCCTTTCATTCTGTGCAAGTTCTGATTTGAATGGATATTTTTAAGAAGTCATAAATTGCAAAATTGGAGAAAGTGGTAATAATCAGATTGACTCATGTTTGATTCTTTGATAGATAAAGAAAAGGCTAAAGTAAAGACCAAATCTTCTGGTAAAGGACATGTTATGATCAGTTATCAATGGGCTGATCAAAAGAAGCTCATTCAGGTATTCTCTCATTTTAAAAGAAACAATAATACGTTTAAAGAAACAATGTTCTTTTGTCAAAATAGGGCCTCAAAAGTGCTTCAAAAACTAAGATATATGGGTGCACTACTTCTTAATATATCTGAGTTTATGATGTACTCTACTTACTTCTATATGTCTTATGAAAAATACTTAACTTTTTGCTGCAGACTGTAGGCTAATTTTTTCTTTCCTGTTGCTATAGATACAGCAGTCGTTAAAAGAAAATGGCTACTCAGTGTGGCTAGATATAAATGACATGGAAGGCTCAACACTAGAAGCTATGGCAGATGCTGTAGAAAAATCCTCTGTTGTTTTAATGTGTATGTCAGAAAAATATAAAGAGAGCTCAAATTGTAGAACTGGTAAGTAATACGCTGTCTGCATTCATATGACTCATGACTTTGGTATAAACACAAGTTTGCCTTCATTGCCACCATAAAATATGATTAAAAGACCAAAGAAGTCTGTTTTACTTATTTCAACAGTTAAGGATCCATGAGCTGGTCCTTGTCAAAACATTTTGTTATGGATCTTTCTCAGATTATGCGTACCCTTTAAGAGCTGGGTTGACTGGATTTTGTGAAGGTGACTTTAAGTACGTAACCAAGCAAATGACATCATGTAAACATAGAATGCTTATAGTTCTATGATGTAAACAAGTAATTTTGGAACAATTGTACTATTTAACTTCACAAGGAGATTTGATTGATGGGTTTTCTAGCCAATGAAGGCTTAAGAATTTTAAAATTATGCTGCCTTTTGTTATTATGTGTATTGGTTCGAGTTGCTAGGTGCGTAGAACATATTGATACACAAATCACATGAAACACATTTAACACAAATTTGAATGTTGCTTGCAGAAGCAGAGTATGCTTATACTTTAAAGAAACCAATCATACCTTTAATGATGCAACTTGGATACAAACCTGATGGTTATTTAGGAATGATTCTTGGTGCCAAATTATTTGTTGATTTTAGTGGAAAATATTCCTATGATGACTCTCTAAATAAATTGATTAAACTGCTGGGTGAGGATGGGAAATTGCAGGAAATAGCTGGTGATGACGTGAGTTGACTATTTTTGTTGCCCTTAGTACTGTACTGTATGATTGTGAATATAGTGCGCATCTCTTATTACTCTTGTCTAAGCTTGAAAAAGTCTAATTAATACACACCAGAAAAGTCACCCCCTTAGAAAAATGATTGGCACTTTATTTTTTACAAATTCAAAAGTATGATTTTTATTTTTTACCCAAATGCATCAAAATAATTTTTTTTTTTAAATGTCTTGGGAGAGCCAAGCCATTCCCACATTTTGAATTCAACAAGACAGTTGTCCCACCATTGTCGTTCCAGTCTTGTGAGGATAGCGCCGCCACTTTCGGACACTGGAATAGAGGCAGATGTTTCCAACTAGGATTGCACATACTGATAATGTAGCTACACAATAAGGGAAGGAAAAGACAAAAAACTGCATTTCATTTCAGGTTGATGGACCAATAGCAGTTGTTAAAAATGTACCATTGCAAACTTCGAAAGGAAATTCAGTATCTCAGTGGTCTAAAAACGATGTTTTAAAGTGGTTAAATAAGATTTCTCTTGATAAGTAAGTATATAGTTTTGCAAAGATGTTGGGTCATCTGAGTACAGCCAAAATATGAAGGAGTGTACAAAAACAGCCACAGGGAGAGGAAATGACATGTTTAACAATTGTACTTTGTGTTTCTAAATTTGCAGAACTTTATTAGGCTATAGACTTGATGTTACAATATGAATGCAATAGTGAAACCTACATAGCTGTTTAGGATAATATCATTTTCTTTGGCATTTTCAGCTTCCCCTTCTCTCTTCCCATGTCATCAAATGTCGGCCATATTCCTTTTTGATTCCAACAAAGCAGTTGAAACTATGCAAAAATTATTTATGTAAGGGATAGAGTACGAAAATTGTCTATAAAGCCAGAGAATGGACAGTGTGAGGGCGTAGCAGGTGTCTTCTAAACACAATTTATTATTCAATCCACCTTAAGAAATACATCCCAAGTCGAGCCAATGGATAACATTTAGTATGAACAATCCAATTTTCAAATACGAAGATACCTTTTTTTCTGATATTTCATCTGATGATAACAAAGTAAGAGCAAAAAGAAGATGAAAATAAGGATATATATCGAACTCTAATGTCACAACAATAAGGTTTAACAAACCTTTGAAAAAAAAACTGACATAGATGCGATTGTTAACTAAGGCCTTCAGAAAAAACAGAATCAAAAACACGCTGTATTTCACTTTATCAAATAGGAACGTTGTAAAATAAAACTGAATATATAATTGAATTACTTTGTCAGAGAAAAGATAGAGGGTCTAAACAACTAAAAAATAATTGACACTTTTTGAAAAATAATGGACACTTTTTAAAAAATAATGGACACTTTTTTAAAAATAATGGACATTCAGTGAACAATTTTCATGAAATAGTGGTAGTTCAAACAACACTCATACATTCTATTAGAGAATGGATAAATACATCAAAGGATGACGTCATAGCTGTTATTTAAGCTTAACTTGAGCATTTTTTTTCTTTCAGCAAGACAAAATTACACAACTTATCAGGGGAACATTTGGTTTTCTTAAAGAAGTTTTCAAATAGAGTAAGTTTAGATTACATTTGCCCAGTGGCAAAAAACAAATGGAAAAATATACAAAATTCAGACCAAACTCTGTTATTTTTCTCAGATATGACAAAAACATAATGTGTTTTTGCTAATAACCTATGGCTAATATTGATTATTTTCAAGTCATTAATTAATATTTCTATTTAAATTATAGGCTCCTGAATTTTTCTTCAACTATATAAAAACAGATCTAGGGTTGGATCAACTAGATGATATGATGAAATTCAGCAATGGTATTGATCAACTTTAAGCGATACCGCCATCTTATTATTTGCCTTACCAGTTGATGGAACTAAGGCTCAATAGCCTGTAGAAATTTTCAAGATAAAACTGTTACTTCTCTGCAAATTTACAGTCATTGCACAATATCTCAATGTATGCTATATAGCTTAAAAATCTTGCAATGTCTGTAAATTACAGAGAAAGTGATAAAATACATGGGTCTGTGATAATAAATACATTGGATCTGTGATTTGATACATGGATCTGTGATTAAATACTTGGATCTGTGATTAAATACATGGATCTGCAGGAGAAAGTGATTGTCGAATACAATAAATACATGGATCTGTGATTATAAATATGTGGGTCTGTGATGATAAATACATGGATCTGTTATTAAATACTCTGTGAAAAATACATCGATCTGCAGGAGAAAGTCATTAAATACATCGATCTGCAGGAGAAAGTCATTAAATACATCGATCTGCAGGAGAAAGTCATTAAATACATCGATCTGCAGGAGAAAGTCATTAAATACATCGATCTGCAGGAGAAAGTCATTAAATACATCGATCTGCAGGTGAAAGTCATTAAATACATCGATCTGCAGGTGAAAGTCATTAAATACATCGATCTGCAGGAGAAAGTCACTAAATTCATAGATCTATGATTTACAGTCATTGCACTATAACTCAAGGAATGCAATAGCTTAAATATCTAGAAATGTCTGTAAATTACAGAGAAAGTGATAAAATACATGGGTCTGTGATTAGATACATTGTCTGTGATAATAAATACATGGATCTGTGATAATAAATACATCAATCTGCTACAGCCACTTGAGTTAGGGTAATTTGACAGGGTTTATTACATTAACCTGTTGACAATACCTGTCCGTTAAACCAATTCCTTCAATCAAAAATCCTAATGCTTGAGAGGGTAGAACTTCCTTGGTTAAAACAGGTAAGGTTTATTACAGGTTAATAAGACCATGACAAAACCTGTTTTCAGGAAATAATGTTTATATCAATATCTGTATATTTTAATATTATATATATAATATATTTTGATAAGATGCTTAAGATAAGTTTTGATGAAATATTTCTTTATCAGAACAATTTAAAGTTTTGATAAATGCCTTTTTTTGTAATTTGTAATACCGATATTTGAAATGCCTATTGTCTCCATTGAAATGTAACTTGTCATAATAAATGTAACTGTCACTGTTGTAAGTTATCCATATCATATAAAAAACGTAACTGTAACATGATGTAATTTAAAACTTTGCCATAAATGTCATTATAGCTATATAATATACATAGTATTACTGTGTGTTATAGTAGGATTTTACATTGTTATTTATTCATATTTTATGTCTGTTTATTATAAATGTCATTATAGCTATATAATATACATAATATTACTGTGTGTTATAGTAGGATTTTACATTGTTATTTATTCATATTTTATGTCTGTTTATGATAAATGTCATTATAGCTATATAATATACATAATGTTAATGTGTCTTATAGTACAATTTTACATTGTTATTTATTTATATTTTATGTCTGTTTATTTGTTAGGTGTTTTTTGAGGCCTTAGAAAATAGTGTTATTCTTGTTGAAGTAAAAAGGGTTTTGCTATGATATTATATAATTATCCATATTATATTTGCTTATTTGTTTATTTTGTAATCAATTTTGTTGACATGTTGAAAGAAAGATTTTTAATATTATATTGAATTATTGTGATTGGCCTCAAAAGGAGGCTAGCCTGAAAGATGTCAATAAAATTTCTTTTTCAAAATAGAAAGATGGTGGCTGGATCAGTTAGTTAGGGATTTGGGGGGGGGGGGGGGTTGCAAGCCGAATGTTGCATTTTTCTCATTCATTGTTAATAGGCAGAGGGAAAGACACTGATTTAGAATTTTCTTCAGCAAAATAAATGTAAATATCTCCAATGATTGTGAAAGGCACATTATTATTTCTGTGTCCTACCACAGCAAACCACGATTAAAGTAGCCCAAAGAATAAAACCTGTTATTCCCAGAGTTTACTAAACAGAGAAGAAACATTAGATAGTAAAGTATTGTAGTCTGAGGTTTTCAATTTATTGTTATCTCCCCTGAAACTACTCTTTTACGTGACGAGTCTAAAAGAGTAATTCTTTTATAAATAAGAAAATTGAATATTTTCACAATCTTCCGCCAAAGAGATAGAAATGTAAGATATTTGGTATAGATTTTCAGTTCAATTCAAAAAGGTTTGATTCTTGAAGATTAAGAACTCATTAAGATAAAAAAAAATGTAATGCAAAATGTAAGAACTTGATAAACTTCTAAATTATTATTGTGGACTGTCTACTCGTCGACAGTGCGGACTCAGTCTACTTCAGCAGTTCAGCTTCAATTCTCCTTCTCTAATAAGTAATATCATTGAGACCCTCTTGGCTTGGTGAAATTTAGAAATATTTAATTGTGGATGTAAGCCTAATATTAGGTATGCGATGATGTTTCTATGGTCTTTTACTTTGATTAGATAACAACTGTAGGTAAAACTTCAATTTATTCATTTAAATTGATATGCCTAGATTATCTCAATTTGGTTAAAGATAGCATCTTCCTTGAGTTGCATTTAGTAAATGGAGAAAATATATCAAGACACAATTATATGGATAGCAATTACTTTATTAGATAACTTGCGGCGTTTCAACTAGGGTAGGCCTACTCCTGTCTTCATCAAGCAGATTGAATCCTCAAGATTAGATAAAATAGATAAATATTTATGTATTAAAGGTAGAAGACGATAAAAATGAGTGGAAATGAAAGGATTGATCTGACAGGCCAGGTTCTTCCTCATCCATATCAAAATGTGGTAAGTAGGATATTATTGCTATTGATAACCATACTAGAGGCATAGATTGAATAAAATTTTCTCATGCACTACATTAAGTTCATTGGGGTTGCCAGTTGTCAATGCTAAATAGACTAGGCCTCACCAAATCCAAATCCTGTGGGGAAAATTTTGACCTTATTTGTTAGGTATCTTTAGCGATAAGGGGTCATGCCTTTGCCTGTTACTTTTTTTTAAAGAAAAGACAATTATGCACCCGACCACGGCTTAAGGTAAGAACTTCATGTTTGATGGTCAAAGTTTCAGTCAGCCCAGTCTGGTGTCAGCTTGCAACCAATATCACCGGCAGGAGTTCCAGAGGAAATATTTTTTACAAGACCTGTTTTAGCTATCTCATTTGAAACTAGCATGTCTTTCTTACTTCATAGAAATAACAGACCTGAAACTGATTGGAGTCTATTAAATTACTACGTCAGATATGATATTTTCTTTCATAAAAAAAGTTCAGCAAGGTCACGCCTTTAAAATGACTTCTAATTACCCTTGATTGTCCTGATTCTTGTAACTAGGTCAGATGCGGATTCATATCAATGCCCTGTAAACATAGTCATCTAAAGGTTTTTATGCATTGATAATGTTTGCCCTATATAGGCAAATACATATTTATAAATTCACATGGGAATAACACGTGTAAAATAATCTGAACATAAGCAATAAGTATATTGTCTTCAATACCATAAGTGATCAATAAGAAAAATGGCAGAATGTCAATATTCACTGGGCAACCTCTTGTGAAAAATTCAAATTTTTTAGTCACTGTGTAAAATGCACACCCCAGATTGGCAAGCGACTTTTCAGGAAACAAACTGTGCATTATACACTGAATATACGGTAAGTAAAACCTCTTTACAAGTACAAGCTTATTGATATACATATAACTGGTTATGGGTTAATTTAATGTTATAAGATCTAACAATATTATATAATGTTATGTATATAGAAATAAGGGTGATAATTGCCCCCATTATTTAAGGACTGAGTGATATTTCTAATCCTTAACATTGTTGTTTTTTGTAATGCATTAGTTTTTAGTTTTTTCAATTATAAAGGGGCCTGTATTATTTTTTCCAAAAACTTTTGTTTGATTTAAACTATTTTGTTCTTTTGAGAGTACAAATAGCTTTAACTTGTAATTTTTATTATTAAAAATATACAGTTTATAAAAATAAGAACAATCTTGTTTCATAGTCTTTACATTTCCCGGTTTTTTGACCTGATGATCTAAAATTTTAGATGAAAGTTATTTTTTTTCAAATTAAACTATGTAATAGGTGAAAAACTTTTTTTTGAGTGGATTAAAGGGAAAATTTATTTGAATTTTTCTGTCATATATTTTAAAATACCAGGTGAACAGACTTATATTTGTTCAAGTTTAAACTATCAATTTTTTGGTCATCTTAAGAGGTAGTATAACTTTAACTTGTAATTTTAATGGAGCAAGTTTTGAGAGAACATGAGTCAGTTAAATATGAAACTAATGAAAAAAACTCTTGTTGTTATAGTACTTTTACTTACAGATAGTTGTTGATGACCATGATGATCTGATTGAAATTGGTTCAGATGAAAGTGATATTTTATTTTCTGATGCTCAATCAGATTCAGATGATGATAATCAGGTGAGAAAATTTTTAGCCTTTGAATGGATTCACAGGGATAAACATCTTTTTATTTTGTGTTTCGTCATTCTTCATTAGAAAACTCGTTCCTTATGAAGAAAGAATTTAACCTTTTAGTGGATTCACAGAGATAAACATCTTGTCTTTTTGTGTTTTTTTTTGTTTGTTTTTAATTTCGCTTCTTATAAAGAAAGAAAAAACTATATTTTACAAGGATAACAACTTAGGTTCATAGTTTAGGATCCTTTCTACCAGATAGTCCTTGTCTAAACATCTTGCCATAGATCTTTCCTGAATTATCCATACACTTTAGCTTGCAAACTTTTCTTGCCGACTGCAGGAGGACAGAGGTTATTTTTACCTCTATCACCCAATTACAGCTGGGTTGATTGGAATTACGTACCAGTATGTCTAAAATTTGCAGTAATAGCTTATAGCATTTAGGCTTTCTTTTTTGCAGCATTCCAATTATAATACGTCTTTGGTTTTTGTAATTATATAAATGATTTAAACTGCACTAAGACCGGATCAACTTACAGAAACGAAAAATAAAATGTGTGGCAATCAAATCAGATTTGTAAAGACATTTTGAATTTTTTTTGCAGATTGAAGTGAATGACGAAACTAATGAGAGAATGGATCGACCACCATTGCCATCCTTACATGAAAATAATGCTATTTTATCAATTCTTCTGAATCAAGATGTCGCTCGTCCATCAACTTCACTGCCGTCTGCCACTGAAACAAATGTTCTACCTCTAAATGTTCCTTTACAAACAATAGAACAGTCTGTACCTCTACCTGCGTCTGCTAGTGCTCCAACAACCTCTGTGAACTCCATCAACTATACAAACGTAAATGACAGTGCACCAGTACCTCAGTCTTTTGCTTCCAATGTGCCAAATATTAGTGCAGCTAGAACATTTCCCATAACAAGTGCTACAACTCCAATCCTTTCTGTGCCTATAATATCTGTTCAAAATGTGATTCACACACCACCTAGAGCTGTTTCATTAGCTTCTAGCCCAGCTAGATCTCCCTTTCAACAGAGAGTGCAATCTATGGTTGAACAAAATACCTCTCTAAATGAATTCCGAACACCCAAAAAACGTAAATTGATGTCACCAGAAAATAAGAAGTCACCAAGTAAAGAAGAATCTGACGATGAAGGAGATGTAAGTGATTTATGAGTAATTTTTATAATTTTTGCATGTATCTATGACTCAGAATGTGCAAATAGTATTTGATTCTTCAGGTAGCATGAAGTTCGCTATTCTCATGGTCGAACTGAAAGTACTCTGCTCTGGAAGTAATAAAGAAATCGGCATTTTAACTTGGAAAAAAGATTGTTTTGTTATTGTGATGTGATGTTTGACAATATATTCAAAAAGCTTAAGTTCCAATAATTATTACCACCTTCATGGCATTGAAATACAGTTTACAGTAGGGTACTGGTTGAATAGTAGTGGAGTATAGTTTTGTCACCACCAGACATCATTTAAAAATGTCTGATTGAGGAAAAAATAAATCAACAGCCCTGGCCTGAACAAAATCAATGCAAATTGCCACAAGATATAAATTTGTTGTCAGGAGCATAAGATGTCTTTCTATCTACATCAATAAAATAAGCAATTATCTAATTGGCGATAAGTTACTTCGTTGACTGGATGTCAGATTATACAGATTTATTTAAGTGTTGGTACCACTGATTAGTGTCAGAATTTGGAATATATAGAATGAGTTTTTTAACATGGATAAGAAGGAAATAATAGGAACCAAAAAGATATGCAGATGTCGGATTTTGAAGATATCGGATAACTCAGATCGTACACTGTATCGTGATGATTTGGGAGACATATTCTAGAATCTATCCTTTTTTGGAAACAAAAATTGCTCCCTATACTACTGCTTTCTATTTAGTGTAAAAGGGACAATTGTGAATCATCTTATACCTTGACTACAATAGTTACCTTTCTTTATCACAGAGAACAAAGATTTTGATTGGGTTGTACTGGTATGCCAGCAAAATCATCTAATTAGAGTTTTCAACAGAACATCTGCAAACAATGAAAAAATGAAATTTTTCTGTCAAGGGTTCTGATTGGTTGTATTTGCTGGCATATAATCTATTCAAATCAAGAAAGGTGATCATTGCAGTCAAGGTATAAGATCAATGTTTGTAATAACCTGATCTTGTGAAGATGTATATAGATAGTATGGATGTTTTGACCATATATTTTGAGAAAAGGTTAATAACAGATATTAATGAATTCCTGTTTCAGACCTGTCCTATTTGTTTTGAATTATGGACAACATCAGGTGCTCATAGATTGATATCTTTAAAATGTGGTCATTTATTTGGTCAAAGGTAGGCAATAATATTCTTTTTGTTCTGTTTTATATGAATATGAATATAATAAGCCAATATAGGCTTAACATTCCTCTTCATCATATCACTCCCAGTCTTAAATGAGATAGTAGCACTTTTCACATTAATTTGAAGGCTCATATTTCAATGTTGAATTGTGAACACTATTACAGCTTAGCTAAAAAGTTTCCTATTTCTGTGTATAGAGTATGATTGATAAAAAAATGTCAAACCTGACTCTTTAATGGTATCCTATTTAGTTTTGACCTTAATTTTACAGCTGTATTCAGAAATGGTTAAAAGGACCAGGTAAATGTCCTCAATGTAATGCTAAAGCTAAAAGAATGGATATAAGAGTATTATATGTGAAAGGCATAAAAGTAAGTACCGGTCTAATTTTCGAATGTGTAATATTGTGGTCTTGAAATATATCTGTTTTAAGAGTTATGTCCCTTTAGGAGATAGGTGGTTTGGAGAGACTGAATAAAGATGTTGATCATGATTTTATAGACTGTTTTTTGTCTTCAAATCCTGAACATTTGCACCAAGACTTCTGCTCTTGTATGTACATACTGCTCATCTGTTGATTAATCAAGTATTTATCAACCAATCAGATGAAGCTATTTTTCCTATTCTTTTTGTAAATTAATACACAAGTATTTTCTGTTCATACACTTTCAGATACAGATCTACTACTACTAGTACTACTGTAGTTCTTGTAATTCCACTAAAACTAAATGTTTGATGACCTCACTAATCACAAAATATTCTTGTATAACAAAAAGAATATGGCCCTTCACAATTAGTGGCGTCATCAAACACTAAATTATGGTAGAATCGCTGGAACCAAAGGGATCTACCGGTATTTGTAATGGTGCAACTATATATAAACAAATTTGAAACAAATTCTCTTTAACAGAATGTATTTCTTATACTTACTGACATTGATAATGTATTATAGGCTTTAGACACAACAGAAAGAGACAGAGCTTTAGAGGAATTGGCTAAAGAAAGGGAAAGTAAAAGGAAAATGGAACTCGAAAAAGCTCAATTAAGTTTACGATATCAACAATCTATAGAAGAATGTAATGTATTACGTAATGAACAGGATATTTTACGCAGAGAATTAGAATTATTAAGGTATGGATCATTGGTATTAAATTCAAGAGCTAGCTTGAAGGTTCAGGGTGCAATGTTTGCCAGCTTGAAGGTTCAGGGTGCAATGTTTGCCAGCTTGAAGGTTCAGGGTGCAATGTTTGCCAGCTTGAAGGTTCAGGGTGCAATGTTTGCCAGCTTGAAGGTTCAGGGTGCAATGTTTGCCAGCTTGAAGGTTCAGGGTGCAATGTTTGCCAGCTTGAAGGTTCAGGGTGCGATGCTTACCAGTTTGAAGGTTCAGGGAGCAATTTTTGCCAGTTTGAAGGTTCAGGGTGCGATGTTTTTCAGTTTGAAAGTTCAGGGGGGGTGTGATGTTTTTCAGTTTGAAAGTTCAGGGTGCAATGTTTTTCAGTTTGAAAGTTTAGGGTGTGATGCTTGCCAGTTTGAAGGTTCAGGGTGCCATGCTTGCCAGTTTGAAAGTTTATGGTGCCATGCTTGCTAGTTTGAAGGTTCAAGGTGCGATGCTTGCCAGTTTGAAAGTTTAGGGTGCCATGCTTGCCAGTTTGAAGGTTCAAGGTGCGATGTTGCCAGTTTGAAAGTTTAGGGTGCCATGCTTGCCAGTTTAAAGGTTCAAGGTGCGATGCTTGCCAGTTTGAAAGTTTAGGGTGCCATGCTTGCCAGTTTGAAGGTTCAAGGTGGGATGCTGGCCAGTTTGAAAGTTTAGGGTGCCATGCTTGCTAGTTTGAAGGTTCAAGGTGCGATCTTGCCAGTTTGAAAGTTCAGGGAGCAATTTTTGTCAGTTTGAAGGTTCAGGGTGCGATGTTTTTCAGTTTGGAAGTTCAGGGGGGGTGCAATGTTTTTCAGTTTGGAAGTTTAGGTTGTGATGCTTGCCAGTTTGAAGGTTCAGGGTGCCATGCTTGCCAGTTTGAAAGTTTAGGGTGCCAAGCTTGCTAGTTTGAAGGTTCAAGGTGCAATGCTTGCCAGTTTGAAAGTTTAGGGTGCCATGCTTGCCAGTTTGAAGGTTAAGGGTGCGATAGTTGCCAGTTTGAAAGTTAAGGGTGCCACTCTTGCTAGTTTGAAGGTTCAAGGTGCCATGCTTGCCAGTTTGAAGTTTAGGGTGCCATGCTTGCTAGTTTGAAGGTTCAGGGTTCGATTCTGCCAAGTTTGAAAGTTTAGGGTGCATGCTTGCCAGTTTGAAGATTCAGAGGGTGATGCTTGCCATTTTGAAGGTTCAGAGGGTGATGCTTGCCAGTTTGTAAGTTCTGGGTGCGATGTTTGCCAGTTTGAAGGTTAAGGGTGCGATGCCTGCTCAGTTTGACATGGTTTTCTTTTATAGTATTGCATGTTGTTGATTTTGTCCAAAGAAAGGGGTCTGATCCTGCATGCTAATGATTGTGAAATGTCCCACTTCATTAGTTTATTGCAGTCTTGATCATAACTTTCCTCATTGCACACTTTATTTTTGCCCCTTTTCATAATCACTATGAGTGTAACCCACGATAAATGTTGAAAAGCAAAGAAATGAACATTTATATTGTCATAATCCAATGACATTAAGATAAACCATGAAATGATTTTTTTATATTCTTTAATTTTTATTTTCAAAATGTTGCTTAAATTTAAGAGAAGTAGTATATCCATAATAGTGTTTTTTTATAATATTCTTTAGTTTGTATAAAAATATTTTGATTATTAATCGATTTTTGATAGTCCAACCCTTAATTGCACTTTTTTAATACCTTGTTTGTCTCTTTAGGTCTCAATCAAGTAATTCAACATTTCGTATGTCTCAACCATCAACTAGCATCACCTCATCTCAGTCCGTCTGTACTGGTCAGTTTAAACTAGATAAAACTATCACTATCTCCCAAGAGGGAAAATGTCGTGTGTTAGCCTACAGTTCATCATTAGCAGCTTTGTTAGTTAGTCAGCCTTCTAATAGCCATCTGTTTAAAGGTTTTGGAGTGAAAAAGGTAAGAATATTTATTTTCATATGCCCACATGAAAATTTGGACATGTATAGACCCTGTCCATCTGTCCACAAATAGCTTGTGAACACAATAGAGACTACAGTTTTCATCTGATTTGAATAAAACTTGCTGTGAACATTTATTGTGATGAGTTCCTGGACAGGTTCTTTTTGGGGTTAATGCCCTTGACTTATTTAAAAAGCGTCGAAATTGGCTTCAGTAAGTAAAACTCATCAGATAAACCTTTTGACCTAACCAGATGACGTCTGCTTTAACCAATTAGATTTAACTGGATCAATTCAGAACATTTAAGAAAAAGCATGTTTCTATTTTGGACTTGATAAACTAGTCTATTCTGCTGAAAATACACTATTTGATCGAGTCTTAAAACACCAACGCCATTGAAGGTGTAAATTTAATCGGTTAAAGGAGCTTAGGTCAAAAGGTTAATCTGACGAGTTTTATAGAGAAATCATCAGAAAATACTGAAGTAGTTCTAGTAAATGTAAAATTAGAACGAAAGTTTGGTCTATCACAGATTACCTGGCCTGTGACAGTTTATCATGAGTCAGATGAGATTTGTCAATGATACATTGTTTTGTTTTTTTTTGCAGATCAGTACCATGGACTTAAAAACATTTCAGTATGTACCAATCCATGCCAATTCAATACGTGATATGTGCTTTCATCCGGTCTATGATGATGGTATGCTACTCAGTTGTGGCATGGATAAAACTATTAAAATTACTAATATTATGAGTAACGCGGTTGTTCAAACGTAAGTAATTTACGTAGTAATAATTTGAACGTAGAATTATCTGCATTTGAAAAGTTAAAATGACGACTCGTCAATTCTTGAGACTCTGAGGTATTTAGAAAGACAAATATAGAATAGAAAGTAAAGTTCCTGTAATATACATATTTTCAATAAGTGGCATTAAAAACTTAGTTTTGGTGGAATGGCAGAATACCACAAACATCTGATTGAAAATCAGAATGGTGCAAATTGATATCTTTTAAAGGAGGATTGCGTCTTTGACGTGGTTTATCAACGAAATGACATTCTACAATTCTACAACAGTACTATTTTGAGGCTGATATTCCAATTCCCTACAAAAATATAGAAAAAATCAAAACAAATTTTTGCTTTGCTCAGACAATAATCATGACTTGACCAATATTCTTTTCTATTAACCAGATACGAATCTAGTCTACCGGTATGGAGTTGTGTATGGAATACTAGTAATAAACTATATTTCTATGCTGGACTATCAAATGGTACCGTGCTAGAATATGATACTAGAAATACCAGTGAAGCTGTCCAAGAAATAAATAAAGAAGCTAAAAGAGCTCCTGTGGTATCATTACAATATATTCCTAGAGATGATGATTCTCATTTTAAGTAAGGACATTTATTTTCTGCTGTTTCTGCTAATATTGTCAGTTTCAAATTTCCTGATGAGGATTGAGTATCTGAAACGTATGAACAGAATATTTCAGTTCAAAACAATGTAAGACCTACAACAAGGGGTTTCCAAATAATTTGTCGTGCGGGCCAGAAATTTTTTTTTATGGTTGCGGGCAACAGAGTACTGACCTTACGTATGCCTGTTTCGTTATTAAGATGCTGTTTTGAAACAATTCCTAAAATTTTTAGTTTAAATCAGTCATTAGTTTATTATTGGTATATAATATTATTTCAGACAAGAAGGATTATTAATTGGTCAATTAGATCAGACAAGTTTTTATGAAAAGAAAAACGAAAGTGAATTAAAGTTACATTTATTACCCTTAGATGGTAGGTTGTTTTCCATCTTTGATTGTATCAACATTACAGTTTATTTAGTAATTTTTATTTTACATAGAATTTGGTCAATTTGGGAACAATACACAAGGATACGGTCCTGTCTAACATTCATTCCATGGGAACTAGCATATACTCTGTACTTTATATGGATCAGAATTAGGTCCAATACAGAAGGACACGGTTCTGTCTAACATTCAGCCCATAGGGGCAATGATGTAAGAAAAACCCAAAACACATAATATTCCAAATTACATTTTATTAGATGAAGATTATGTTGCTACAATCAAGTAAATGACCACAAAATGATGTACAGGCTATCATGATTTGATTAATGTACACAGCCTGTAGCAAAAGAGGCCACCGTTTATTGTCCCATCTGAACGACTAGGCGCTTTTTCCATGTCAGTCCCTCCGACTTGCATCACTGACAAGGGCAAATTAGGTTCGGGCTGAAAACAGAAAAATCCAAATGTTAATCTCGACCTTTGCCGGGATTGAATCCATGACCCTCAGGTAAGTGGGCAAGCGGCTAGCCCACTGAGCCACCACAGCTCCCTAAATCACAATGATGATCCGTTGTTCCTGCAGTTTTAAGTGTTAGTTTTAGTGAAAAAGCAGAAACTATACACGTCTGATTGAAAATGGGAATAGTGCAAATTGATGCTATCAATGCCAAAAACTCATAATAAATTAAGAAAACCTCTTTACAAATTTAACAATGGAGAAAACTGATGAACGGAATTTAGACTGTAAAGTCAATGAGACTGGTAAAATGAACCCTTATTAAAAGTAAAAGAAATGGATTAAGAATGATGGTATTTATTTTACAGGAATTTTAACTAGTTTATGTTTTGATTCACCGTCTCGTCAACTTTTAGCCAGTTTTCGTTCTTCCACTAAATATCCCTACGCTAGACATCAGGTAAAGATTTCTTGTTTATAAACATGATATACTTTTGACAATTTTCAGTATACTTTTACTGTTAATAAGACATGGAAATATATACATGTAAAGAAGCAAAAGATATATGGATATACTATTTGTGACATTAACTCGATGTTTCACATGCTCATACAGGCAGCATTATTAAGAGATAATATTTGTCAGAAATAGTATATATCTAGATATCTGGTGCTTCTGTATAAAAGGCAATTGTCTTCAGTGTGGATTATAAGCCACCACTTATTTCTATCTTCTCAGATAATAAACATCACCTTTTTAGGAGAGGATGTCATGCAAATGATTGTCATGGGTTCTCATTTTGGTTGATAAGTGACATTCTAAAGGTCTTTCCAAAAAATATCAGTGTCAAGACATATAATTAAGGACCAGCTGGTAGATAGAAATCTTTGTGAACCCAAGATGTCTTTTGTAAAAGAAATGGTCATTTAGTAGACCAGTACATCATATAAATAAAGTAATATTTATATTGTATTAACAGTTAGTAATCTGAGTTAATCCTAGTCTATAGATGTGGACCAGTACATCAAATGAATAATAAGTAATATTTATATTGTAGCTTTGTAGATTAACAACAAGTAATCTGAGTGAATGCCAGTCTATAGATGTGGACCAGTACATCAAATAAATAATAAGTAATATTTATATCGTAGCTAAGTAGATTAACAGCAAGTAATCTGAGTGAATCCTAGTCTATAGATGTGGACCAGTACATCAAATAAATAATAAGTAATATTTATATTGTAGCTTTGTAGATTAACAACAAGTAATCTGAGTGAATCCCAGTCTATAGATGTGGACCAGTACATCAAAAAAATAATAAGTAATATTTATATTGTAGCTATGTAGATTAACAGCAAGTAATCTGAGTGAATCCCAGTCTATAGGTGTGGACCAGTACATCAAATAAATAATAAGTAATATTTATATCGTAGCTAAGTAGATTAACAGCAAGTAATCTGAGTGAATCCCAGTCTATAGATGTGGACCAGTACATGAAATAAATAATAAGTAATATTTATACTGTAGCTATGTAGATTAACAGCAAGTAATCTTAGTAAATACCATTTTATAGATGTGGACCAGTACATGAAATAAATAATAAGTAATATTTACATTGTAGCAAGAAATCTGAGTGAATCCCAGTCTATGGGTGTGGACCAGTACATGAAATGAATAATAAGTAATATTTATATTGTAGCTTTGTAGATTAACAGCAAGTAATCTGAGTGAATCCCAGTCTATAGATGTGGACCAGTACATCATGTGAATAATAAGTAATATTTATATTTTAGCTATGTAGATTAACAGCAAGAAATCTGAGTGAATCCCAGTCTTTGGATGACATCTGCTCCTGTTCAACACTACACAGTATACGTGCTGGTAAAGCTCAGGCTGCACTATCAAGATCTACATTATTCCATACTGGAGATGATAGTAATAGATTAGTAATATGTGGAGCTGTTAATAATGGTTATGATGAATCTGCTGCCATGGTAAGCTTTTCAATTTTAATTAGATTATTAAGAGGTTTTCTATCCATTTGTATCTGGAACACCGATAGCATCAATTTTCATCATTCCAATTTCAATCAGATGTCCGATGCTGCTTCACTTTCACCAATACTTAGTCTTTTATGACGATGCATAGGATCTATTGTGAAAAAATTGACATGAACACCTGATTTTGATGAGTCTTTGAATATTGTAGGTACAAACATGGGATGGCATAACTGGTCAACAATTACAGAAGTTACCATGTGGTGGTGTTCCATTAGACATGTTACCTTTTAATATTAATAACACCAAACATCTAGCAGTGTTACTCAATACTCAACTTAAAATATACCGGTGGCAATGAATGGGTTTAGAAATGGATGAAAGGAATTTAAAATTGAATGTGCTATAGTGATTGTGAAAGGAGGGTTAAGGTACTGTTGGTAAAGAAACGTATAATTATTTGAAGATGGTAATAAGAGAGTATTATGATTTGAAGATGGTAATAAGAGAGGATTATGATTTGAAGATGGTAATAAGAGAGGATAATGATTTGAAGATGGTAATAAGAGAGTATTATGATTTGAAGATGGTAATAAGAGAGGATTATGATTTGAAGATGGTAATAAGAGAGGATTATGATTTGAAGATGGTAATAAGAGAGGATTATGATTTAAGGATGGTAATAAGAGAGGATTATGATTTGAAGATGGTAATAAGAGAGGATTATGATTTGAAGATGGTAATAAGAGAGGATTATGATTTAAGGATGGTAATAAGAGAGGATTATGATTTGAAGATGGTAATAAGAGAGGATTATGATTTGAAGATGGTAATAAGAGAGGATTATGATTTGAAGATGGTAATAAGAGAGGATTATGATTTGAAGATGGTAATAAGAGAGGATTATGATTTGAAGATGGTAATAAGAGAGGATTATGATTTAAGGATGGTAATAAGAGAGGATGTTAATGATTTGAAGATGGTTATAAGAGAATAATGTGGTTAAAGGTGGTAACAAGAGATTCTGATTTGAAGATGGTAATTAGAGAGTATTATGATTTGAAGATGGTAATAAGAGATTTGATTAATGATTTAAGGATGGTAATAAGAGATGTTAATGATTTTAAGATGGTAATGAGAGAATATTATGATTTGAAGATGGTAATAAAAGAATAATGTGGTTAAAGGTGGTAACAAGAGATTCTGATTTGAAGATGGTAATTAGAGAGGATTATTATTGGAAGAAGAGAGGATGATGATTTGAAGATGGCAATAAGATTAGAATAAGGCAGCATTGAGATTGAGGCAGTTAAAAATGTGTAGATATTTACACCTGAACCAAAGTGAATTTTAGATAAAAAACTTAAATCCTCAAGCCGATGATAGTAGTATTTCTGAAATCTAACTGAATGGACAAAAAAGTGCCTGTTTTAAGGCATGTTTCTTAAAAAGATCTAAAACAAAAGTGTCAGCATGTCAATTTTTATTCAAAGAACTAGTGTCAGAAAATTCCATTTGCATTTTAAAAAAACTAGTGTCAGAAAATACAATTTGCATTTCAAAAAAACTAGTGTCAGAAAATACAATTTGCATTTCGAAACACAAGAATCTGCAACATTTGCATTTCAAAAGACAAGAGTCAGCAAATCCTTTTTTCATTTCCAAAAAACATGTTTCTGCATTTACAATTTTCATTTGAAAAAAAAAAAAAGCAATCGGAAATTAAATTACAATTCGAATAGTGGTCTTAAAGTATCAATTCTCAAAGTTTAAAAGCATAATTATTTGCATATTGTGCTTGATTTGGCATTTAAAGTTCGACTGATATATGTTCTGAAGTGTATTTTTCACCTTTAAAACAAATGCAACAAATGCATATTTATTTTTAGTATTTCAAAGTCAAAGTTTAAGTAGATTTTTCACATATTTTCAAAGTATTTGCTTGTTAATTGTATTGCTAATTGAGTGTTATTTTAATTAAGTTTTAATTGCATTTACTTAAGAAAAGAATGCCAGCTTTATAAGTATAATTTACAATTTAAATTATGTGGTGCATGTAGTATATCTAGAGCTTATGGTCAAATATAGAGTCTATTGTGATTTTATTACTGTGATAATAAACAAGATGAATGAATGAATGAGAGAAAGATGAATTATCCTTATCAATTTATTCATTTTTCATACTTTTGTATACAATGTCATTTGTAATGTACATAAAAAGTAAATATTCAACCAATTATTGTTTTATGATTAGCTTAGCTTGCAGCTGGTAGAATGGTGCCCATGCCTAGTATGAGCTGTTAGTTGTGGCTGAAATAACCATACAATAATATATTTTTATAGATTTTATTAGAAAATATTACTCAAAATTATTTGTGAGTAGTTGAATGGAACAATGAATTTACAAAAAGTGATGCAATGAAGTTTATAGTCTCTCAGGAAAATTTCAGAGAATTTCAGTGAAAATCTGATTTCTATTACAAGTCATGAATTATGAATTTGGAAACATGAGAAAAATCTATATGACATATTTTGCTGGTAATCATATCACATATTTCAATTTTTGATTTACATGACATGACAAAAACTAAAAGATGTATTTTGAACACATTCATATAACATATTTATAACATGTTACATAATTCACTTTATATGTTATCTAATTTGCTTGGTAACTTGTCATCTTAGTAACATGTTACAATTATATATTAACTTTATAACACATTTACATAATTAACTTTAAACATATTACATAATTAACATTGTTATTTGTTAAAAAATCACTTAATAACCGGTTACAAAATTTACTTAAAAAGTGTTTCATCATTCACATTATAACATGTTACATAAGTTACATAATAACATGTTAAATCATTTACTTTATAACATGTTACATAATTCACTTTATATACTTAATATTTCGTGTTATAACATGTTACATATTATGTCATTTTACTTCATGTAACATAATTCACTTACGGTCCATATTCTGTTTGATTTTCTTGACCCGATAATCTCAAGAACAAAAACTTGGTGTACGTTGTTTCTTGGGTTTATTTCCATGCCAAATTTGTTCACCTTGAATTTGCCACAAGCTATAACTCACAAAATGTTCCGAGCTCCTGCATGAAATGACAAGCTGAATAAATAGCTTGCACTGGTTGATGCTTCATTTAAATCAGTTTCTAGTGATAAGTGAAGATTAACTGTGGCTAAGATGATTTTAATGGTGTAACAGCTTGATGTAATCTGTTCACTGCTGTATGAACAATTTGTTGTAATGTTTCATTTTCACTTGTTACTTCCTGAAATTATATAAATAAACAGCATATACTATTTAATAATATTCAACTGTTGAGGGATCTTTAATTTACAAAGCTTGTCTCGGTTGAATGTCTCATCTATACAACTAGACATTTTGGCAAGTCAACCATTCCTACCTGCATCACTGACAAGGGGAAACAAGGTTGATAATCAAACTGTATTATCTTGACCTATGCCAGAATTGAACCCTGATCCTTTAGATTAACAAGCAAGTGTCATACTCATTGATCCGTCACTGTTCAAACTAATCTGAACAGTGACCAACTTTCAAATATATCTAAACTTATGAAATAATATGAACTCAGTCAGCTACTTACTAGAGTATCTAAATCTACAGTTGCTGTATTCTCATCTACAGTTACAGTCATTTTATCACCACGTATTAATTTACTAGTAGCCTCTGGACCAAACATCTCTTGTAACATATCTAACATACATTCCTGGAAGTGGTGTTTATCTACTCGAATAGCTCTTGGTACAGCTGAAATATCAATAGCAGTTATTAAAATATATCACAAATTCCCATAACAGAGGAAAACAGCATTTAGCTGATTACATATTAATTGACAGCACAATAGTATATATTTTTAGCAGTTATTATCAATCTTTTGAATATTGCATTATGGGCTAATATAGCTCTATTTCAACTATCTGATCTCTTTTCAAATCAAATATATTAAGTTTTCAAGTTATTATTAATAATCTCCATCCAATCTATAAGTTTCATTCTGAATTGAAATGAATATTAACCAAGAGAACCTGCAGTACCCTGTGATTCGAATATATTTACCGATATTTTGAACAAATAATTAATAGTGCCTCTTTTACGCAATGTGTAAAAGAGTTATTGTCCTTGAATGATTTCATTCAAAAGGGTGCAGGGAAAGGTGAAGAATCCAAAATTTGATGCCCCAACTATAGACATCTAAGGAATATTCTAGAGTAGGAGAAGAACATGGTGGAAAGTAATTATTGAGTTCTGAAAAGACAATCTAATTGTACAGATCTAGAAAATTCTCATTCTATTTCCCCTTCCTCTTGCCCCTCCCTGTTTTCCTAGCTGTTCTTTGCAAATTTTCACCACATGATTTTACCTTTTTGAGGCATAGGATCTCTTTCTGCCCTTAACACTACAGTTACCACAGCATCGGCATACATATCAGTTACTGGGTTGGATATCCACTGGAAATAAGGAAAAGAAAATTATGATAGATCAAAATATTAACAATGTGGAGGTTCTATAGAACAGTCAGTAAAACGCGTTGGTATTTACATTACGTTATTTGCTTGGGTACATTGAAAAAATGGCAGTTGTGGGTTGCCATCTCGATCGTCGTGTGATATTCTGATGACATTGAATGAGACATTCTCACTCATAATTCCAGTCCACCCAGCTGCACGGGTTATCAGCTCCGAATGAGGGGGGGATTATAATCCAGCTTGCTCAACTGCATTGCTAATAAATCGGCAATTAACAGAGCGCCGGTAGAAGCTATTTAGGTTTGGCCAAGGAGCAGCTGGTAGAAAGCATCCTCAACTGTAAGTTGTTATCCGTGTAAAATATAGTTGTTTTTTTCTTTCATATAACTTATGAAAACAATGGTTAAAGAATGAAATAGGTATAAAGGATTAGAATAAAATGGAGGCATCTGTCCTTTTAACATGGACAAAGTATTCTATTATTATAACAAGATAGAAATCCCCCCTTACCTCAACTACAACCATTCTAGGTTCAAATATAATAGTCACACTTTTAAATACACGTAAAGCAGGTTTATCTTTGACTTTAGTATGTTCCATATCACCAGCTAGCTGTGTTAGATAGAACTGTAATAATGGTATGGTACCTGTATAGGCTATACTTAATCTTTGAGTCACTGTACTCATCGCTAGATCTGTGTAATCTAAAAGGAAAGAAAATGGAGTTTTACATCCTATTTTTAACACCAGGGTTTGGGATAATGGGAACTTGCAGTGCCATTCAGTGTGCAATGATGTAAAGCTTGGTAGGTCAATGGCATTTCTCAACTTCATTGCTTATGGTTTTCAATAATATTTATATGACAGCAACCAAAATGGAAGATCCCAAGCTTTCCAAATCCACTTCAGCCTTTCCTTACCAGGTAGATCTTCAGGCGCCATAACGTGATAATTAAAATTTCTTTTAACTAAGATACCAGAGATTTGTTGACCGTCTGTAGGTTTTTGCGAAGCCAGACTACCAACTACCTGAAATTACAAATTGGGAGTAACTATCACCATGTGAGAACACAACTGACCTAGTTACCAGAATCAGGGTAATTAGGTGCCATTTTAAAGGCTTGACCTCGCCAAAATTCTTTTTATTCTAAAAATATCATGACCCATGACATCATTCAACTAATTCAGTCTGCGTGGTAATGTATTGGACTCCAATGAGGTTCGTGTCTGTTATCTCTTTGACGTATGGACAACGCTATTATTTGGGATATGACTATCACATATATTGTTACAGAGGCAGACAAATAGGAAATCAAAAATTTCATCATTTAGATTCCTTTCTTCTGGGCTATTACAAAAGTCTTTATCATGCAACTGCAACTTCTAGAAACAGATGCCACATTTTCAAAATGTACATCAGCATCAGTCTAGACATGTACCTTTGCCATTTTCTCTCCTCTAAAATGTAACTCAACACCAACAGTATTTCTAGGATTGTGGACTTCCATTTTATAATCTTCATTATCTTCATATTCTCTTTGTAACGCTGCCTTCAATCTACTCATTTCATTGGCTTCACCATGGACTAACACCTAGAATACAGAAAATGAAAATGAATGAAGTTTTGAGTCATACTCTTCTGCAACTATTAGGCTAATGAAGTCAGACAACTTGTATAGCATTGCACAGGGCCGCTGTTTATTGTTCAATCCAAACCACTAGACGCCTTAGCATCACTAAGCCACCGTTCAGAACAGGTGCAGACAGATTTCAAAATGTCTGAGAATGAAACTGTTTGGAAAATTTTTAAATATGTTTGCTTTCATAAATGTTCGAGGCAAAATTTAAACAGACTGCACTGTCATAGTTCTCCAATCGAGCACCACCTAGGTTAAAAATTGTCAACTTACAACATGAGGTGGTTGTAAAGCTCGTAAAAATTCACTGGTCTGTTGATAATCAGCATGAGCTGAGAAGGATATATAGTCTACTGAACATCTCATTGGTAATTTATGACCATTCATTGTTACTATTTCATCTGGTTCTGATAATACATGCTGTAACGAAATTTTGAAAATAACTAAAATTTGTCATGGTGGTCTAAGCAAAGCAAACTTTTTTTTTTTAATTTTATGTATTCTTTAAGAGAATTGAAAGTCTCAAAATAGTGCTGTAAGTCTTAGAATGTCTTTTCATTAATATAATTTTTTTTTTTTTTGGTTCACGCATTTCTCATAAAATTTTCAACCTAAAGGCTTAAAAATTTTGGATGCTCATGTTTAAATTTTTATGAATGCAAAGACATTCACATATTAACATTACTATTTTGCAGCTGAAGAATAATGGAAAAAATTCAAAAGACTCTTTTATTGGCTTAGACATTTAAAATAATTTTTAAAATACACATTTTCTTCACCGGATTTGGCAAATGCATTGTACAATGAGTGAAAATTTGCCAGATTTTTGGCGATTTGAAACTGTTGACTTATCTATAACAAGCACAGCCTGTAACACATTGGGCTTGGTTTATTGTCCCTTCTTAAAGACTAGTATTTCCATGTAACATCCTTCAACCTGCATCAAGGGGGAAACAAGGTTGAAAATCAAAAAATATATCTCAACCTATGCTGGTACCTTTAGGTTAGCAAACTAGCTGAGCAGTTGAGTCACCAACCAAAAAGAAAACAAGAAATACCTTAGCTAATGTTCCTTCTACACAATAACCAGCTATAATACACCCATTGTGTTTACTGGTACACCAAGCTTCAAATAACTCTCTAGAGAGACCACTCTGCATCATACCAGGGGATGCGAGCACCACTGATGGACCGATATCTTCAAATTGATCCATACTCTAGAAAAAAAATTTCATCATAAATTTCAAAAACTTTTTTTTTTCTCCTGTTGATGACTCTCTTTCTTATTTCAAATTATTCTAGAGGACTAATGCAGTCTTTTACATATGATCTTTCAAGTACTTCACTAAAAGAAGAAGTTCTTCCCTTCTGCACCTTATGGGATGATGAAGATGTACAATGCCATGCAGTGTGCAATGAGGGAAATTTTGCCAGGAAGCCGTATAAGCCTACTCTTTTTTGAAATTTCAAACTGTCGAGGGACCTGTAGCATACAGGGGTTTCGGTTATTATCCTATGTAAACAAACTAGATGCTTTTACCCTCAAACCTGCATGACTGTCAAGGTGAAACATGTCAATCTAATGATCTGTGGATAGACACATCTTTATACAAGTAGCTCAAAGCTATTTGGAAATCAACCTGAAGAACCTGTAGACTTTTGGCTCAAAAATACTAGAACAAAGTGAATCTAATGGAACACTTGATTTTGATAAAAGAAATATGTCCAAAAAATAATTGTCCATCATTGCTCAAGTAGAGTTTGGTTGTTTCTAAAAACAATCAAATGATGAAAAAAATTCAGGGCTTTACCTTGAGATTTATGATATGTTTGAACACAAATGGATTACTCATAGTGATTTGTTTACGTATTCTATCATTCATAGCATTTATATACGTCTGATACACACTCATACATTTCTTAGCTAATGATGAAGCATAATATATAGGTATATCATGTAATTCTGGATGGATACTCCAATATTCATCTGAAACATATAATATATAGGTATATCATGTAATTCAGGATGGATACTCCAATATTCATTTGGAACATATAATATATAGGTATATCATATAATTACCAATCTTTAATTTGAAAGTAGAATAGTAGTTGATAGACTTACCTAATATAAGTAATAGTTCCTGAGCTCTACCTAAAGCAAATACCGGTATCAAACATCGACCACCTCTATTGACTATATCATGTACTAGACCAGTAAACCTACTCTCGCGGTCTTCACGTTTCTCATGTATATGTACACCATACGTTGACTCCTGTATAGAAGAATATATAATCAGACTTACAAATGTGAATTATGATTTGTTGTGTGATATTTCATTCCAAATTAAAGAAAAGATCTATAAAAAAAAAATTTGAAATATCTCTTTGATCAGGCAGAGAGTACACCTGTTGTACGTGCACCATTTGTGTAATGTTTAGCTCATTGTTCCCAGTTTGAGCACTCTGGTGTCTCTACAATATACTCCCTTTCCGGATGTGTAACCTTACTTCCTGTGCCTAAGTTCTGAAGTTGTCATAAATCAATATGGTGATAACTGGTAAGATACATTGTCATAATTTGTATAGTTTGTATTGTTTGTATAGTGTAAATTTGTAAATAGTTTCAAACATGAGGCTTTAAGATTAGCCTGTGAGCATCTAACTTTAAATTTTCAGAATGAACCTCTTGTGTCATATTGATATGATAAGGTCATAATGTGGTCTCGAAACCAATTGTTAGATAAGAGTTATCTCCCATTATTGACTACTAAGCATGGCTGAAACTTAGTTTTTCCTAGTTTTTTTTTTGTAAGAGGAATCCAAATCCACCTAGGATGAGAACCCCAACAAAGTTCTAGACATAAAATTTGTCTACAATCAAATAAAGAGTGCAACGGCCTTAACATGTAAATCCTGATTAACATTTCTCCAATTCAAAAATTTCAGGATATCTTAAACACACAAAGAACTTAGACTGTCGTCTGCTTGCACTTATTATTAAATCAGAGAAGACTTACAATAATAACTACATCTGGTTTAACATTTGGTAACTCAGCAGCCATTAAATGTCTATCCTCCTGTCTAGAATAGTCACCAGTATATAAAATCTGAAATTTAAAATCAAATAATGTAAATGAAATGAATGAAGTTTTGCATCCTGCTCTTCTGCAACTAGAGTGAAACCCCTCCAAAACGCATCCTCTATAAAGCGGCATCTCTGTTAACCCACATATTTCAAAAGTCGAGGCCAAATCACTCTATAAAACATAAGAGATAACCCCGGTAAACTGGCGCCCCCTCTAGAAGGGCAATCCGGCATCGAAATCAGCTTGCTGGTTTTTGAGGGGTTTCACTGTGTTTATACAAAAAGGCACCGCTTTGCAGTGTGTAATAAGAGACATTTTGCAAGGTCAGCCGCATTAGACTACTCTTGTTACTTTTCCCAACTGTCGATGTATCTTTAACATGCACAGCCTGGAGCACACATTGCATCACATTAGACAAATGTGAACATTTAGAATTACACACTAAGGCTTATTTACCTTTACACCAGCTATTTCAATCATAAACATGGCTGCTCCTAATACATGACCAGCTGTATAACACCAAAACTTAACTCCATTAATTTCAGTTTCCTAAAAATGAAAACTTAAGACTTGTATAAAGATTTAAACAAAATCTGAATTTAGAGCAAAATAACAACAATGTTTACATTTAAAGAATTGAATGACATTTAGAAGTTGAGGGTAGGCTTAATATAACACAAGGGAATATATTATGGTATGACAAACTTCTTTTATACGAAAGTACATAACGTTTCAACACAATTTACATGTGTCATCATTTTTGTTTTTAAACAAGTGTGTTATACTCCCCTGTGTTTTTTGTTATTTGACTTTTTTAGTTTAAATCAAAAATTTACCTGATGAAAGTTGACAGTTTCAATTTTATCCATGGAATTAACCAAATCAGCCTCAGTGTATAACATATCATCAGTTGATATATTACTGAAATATTAACAAAATTATCAGTTCGAATATCAAAGTAACACATTATCAGATAACATACCATTATAAAAATAACACATCATCAGCTAATATACCTGTATCAAAAAAACACATCATCTGTTAAAATACTTGTATCAAAATAACACATCATCAGTTAATATACTTGTATCAAAATAACACATCATCAGTTAAAATACTGGTATCAAAATAACACATCATCAGTTAAAAAACATGTATCAAAATAACACATTATCAGTTAAAATACTGGTATCAAAATAGCACATCATCAGTTAAAATATCAGCATCAAAATAACATATCATTTGTTAAAGTACCAGTTTCAAAATAACACATCTTCAGTTAAGATACTGGTATCAAAATAGCACATCATCAGTTAAAATACTGGTATCAAAATAACACATCATCAGTTAAAATACTAGTATCAAAATAACACATCATCAGTTAATATACTGGTATCAAAATAACACATCATCAGTTATAATATCATTATTACAATAACACATCATCAGAAAATATACTGGTAATTAATACCACCTGTTTATCATCTGTTGATATAGTACTTAATTATTAACAAATGTTAACCTACCTGACTTTAACATAATCTGACAGTAACCATCTATAGATAGCTTTAGAGGCATGGGTCATAAAACATCGACCTTTAAACTTGGTCTTCTCTAAGAAAAATGGCAGAGCTCCACAATGATCAAGATGAAAACTGAAATAAGGAATGAATAAATTATGTCACGCCTTTATAGAATATAGAAATTCAATTTATTTGTTGTACTAAAGCTCAATTTGATTTACAAATAGCACTAATATAATGAAAATATGGTTCAATCTGGATTCACAGAATAGACCTTATTCAAATGTCAGCCATAATGAATCCAGAACTAAGCTCAATTACACAAATTAAATAAGGTAATTCTGTGTCATTGTTTAAAATCACCACTTTGACATCTTCAATGCCTCCTTCTCCATTCTCATTAGCTCAACCTTATCAAATTTTACATCAGTGTTAAAATAGGAATTTAATGATACTTTTAGATAAATTCTGACTTTACACATTTCTGAGAAAGAGTCATTTTGAGACCATATTCTTGCATTTGATTGCATGTTAAGTGACTTTACTGAACTATTTATTCATATGATGTTGCCATCATTACAATGACGTAATTTTAAGGGACTTCAGTCTGTAAACAACATGAATAAGGCTGAAAAGAAGTCTGAAATGAAATGACCTAAAAGAGTGTTATGTCACTCAATGCTGACTTCCGAGGGCAGGGAAGGACAGACCATACATTACAATTACAATGGTACAAGTTTGTGGATGACTTACTGACTAACTAATAACAGATCTATATCTTCAACATCAACTGAATCTAAAAATGGTAAAGAGGCATAGCCATTCATACCAGGATGTATCCCACAATCCAACTGAAAAATAGAACAAAATTGAAATGAAAAACATCTGACAATGAGATTTACCATTTGATTTGTGTCTTGAATATATGTAAATAGTCATTAGAAGTTTCACAAGTAATACATGAAAATCACATACAAAACACCTCTAACTTGAGATTCACTATCTATTTCAATTTTTCTACATACATATTGCAGAGTCTCAAGAAATGACGAGTTTTTTAACTATCAAATGGGGATAATTTCAAACACTTTTACTGGTTAAGCTTAGCCTAGTTTAGTTTCTCAGACTAAAGTATGATTGGCCAAAAGAATTGTCAACCCTTCCCTTTAATTGTAAAGAAGTAAACATGTCCAAAGTGTTACTTTTATATTTACTATAAACAAGGCCAAGCAACATATTACAAAATAAAAGTTTAAATTTTACCATGATTTTCTTGCCTTTGAATTTTAGCATAATACATGATCTTCCTACTTCTTGGCCAGCACCCCTATTTAAAATTAATGTATATATTATTAATAAAGAAAAATTCGACACATGAAATTTACATACATGTGCAAAACCCGCCCCAATACTTAATTTCATTTCAGATACAAATGAAAAACCTTAAACTGATGTCAAATAATACAAAATTTATAAAATTTCATTCATTAGGGAAAAGGTTATCATTTTTTTTTTTTTTTTTTGCGCAAAGCTCTTCATATTTCACATTCACTGAATTTTCCTGCTTTCACTTTATAGAATTAGTGTTACTCTAAACTTGGAGTAATGTCAGTCTTACTCTAACCCCTAAACTCTAAGCTACTCTCTCTACTAAGAGATTAGCCTGGAAGAAAAGGCAGTACAAAAAAGCAACACAATGCTTGTGTGTGCAGTGTCAGCATCCTGAAATTGAAGAACTGGGCTTTTTTTTGTTTATTTAAAATATCATATTCAATATGATCATAGACATATAACAGTAAAAAGGAACTAGATTTATTTTTGCTTTCATTATCTGATGATTTGTGTTTGCAACAGCAGTGGATTATTAACATTTAGCAGAGAAATTCTATTCAAATCCCAACAAACATAATATATGTCAAATTCAGTGTTGAATATGGAATATGCATATTACTCACAATGGCTGTATAATTAACTGTTCCCCTTCCTCGGCGGGGATAATAACAGTTTCAGATTTGGTTTGTTCAGCCATGATTATCTATCCATTCTATAAGTATGAGCACCTCGTCAAATAGTCTAGGCAGATTGGCATTATTGTACATTTTTATGATTCTTTACTTTTAATGGAAAGAAAAAAATTAAGTATTCCTTTTTTATGCCAGTTTTATAAAAGAAACTGTTACTAGTGCCATTAGTTGGTCAGTACTATTCAAAAATTAAAAATTCGAAATTAACCAAAGCTGTGATTAAATCTGTAAAGATATAATTAAGTTTTCGTATCGTAATTATTTGTTTTTAAAATGATGAAACTCACTGAGTTATTATATGGCCATTTTATTTGTCGAGTTGATTTGTTGGTTAGTTTTCTATATTATCAATCTCAACCATAAATCAAAACGAAACAAAATATCATACAGTATAATTGTGACATTAATCCCTTTTGAATATTGTCGTTACCTTTTTCTATATTAAATTTTACAAAATTAGTTTTAATAATGTTTACCAATTCCATATCTCATTGTATACAAAACGTCTTTGAGTTAAATAAATTTCGTTTTCTATCACCGTAAGTTTTAAGGAACCAATGTGTCTGCGCTCATGAAATTACAATGCACTTTCGAGTTGACAGCAGTCATTTATTTGTCTGTCAAGCCTACAAGCCTTTGATGATTTTTCTTTTGAAATAACCCCACTTCCATGCCAGAAATTTCCTTTGAAGTTGACATTCATGATAGCTGAATAAGGGTGGTTGAAAAATATCTCCGTCTTCATTAGCCCATATGGCATAAGGTGTACGATGTGAAGCTCCATTCATTTCATTTTGAAAACTATCTTAACTTGTTATTTTAGAACTTGATTGCTCTTTGTACAGTTATGGCGTGTTAGTGACGAAGTGATTGTTGAAATAATATTTGTAATGTAACACTTGACATATCATCAAAATGAAATTTTTCTTGAGACTTGTTAACCCATTGCAAAGGACAACCACTAGACATGTGTTATCATACCACCAAAGAAGTTATTGTGTATTGAATCAAAAATATTTCTCTATGAAGGCGCTTATTACTTCCGAATCAGTGAAACTCAAACCACAAGTAGGCCTAAACAATACTAGACTCTATGCAACAAATTTGGCTGAACGTTTAACAATATTCAATCCAGAATATGAACAGTACCTTAAAGGCTTTAATGATGAACTGGAGGAGTTACATCACTTAACACCAGAGCAAAAGGCTGAGTATGGAAACTCACTTTCTAGTAAAAGGGAAGAACTGCATAGAATTGTAAATTTGGTTAATGTGTTATGTGAAAGAGCCAGTGAAGTTAGAGAACTGTCCTCTATGGAAAGTATGTTGACCAACCATTCTCAGTATGTTTTAAGCTTAAACTTAGACCAGACTTCAGTTAGGGTCTGTTTTTTTTAAATTAATTTGTTTGATTCTCAAAATACATCTTCAATTTTCAGATTTTTCAGTCCGGTTTCCCTTTGTCGGTGATGCAGGTCAGAGGGACTGACATTGAAAAAGCGTTTTTCAGTAGTATTCCTTTAAGTGACACATTCAAAGTGATGTTGATATATGTTTTTTCGAAAATAGATATATGTTCAAAAGTTCTGCTGAATTCTTTTCTAGATAGCCAAAATGACAAAGAAATTAAAAAGATGATAGACGATGATAATATAAAGTGTCGTGCAGAAATAGAAGAATTAGAAAAAGAGGTAAAAATGTGACTGTCCTTATTTGCTGTAGCATGATAGGCTAATACTCCTGCTTGTTACAAATAATGATAGGCATGGACAATCCATTTTATTGTCTTCAATATTTCACTGCAATGGTGGGTGTGGGGTGAGGAAGGGTACCCTTACTCTTCTAGACACCTGATACGACTTTTCATTATGAAATAGTTACTCATGTAAGGTTGATGTACAACCCCATATGATGTTAACATGTTTTGGATATGTGGCTTTTTGTTTTGTGGTTTCACATTTATTAATTCTATTTTTACAGTCTTTAAGGGATTTGTAACCTTTTTTTTTTTTTTTTGTTTTTTTTTTGTGTGTAAAACTATGTGTTTGGCTGTAAGTATCAATTTTCACTAAAATTTCAATCAAACATCTGTGGTTCCACTCAAACTAACTTTTTAAGTCACTTAGAAAGGTCTTATTCTTTATGTGATTCAGCATATTTTGCAGTAGCATAGCGTGACCATTCTGATTGGGGGGTGTAATGTCTCAATTTACATATGAACGCCCCTCCAGAGAAAAAAAAATAAATAACTGTCATTGAGTAAAATATAGCTAGTTATATCCATAATTCACCATTTTTTTTAATATTTACATAGATAAGATCATAACTGATCATAACAATTTTACCTAGGGCTCCATGCATTTCAAACACTTTAGTGTAATTGCAGGAACTAGAGTCATCTGATTGAAAAATGGAATGGTAGAAATTAATGCTAAACCAGTGTCCCTGATACACATACAAAATTTATAAAACCTCTTTACTATTTCTTATACTGCTATTAGTGATCTCATCAAACACTTAGTTCTAGTAGAATTGCAGAATCTAGAGACATCTGATTGAAAATTGGAATGGTGGAAATTAATGCTATCAGTGTCCCTGATACACATACAAAATTAAGAAACTCTCTTTACAACCCTGTTAATGATTTCAGATTGCCAAGAATATAATAGGTGAAGTTGAAACAGACAATCATGATATTATATTAGAATTGCATAGTGGGGTTGGAGGTGCAGAAGCCATGTTATTTACTAAAAAAATCTTTGACATGTACATGAACTATATTCAGTATAAAGGATGGTCACATGAAGTTTTAATGTATGATGAAACTGAAGAAGGTAAGTGCAATGAGAGAACAATTGTCAGACATTCCATAGCAACAGCACCAGGAATTTTTTTAATAGAATATCATTAAAGGCACAGGTTTGCTATCTTTAAGAGTTAATCAACATAAATGAAAATAAAAAAAACTGAAATAGCATGCCATTTTCAAATTAAGCTTGAGACCTTCGCGAAAAAAATTGTTTATCGATTACAGTGTGCAATGAGGGAAATCTGTCTGTGGTAACAGTGTGGTTCCTACAGATTAAGTGTTTGATGTTGTCACTTATTGCAATATATGCTTGTATCACACATAAGGCCCTTTGCTATTATTGATGTCATAAAATATTAAGTCTTCGTAGAATTGCAGGACTATGATAGATATAAAATCTTTTAAATGAGGCTCTTGACAATCTTTAAGTGACAAACATATTTGGGTGAAAATTGTTATGATTGTTCCACTCTCTGATAAGTTCTTTATAACATCTGCTCATAAAGTATTGATGTATGAATTGTGCCAGTCTGATAAGAAGATGTATAAATGTTGAAATGTGTTGTAGGGGGACTGCGTAAAGCTGAAATAGAGATCAGTGGTGGTTATGTGTTCAAGTATATGAAATATGAAGGTGGTGTACATAGAGTGCAACGTGTACCACAAACAGAAAGAGCTGGTAGAATACACACTAGCACCATGACAGTAGCTGTTATTCCACAACCTACAGAGGTACATGTATATATTACATTTTTATTTGCCCAGAACCATAACAGTAGTGGTTCTTCCTCAATATATGTATACTGAATTTTTTCCACATTTTTATCAGTAAAATTATTACCCATGATTCAGACAAAAATGACCATTAACTAGTTTAGGATGTTATAAGAGATACACTTGGGTGGGTTTCAAAAGCCTACTGCCAACCGGCATATGTGCCAAAATGGGTATTGTTAAATATGAGGATCAGAGAAAATTATTTTTAAAATGAAACAAAAATAATAAATATTTCTTTTTGTGTTCTGAGACGTTTTCTTCATATTAACTGATTCAGTTCATTCTAAAATAGCAATAACCTAATTTGAATCCAAATGGGGCACACAACAAACCGTACAAGAACCCGTAAATCTTTTTTTAAATGATTAACTTTTTATGTCATAAGCGTCATGAATCATCAACAAGTCCAAGGAATCTTTCTTCCACCTCTTAGAATTTTTTCAAAATTAATCCTTGACGTGGACTATAATAATTCTGCTCCTCCTCTTAATCCAACAGAATCATCTATCTGAATCCTGACTGAGCTTGGTCAAATGGAAGTTGGTAGGTCTACATGTTGACTTATTCCTTTTTTGCTTATTTGCAGATTGATGTTATAATAGCAGATAAAGATATAAAAATTCAAACATTTCGATCTCAAGGTCGTGGGGGTCAACATGTAAATAAAACAGATAGTGCTGTTAGAATAATACATCTTCCTACAGGTAAGTCAACTATTGTTGAGAATTTCTTTACAATAAATGCGTTTACACTTAAAATTGTGAAGTAAAGCTAGCTATCAAGCCATCTTTATTGCCAAACATGCTGTCTTTCCACCAAGTTTATCTGGTTCCCAAACCACTTTATTCTAGATTAAAAAAGAGTCACATTATTGACAGCTAGCAATGTACAAAACTACCCATATTGCTCTTGCGACCATAAAACAAGTACAGAGCTAGAAAAAGCCTGCTTTTTGTGTTTCCACTGTTTTTAAAGAGCCAACTTTAAAGCTAACTTTCATTTGGCCCAGGATAAATTGCCGAATGGAAAAAGCTAGCTTAAAGCTGGCTGTGGAAACTGAAACGTAGTTACTGTCATTTTATGCACCAACATTATAATGTGGTTGTATATTGTCGTCACTTCGTCCATCCGTCCGTCTGTCTGTCCACAATTGGTTTTGAACACGATAAAGACTATAGTTTTTGTCGGATTTGAATGAAACTTTCTGTGATCATTTATATTGATGAGATCTCGGACAAGTTTAAATTTGGCAATTTTTCGATGAATAGTTTATGAGTTATTGCACTTGACTTAGTCAAAACGCATCAAAATTGGCTTGTGAACGCGATAGAGACTACAGTTTTTATCAGATTTCAATGAAACTTGCTGTGATCATTTATATTGACGAGATCTTGGACAAATTTGAAACAGGCTATATTACGATGAACAGTTTTTGAGTCATTGCACTTGACTTAGTCAAAACACTGCAAAATTGGCTTATGATTGCAAAAGACAACAGGCTACAGTTTCATCTGATTTGATGTGATCATTTTTATTGGTGAGATCTTGAACAAGTTCAATATTTACTTTTGAGGTATTGCCCTCCAACGTTATTGAACTTGGATTAGACCTAAATAATGTTAGAGTTTCTGCCTGTGTTTAAACAGAAAATATATTTTAAAGTGGGCATATTTTGCTAGGAAACAGCTTGTTGGTGATAGGTGATGATACACTTAATTACTACTCTGCAGAACAAAAATCTATCCAAATAAAGATGAACACTGATCAGTTCTCAATGTTGTGCTAAAAGTTTAAATACTGAAGTTCCTGTTATAAAAAAGGAATACTGCGTCTTAGAAGGAACATAAAATTTAAAACTTGGCCAATAAAAGCATATATTTATCAGTAGATGTACCTGCTGCCATAGATAATATAACAGAATCCTTATATAATCTGATAAATCAAAAAAACTTAATAATGATTCAATTAATAATTAACTACTACTTATTTTTTTGTGAGTTTTCCTGATTTTATCGGAATTCTTTTACTTTATGACACCAGTTAATTTCACAGATGAATATATACTCATATTGTCCATTTTTGAAGACATAAATTTTATGTCCATTCTAAAAGGCAGTATCACTTTAAAGGGACAGTTTCCCCATCCAATTGACAAATGTACTAGTCTCAGAAATGGAATTCCCTATAAAGTACAATTGTGCAAATAGAAAGGGACATAACTTTTGTTACATCTATGGGACTGGTCTTGTTTCAACTCTACGGATATTCATTTAACCTCAAAATGATTTGGGGAATTGAAATGTTTTCATTGTTATAAATTGATCAGGTACTACAGTTAAATGTCAAGAAACCAGATCTCAATTGAAAAATAGATCAACTGCCATGAAATATCTTCGATCAAGGTAAAGTTTTGAACATTCTGATTATTTGTATATAACCAGTATGGTAAAGGTGCAGTGCTCTCTTGGACCTAATTCTGACCCATGTAAAATAAAAGTCTATGTTTGTGTCCAAGGGCTGATTAATAGACAGGAACATGTCCTTGTGTATTGGACCTAAATCTGACCCTTGTAAAATAAAGAGTCCCCCTGGGCGTAATGATAGGACCATATCCTTGTCTATTGGAGCTAGTTCTGACCCATGTAAAATAAAGAACTATTATTGTTATTGCATACATGTCTTAAAATGTAATTTTTCTGTTTTAGACTTTACCAACAAGAACTAGAAGCTCAGTTATCACAAACATCAAACGCAAGAAAATTACAGATTGGAACAAGTGGTCGATCAGAAAAAATTCGTACCTATAACTTTCCACAAGACAGAGTCTCAGATCATCGTTTTCATATCAATCTTCCCAATATTGAAGGGTTTTTAAATAGCGGAGCTGAATTAGACTGTCTTATAGAGAATCTAATAGAGCTTACCAATAATCAGACATTAGTGTCCTTGGTTAATGAATATCACCAAAATGTAAAGAAACGTGAACAATTGAAGAAGTAGCCATGTTAACTGTGCTCTTTGATCCTATGTTGTTATTGAGTGCTTTAGGAATAAGTAATAAATTGTGGTGACCTCTTGAAATCTAGGATATTCCACATTTGGTCATTTTCAAGATCTTGTATTCTGAGCTTGACTGAAAAATTATCAATTAAATAACACATTATATTAAATAATCACTCATATTAAAAGGGATACTTCATCTTAGCATGAACATAAAATTTTAGTTTTCAAGAATGGTCAATATATGAGTGTATATTCATCAGTGAACTTACCTGGTGTTATAAAGTAACAGAATCCTTGAAAATCTGGAAAACTTACAAAACTCAGTCATTTTTGAAAAATGGTGAATTAATTTATTGAGCGTTTTTCAATAATAAAATTTGAGGATTTGAAATCAGGAGTTATCTCCCTTTGACAACCCAAACGTTCGTTGACAGATTATGAAATATTTTTAGGCATCTTGATATTGACATCATGTTTTAGCAGGTTGAATTAATGAAGGTCCATAGCCATCCCATAGGACTTAATAGTGCGGACATAGCACCTTTGTCGTACCCTTCAACCAGTAATAAAGCAAGCAAGATAGTTTATGCCCACTAAGAGTCTTCAAGAGAAATTTCCCCATGTCTGTAAGCAGAAAATGATAGTGACATATGCCAAAAATCAGAACTTAAATGACAACCTTGTTAATAGCAAACTAAAAACAATCTGTTCTTAACAGAAGAAAACCATCCAACAGATACAAATCTCCATTTCTCAACAAAATATTTGTTTCACCCTAAGCCTGTACATCTGGGGGATTCAATCCCTCCCTTCCCCAAAATTTAATTCCTTGTCTAAATTAAAATCTCAAAATACAAGATTAAAGCTGTCGATGGGGTATTTCGTGTTCCATATAAGCTTGCTAAACAGTCAGTTAGCAGTGCTATAACTTGCTTTAGCAGTGCTCAATTTCAGCTGTGCCTTCATATTCAAAATAATAATGCATACGAGAATGAAAAGAGTAGCTCACAGAGTCGTGTAGCCTACGTATGCTCTAATGAAGAATTTTCATTCGTTTGTTGCTATTGAAGATTAGGATATTCTTTTGTCTTCTTACTCTGTATAGGTTAATGACCGAAAGCAGTCCAATATGTTCAATGATGGGTGTGACTTCATTATTGGACTGTTAGGGGACCATTTACCTACTTAAAATGCAGTTGTTACGTCAAATCAGTCCAATTTTTGCCGCCATTTTGAAAAAAAGTAATGCTCGTACCAATAAGCTGGATATTGGTCCTCGACCTCAAAGTATGAGGTACACATCTGTATAATGAAAGATCAATCCATATCTTGCAAAATTGCTAGTCACAATTATTTTTACGCTTGTCTGCTGGCAAAGAGAAATTTTCGGTTACTTGTGTAATTAAACTCAAACATGATAACAAAAAGAGAACCATAACAACCTCACGAGCGATTTTTTGATTTTGCAGATGCCTGGCGTTTGCCCCCCCCCCTTTCCCACCCCCTCATTTATTTTCTGCATACGCCATCAACTGCACTGTCTAATTTTCCATTTTACCACTAGCGGGGAACAGCATTACATTTAACCTTGTGGGGGTGTGTTAGGCATTATGTACGTGATAAGAAACTGGCCCAGGAAAGCTAACACCAATCTAGGACATAGCCAAACCGGTTGGTCTATAAATATACCAGTATAGTGTACATATTCGAATGTGTTTGGCTCAATTATATGCAGATGCCCGTAATCATTTACATAATTTTGGCCTATAGATAAATCTCTCATCCATTAATTGAATTAGTAATATTCTTTCCACTTTCGTCCTTGAGAGTGAGGATTGGAAAAAATCCTGATTGGGCTCAGAGGGACCAGTCCCGTAGCGTAGTCAGTCTGCATACCTAAGGGAGGAAATCGATTACTGTGAGAACAAATGACGTTCTCTGATTGAACACTATAAAAAAATTCCTGAAGGAAGGAGGTATAAGACAGATTCCAGGGCCCCCTAAGCCCGCATCCCCTAAGGCTACGGGTTTAGGAGGGACGGGATAAATATAAACCAAGTAGACATGATTATATGATTATAAAATGTTGTAAGGGACACTCTTTAGCTAATTAATGTATAACCGACAAAATCACCAACCCCATCTCCCCTCCAGATATATTACTAGTCCCTACGACCAATCAACTCTGACTCCAGGCCTTCATTCCAAATGAATTCAGTGGGCCTTTCATGACATCTAATGCATTTAAAATATAGTTTCTATATACAGTATGCCTGAAGTAATAACTTTAAAAGTATAACGTCAATGAATTGGCAAAATTCCAAAAATGCCTCTCTTAATATAATATACTGTACCGTGGTGTACTAGACCGATATGCACTGGCTAGATATTAACCTAAACGGGCTTATGAGTTAGGTTCAACGCGGTACATATTAATTGGTTAGGAGTAGTAGAGGCATATAATAGGTTTATGTAATAGGTTTATGGCATAGTTAATCTGGTATGTTTCCATAGCGATCCAAGGTTTACATAGAAGCTATCTGAAATGAACTCTAGATTAAACAAGGCATTGTTTTAAGAAAAGAGAAATATATCTCTTCATAAATAGCCTTTGTTAGGTCTCTGTATTGACATGTCTGGTCTAAACCAAACAGTCAGTATTTAAATAATATATATGTCTTGGCTCTGAGCCAAATAATCTGTCAGACACATTTCACATGAATTCAACTCAGGTCCAAACGACAGTTGCGCGCCGCATGAACAGATATTGGTTGGCAAATCACCAAGAAATTTAAACCATAAAGGCCACGGGAAGCGTGACTCATGGAAATAGTTTTAGCACGTGATAAGAACGTGATCGCTTGGCAGCTTGCCAGGTCACATAAAAACGCGCCCAATTGTTAACGAATAATGTTTGAGATAAGGTGAAAATATTGGAGAGTTGCCAACTTGTTATTTAACTTATCTTTTGGTCTTGACAGAGTGTGAGTATGGACATAACTATCGATTTTTAGGATAGATCTTTGGTCTGACAAGTTGTATGACTAATAAAAGTGTCTGACTGACATTTTATTGGCATTCCCCCATTGTATAATATCATATAATCAGAACATGATATATAATACGAATGAGGCTTTGTATAAGGGTAATACTGAACTTCAACGTCGTGAACATTGCAATTTGATTTTAAACAGATTGTGTTTAAAAACAACCTATTCCGGTAGATCGATTGAACTAGACACAAACTTAAACTGGTCGTTTCAATTTACCGAATCATAAATCATGCAGACTGTGCACATAAATTCTACATAACTCATTCATATAACTCATTGATATTACTCATCCGTATAACTTATCCATATAACTCATTCATATATCTCATTCATATAACTCATTCATATTACTCATCCATTAACTCATTCATAAAACCCATTCATATATCTCATCCATATATCTCATCCATAAGTCATCCATATTACTCATCTATAACTCATAACTCCCCCATAATACTAATTCATATAACTCATTCATATATCTCATCCATATAACTCATTCATATATCTCATCCATATATCTCATCCATACAACTCATTCATATTACTCTAACTATAACTTATCCATATAACTCATTCATAAAACTCATCCATATAACTTATCCATATAACTCATTCATAACACTCATCCATATAACTCATCCATATTACTCATCCATGTTACCCATCTATAACTCATTTGTACAACTCATTCATATTACCCATCTATAACTCATCCATATACATTATCCATATAACTCATTCATAACACTCATCCATATTACTCATACATATTACTCATCCATATTAACCATCTATTACTCATTCGTACAACTCATTCATATTACCCATCTATAACTCATCCATATAACTCATCCATATAAATCATCCATATAACTCATTCATATTACTCATCCATATAACTCATCCATTAACTCATTCATTTCTCTCCCATGTAACTCATCCATTAACTCATTCATATAAGTCATTCATATAATCTCATTCATATTACTCATTTATATACCTCATTTATATTACCCATCCATAACTCATCAATATATCGCATCCATATAACTCATCCATAACACTCATCCATATGACTCATTCATATTACTCATCCATAACACTCATCCATATACATGTAACTCCATATTACTAATCCATATAACTCATCCATATTACCCATCCAATAAACCCAGGCCCCGTTTGCTACAGGCTGTGCACGTTAAAGATCCCTCGACAGTTGGAAATCGCAAAAAGAGTAGGCTAATGCCGCTGTCCTGGCAAAATTTCTCTCATTGCACACTGCATGGCGTTGCCCGTCTTCATTAGCCCATAAGGTGCAGCAGAGTAGGACGTAAAACTCCATTCATTTCATTTTCATTTCCATATTACCCACCTATTACTCATCCATATACATGTATCTACTTCATATAACTCCTCCATAAATCCTTCATATAACTCATCCATAAATCATTTATATATCTCATCCTTATAACTCATTTAAATTACTCATCCATAACTCATCAATAAATCTCATCCATATAACTCATTCATATTACTCATCCATAACACTCATTCGTATTACTGATCCATAACACTCATCCATATAACTCATCCATATTACTAATCCATATAACTCATCCATATTACCCATCTATTACTCATCCATAAATCTCATTCATATAACTCATCCATATCATTCAACCATATTACTCATCCATATAACTCATCCATATTACTCATACATATTACTCATCCATATTACTCAGGGGCGTGACCATTTTGACTGGGGGTGTAACGTCTAAGTTTTACCGACGAACACGTGTAACGTCTAAGTTTTACCGACGAACACGTGTTCTTCCGGGGGCAAAATTAACTTACTCGCACTTTTAAGTATATACATTATACACGAACGAAATCCATCGTTATAGCAAATCCTAAACCTTTGAAAACCATATCAATCAGGGGTGTATCTAGAATATGCCTGAGAGGGGTGACTGAATGGTGATTTTTCCAAGGCAAGTCCTGCAGGCCAAAGGCCTTCGTATTTGGCCCTTGCAGTGGCGGGGGGTTCGGGGGTCCTTCCCCGGAATATTATACATACTAGGAAACCCGGAGAATACATCTGACGCGATTTTGGATGTCTTTTCCACTGGTCCAAATTATCAGTTTTCATTGGAAAACCATATGTTTTCTATGTCCTTTTTCGACCTATTCTGCGTTTTACCGGGGGGTTCGGTTGTCTTCTCCTCCGGAAAATTTTACAAACTAGGAAACCCGGAGAATACATCTGACGCGATTTTGGAAATTATCAATTTTCGTCCGACAACCATATGTTTTATAGCCTTTTTCGACCTATTACTGCGTTTTACCGACAAGTTCAGTAAAAATCACTTTTTTGTAGAAGAACAGTTTTCCGATAAAATCATAACTAACACAAGGTTTCCACACTTTCGGTCAGCCAATCGGTTTTACTGAAGGCTCCATTTCTCATCCATGACCGTCTATTATCGACCGATTCCGCGTTTTACCGACAAGTTTAGTAAAAATCACTTTAATGTAGACGAACGGTTTACCGATAACATCTTAACAGACACAAGGTTTTCACTCTTTTGGTTAACAAATCGGTTTTACCGACGGCTCTATGACCTTCTTCTATCGGCCAATTCCGCGTTTTACCGACAAATTCAAATAACGTACAGCTTACCAATAACAAGGGTATCGGTTAACCAATCGGTTTTACCGAAGACTCCGGTCATAACCAACTTATACCGACCGATTCCGGTAGTTTCAGTAAAAAAAATACTTTTAATGTTGACAGTTTACTGATAACATCATAACCAACACAAGGTTTTTACTTTTTAGGTTAATTGGTTTTACCGACGGTCCCACCTTGCCGTCTTTTATCGACCGATCATAACCAACACAATGTTTTGACTTTTTAGGTTAATTAATCTGTTTAATCGATCCCGCGTTTTACCGACGGTTCCATCCATTACCCCCTTCTTACCGACCGATTCCGCGTTTTACCGACGAGTTCAGTAAAAGTGGGGCACCCCCCCCCCCCACACACACACCCCCCTGGTAGCTACGCCCCTGATATTACTTATTCATATTACTCATCCATATTACTCATACATATTACTCATACATATTACTCATACGTATTACTTATTCATATTATACAATACAGATAATATTAAATCAACTTCGATATCGGCCTTTCAGATTATACAATTAAGTCCAATATAATCCATTCAGATAATTAATTTAACTTCAATGTAAGCCATTCAATTACAGTGATCTATAGGTCTATATAAAGATGAAACGATGACGGTAATGTTATAAAAATCGCCTTCAAAATGTTCAACTCACAGATTCATATCCATGTCAACTATTATCGAGACATAAACTCACTGATAGTGAAGATGATATCAAGTCTTAAAATTATCTGTCGGAGGGTTAAAGACACTGTGATGATTCGATACATTGATTGTTACCACATTTAGGTATAGCTAAACTAATGGAGATTCTTCCAATACGGTTTGTCTCATCCACAAACAAAATGCCTCTAACAACCTTGAACAAAATTATAAATACCAAGAAAGTGACTGCATCGGTCTTGTCATAAAAAAAATATATGTAGGCTATAAATAATAATATATAATACTTTATGTTATTCAAGATTGAATAGATACGCCAGTAGAGAATGTGATATAGGCCTACCTGGCATAATTTGGGGCCCATGGACTAGGGTAGGTTAGGGCCACACCCGGGCCTTTTTGTGCTCATCTTCATGTGAGAATCCTTTCAAGCTAATTTAATACTGCCTGTTTATATTTGGGGGGGGGGGACGTTGGACCGTTAGCTGGATTCAACGAGTCCCTATCATACTTGAGCCACTTGGCCTGTGGTTTCTCTTAAATCCCAACTTAATTATAAATATCTCGGTTAAAGCGGTTTTAAACCGGTCCTCAGTGAACAAAGTAATTATATCCGGTATTGACATGGTTCAGTGAACAAACAAATACTGAGTTCGTTTTACATGAACAAAAGAAAGATGTTTCCGTGTAATCTAAAAATGTTGGATATATTATCATTGTACTGTCAGTGTCAGCTAGATTGATAGGCTGTTGTACAAAATTTTCCGCCAATCCTAGCTGAGTTAATCTAGTTCTAACCGGTTTCAACCAGTTTAGCCAGTTGAATCATGTTCTCGTGGCTGATACTGGTTGCATATTTTTATTTGGCTCTTTGCCAAATTCGATAACAAAGACAACCATTCGTCTTCACTCACTACTGTAGTCTAGCAGACACCAACCCACACGATAATGAGTGGTAAGCATAGACATCAGACACCCGGTTCATTGTTTAGGATAGGTTGGCGGCGTGCACACGAACACACAATAGGCCTAACCTTAGCAAGACAACCTATTTTTACTTGGCGAATGTGAAGCTATGACTTGAATTAAATGTGGGACTATGATTCTTTATAGTTCAACCTGACTTGTTTAATTCCCACCGACCTATACCGTGATTTTTCTTGTAGATTTGTGTTATTAACTCGCCTTCGGCTAGAAAATGGAATCTGTTGCAAATACCTATAACTCTTGCATTTTATGCAAAAGCAGTTTGGTTGACAGGAATTCGTATTTGATGCCATGCATCCATTCTGTTTGTGAAGCTTGTATTAAATTGACGGAAGGAAATGTTGCCGATAAAAATGGTTCTGCAGATGGAAACAATTCACCGTCGGTTGTAGTGAATTTAGCAGGTTAGTTTTGTTGTTTAATTTCTTTTACTTCCACTTCTAGTTGCGCACAGCAATTTAGCAAATTACGAAAATCAGACTCTCGAAGCTTTTCGAGATCTGCAATTGTTGGTCTATTTATCAACAAAACAGATACTTTTTATCGTGTTAACATTAACAAAAAGTTATCACGCACGCTTTGTATGCCAGAACCCGCGAAGTATCGTTTGCTAGTCCAAGGGAGGTTACTCCAGATATTCTAATTAGATATTTTAACTGTTGCCTGAAATCCCTTATTTTCACTAACAAATTGAAGATTATTCTTAATAAACATTTTTCATTTAAAATTTGTATTATCGTTTTAGATGAAATAACCTGCAAGGATTGCAAAGAAAAATTTCAAGTTGCTGAAATGGTTGAAAACCTTTTAACCAAGAAGCCTTTGTCAGAGGCTGTAGTGACTCCTGTAGAAGAGGTTGAAGTGCACAAATGCACTGGTTGTGATGATTCAATTGATGCTACCTCCCATTGTGAAGATTGCTCAGAGTGGCTGTGTGATCAATGTGTGTTTGCTCACAAGCGGGTAAAAATAACCAAAGATCACACCATTACTAGTAAAAGTAACAACAGTGCCAAAGATGGCACTTCCAATGAAACTGCTACATATTGTAAAATCCATAGACGCGAAAAGTATAAATTCTTTTGTGAAACTTGTGACATGTTAACTTGTAGAGATTGTCAGTTAATGGAGCATAAAGAACACAAATACCAGTTTTTGTCTGAAGCAGCAGCCATTTTTAAGAATCAGACTGAAAGTTTGTTGAATATGTTGCAAGTGAAACGAGACACTCTTCATCAATCGGCTTCAAAAATTCAAGAAAAACTATCTTATGTGAAGTCACAAAAAGATGTTGTACGCGATGACGTGCAATCCCAAGCCCGAAAGCTTGTCGAACATGTTATAGAATTTGCTAAACAAATACTTCAAAATCTGAACTTTGTTTGTGATGCCGCTGGAAAACGGTTAGCTCAAGAAGGTGCTGAGGCCAGCTCTATGTTACTGAAAATAGATCACATGGCAACGTTTTTAAAATCACTTAAAAATGAATCAAATGACTTAAGTCTTTTATACACTAAAAAGTTGATACTTAAACAGGCTAACCATTTAGCTCAATTGAATCTTGATCTTTATTCTCTTAGAGGACAATTGAATTTAGAATACCGACACGATACACAGTTCTTATTTGCTAATCTCAATAAATTGGGTACAGTTTTTGTTAATGGAATGCGTTATCCCCCACCCAAAAACCAGCAAGGTCAACCACAACATCCTCAACAAATGCACCATAATTCACAGAACGGTGCAAATCAACAAATTGATGAAAGACGAAAAGCCATGGCTCTGGCCATGCAAAGGGCAGCATTGACTCAGCAACAACAACAGTATAGTTCTAGAATGTCACTTGGAATGCAGCAACATCAGAACCGGGTTCCACCCCACCAGAATGGCCAGAATTCCCACCACCGGACTCAGGCTAATTTACCCTTTAATTGGCAAACCAGCAGAGGTCCTCATGGCTTGCAATCAACGAATTCATCTCCAAATAGTAATGTCCATCTGCTCAGTCAGTCTTTAATGATGCAACAACCAGGACGTCATCAACAACAACAGCAGCAACATCAACATCAGCAGCAGCAATTCCAGTCTATGAAATTGAATACAAGACCAGTTCTGAATAATGTTGCTGCTAACATGTCTTCCAACCCACAAATGCTATCATGGCCTGGATCTCGCAGTGCAGGTAAATGTCTGTCCTCTACGTTTTCAAAGATGAATATTTTATAAAACCATACTAAATGAAAACTGAATATTTTTTTTTTTGATTGCAAAAACATTTTGCAAAATGATATGGCTTTTAGATTCTTTTAATTGTATGTAGTTCAAATCCATGCACTATATCTTAGACTGTTATTAATTTCAGGTGGTTCTCCAAGGTTAGAGGCAGATAATGCTATGTAAGTATTTGATAATCACATATTGATTGTTATATTTAAAACTTAACTTAAGATGATAATAGTGTTCCAGTCATCTGATTGGTCATCGCTAAAATAAATATAAAAGTTAGTTTTTTTTATCCAACCAGATAACTGTATCTTGTAATATCTGGATTTATTTAAGTCAGCTTATTCTTAAGTTTTTATACAATCATTCGTTCCTCAATGAACTGGATTGAAGAACTCTTGCAGTTTTCTTTAAGACGATACAGATAAGTGCAAACATGATGCTATCATTAATCATTTCCTTGAGGGTTATTTAGTAATTGGTAAATGTTATTTTAGAAAAGTAATTGTTATAAATAACATTTTGACAAGCTCTCATCTTTATTATCAAGCAATCGCTATTTTTTTGTTATTTTTTGTTATCCATAAACACTGCATTATGATTGAAGATGTTTGAATCAATAATTTTATTTTTCAGTAAAACCAACAGTGCTGATGATGACTTTTTAGATTGTATTATCACGGCAGCAAAAATAAAAGGACAGAAGCTAGAGGACAGTGTTGGAGTGGTGAGTATTGTTGTAATGTTATAGCTAATATTGAATACCTTGCTATCTAATTTAAGATTCGTTCAAAATAACCCTCATCAGGACTTTATTTTTCATTGCCACACAAAAGCAATCTTCTAAAATATTCTGTTTGTATTTAAAACATAAGCATACACATTAGCAGTCTACATTGCTTTTAGGTCATTTTTAAGTATTAGTAAGTAACACAGCATCCTCCTTTCTAGATGGTTTCAAACACTTCATTTCTCCTCAAATTAAAATGGACTGCTTTTTGTTCATGTCTTGTGTGCACCAATGTGGCCCAACTATAACTGAAATATTTTCATTAACAGTTTACCGGTGATGAAACCAATACCATCAATCTAATAGATGACAATGAGGCTGACAATGCTGCCAACAATGCTTTGTCGGATTTGAAGAAGATGCAGATGGAATTAACTGAGCCTGAGCAAGCTTCAGATAACCATACCAGTACTGCAGAAAACAATGCCAAGTCTCCACAACCAAGTCCTACTCCACCATCTACACAACCACAATCATCTAAACTGCAACAACAGCATCAGCCAACACAACAACAGCATCAGCCAACACAAGAACACCAGCCATCCACACAACAACAGCCTTCAGAACAACAACGAAGTACCACTCCTCCTTCAGAACCAGAAATATCAAAACAAGCTTCAAAGGAACCTGAATTACCACAAGAAGAGGCTCAGAATGATGAAGTTCCCTTAATGAGAATGTCTCAAGAAATGCCTATTTGTAGTCAACCAGATCCAAATGAAGATTACTGTGCTTGCTGTCACAATGGTGGAGATGTGTTGTGTTGTGATAAATGTCCAAGAGTTTATCATTTACAGTGTCACATTCCACCATTACAGTGTGTACCTCCGTAAGTATAAGTGACGTTTATTTTTTTGTAAAGGTAGAACAATGAATTTAGACTTGTGCTTGTTAATGAAACAAAAAGGCAATGGCAAATGATGCAGTTATGGAAAGAGTTCCATTTTGGAACAAAAAAAAGCAAAAATTTCGTTCATCTTCTGTGGCTACTGGTTCAAATAATTTTAGGGAACAATTCTTCTTTTTATAAAAATATTAGCAAGGACAGAATTTTGAATATATCTTTGGGAACCAACATAGATGATGCAGCATTAAATCATATCTTTCTTTTCTTTTTCTTTCAGAGGGGTATTTGTGTGTTTACTCTGTGAACCTACAGAAGTTGTTACAGAACAAGACGCTGATATGGTAAATGGTGGGACAAAACGTAAAGCTCCATCTGGACTTTCGAACAGAGAATTAAAGGTACTGAAAAACAGAATAGTATTTAGAACTTTTGGCTGGATTATTTACAGTATACATACATTATTTATAGAAAAGCACTGATGCATTTAAGGAAATGAATTTGAAATAAAATAATGGCGAACAGTCTACAACATCTTAGAAAATCTGAAATATGGTCAATATAAGTATATATTCATCAGTGAACTTACCTGGTGTCATAAAGTAACAGAATCCCTTAAAATCTGGAAAGCTGACAAACTTAGTAATTTTTGAAAAATGTTAAATAAGTTTATTATTATGGCAGAAGGTTTATCTACTGATGAATTTATGCTGTTATTGGCCAAGTTTAAAAATTTATTTTCATTCAAAGACACAGTATTCTTTAAAATGATAAATAATTTGTCAAATACTTGGTCATATTAAATAATATGAGATATATGTGTATTTGTTATTAAAAGCAGTGTAACTTGATTTTTATACGCCCACATGAAATGGGGGGCGTATATTGTCGTCACCCACGTCCGTCCGTCCGTCCGTCCACAATTGTTAATTAATATCAGTTATTGCCCTTGTTTTTGAAAACGCGTTCAATTTTTAGCTTTTAAAAACTCTACAAAGCACAGTTATTGACCGATTTTGACGAAACTTGCTGAAATTGTTTAGTATCACCCAAGAATGAACCCTTTTGAAAATAGCACATATCGAAATATATTTAATAGGAATTATTGCCCTTGTTCTATAAAATGTGTTGGATTTTTGCCTTGTAAACACTCTACAAGTCACAATTCTTGAGCGATTTTATTGTAATCACCTAAGGATGAACCCTATTGAAATTCAGTTGAATCGAAAAATATTTAGTATCAGTTATTGCCCTTGTGTTTGAAAACGCGTTCAATTTTAGCTTGTAAACACTCTAGAAAGAACAATTCTTAATGGATTTTGATAAAACTTGGCTAGAGTATTTGTTTTTACCCAAGGATGAACCTTTTTGAAAATCAAATAAATCGAAATATATTTAGTGTCAGTTATTGCCCTTGTGTTTGAAAACGGGGTTAACTTTTTGGCTAATAAACACTCTAGAAGGTACAATTCATGACCAATGTTGACAAAACTCACTGAAATTGTTGGATATCGCAAGGGATGAGCCTAATTGAAAATTAAAAATATCAAAATATATCTAATATGAATTATTGCCCTTGTTCTTTTAAACGCGTTCGATTTTTGTCTCGTAAACACTCTACATGAAACAATTCTTGATGGATTTCGATGAAACTTGGTGTGAGAGTGTGTTATAACTCAAGGATGAACCCTATTGAAAATCAGCGAAATCGAAAAAAAATTTAGTATGAGTTACTGCCCTTGTTCTTGAAAACGCATTCAATTTTAGCTTGTAAACATTCTAGAAAGAACTATTCTTAATGGATTTTGATTAACTTTGGCTTGAGTATTTGTTTTTACCCAAGGATGAACCCTATTATAAATCAAATAAATAGAAATATTTAGTGTCAGTTATAGCCCTTGTTCTTGAAAACGCGTTCAATTTTAGCTTGTAAACACTCTAGAAAGAACAATTTTTAATGGATTTTGATGTAACTTGGCTGTGTTATTTGTTGTCTCCCAAGGATGAACCCTATTGAAAATTGAAAAATATTTAGTACAAGTGATTGACCTTGTTTTTGAAAATGCTTTAACTCGTAAACACTCTAGAAAGAACAATTTTGAATGGATTTTGATGAAACTTGGCTTTAGTATTTGTTTTCTCACAAGGATAAACCCAATTGAAAATCAGATAAATCGAAAAATATTTAGTGTCAGTTATTGCGCCTGTTTTCAAAAACGCTTTCAACTTTTGGCTTGTGAACACTCTAAACATTCCTTTTTGACAAAACTTGCTGAAATTGTTTAATATCAACCAAGGATGAGCCTTATTAAGAATTAAAAATATCAAAATATTATTAAGGGTGAACCCTATTGCAAATCATAAAAATGCCGAAAAATATTTAATGAGTTGTTATTAGGTACAATTCTTGACAGTTTTTAATGAAACTAGAGACCCTAGAAAAAAATATATGGTGGAAGGTTGAATATTTCATTCCACTTATTGTAACCTTACTGAAAAGTTTTTATTTGAAATAAATGCTGCCAGTGGGCGTATATTACCTTGCCTGGCAAGAAGTGTAACTATCTTATTATAAAAGTTTTAAGGTAGTGAAGATCAAGGTGTTGAAAATCAAATTAATTAAATGTTAGATGAAACTAATTAAATGTTGGACCAAACTAATTAAATGTTGGACCAAACTAATTGAATGTTGGATTTTTGTTATAGATATGTGAGAAAATTTTACTGGAATTGTTCTGTCATCAACAAAGTGTAGCCTTCCATGAACCTGTTGGCAGAAATGTAAGTATGAAATATTTTTTGCCAGCTGGCATGTACTGTTGCCGTCATAGTAATAGTCAATCAATTATGTGTAATATTTACATGATTATGTTGTTATGATAACATGGTTATAATATGTAGTAATATTTACATGAATATGATGTTATGATAACATGGTTATGTGTAACATTTACATCAATATGTTATGAAAACATGGTTATGTTGTAATGATAACATGGTTATGTGTGATATTTTCATGGTTATTTTATGATAACATGGTTATGTGTAATATTTACATGATTTGAGTTGTTATAACATGGTTATGTGTGATATTTACATGGTTATGTTGTTATTATAACATGGTTATGTGTGATATTTACATGGTTATGTTGTTACGATAACATGGTTATGTGTAATATTTACATGAATAAGTTGTTATGATAGCATGGTTATGTGTAATATTTACATGGTTATGTTGTTATGATAACATGGTTATGTGTAATATTTACATGAATGTGTTATGATTTCTTGGGATTTCGTTTTTTTTAGAGAAATATTTGTTCCCAATTATTTTCATGTTTATGTTGTTACGATACTTTGGCTATGTTTTTTATATCATGCTTATGTTTTGTATTCCAGGTATTGAATTATCACAAGATTGTTCTGAAACCACAAGATTTTACAACCATTAAATGTAAATTATCACCACAACATTTCAATCATTACAATTCAGTGCATGATTTCCTATCAGATGTAAAACAAGTCTTTGTCAATTGTGCTCTATATAATGATGTAAGTTTGATTTTTTTTTTCAAATCCTGAATCATCTCCATTTTGAGCAACCTTTCTACTAGCCTATATCAAGATTTTATCAAGTACTGCCATTGGCTGTAAGGCATTACTTGAAGGGACACATTCTCTATTTGTTCAACCAATCATAACTTTGTCTAACAAAGGGGACCTTTAGTTGGGCTAATCAGTAACAGTGTTCGCACCTCACCATTCGATATGAGCCATGGATAATTATCTGCATTTGCAATTTGAAGTGACAAGTAGTCTTTTCTCAAGACTCTGTGATATAATTGTGCCTAAGAAGCCCCTTAAGGTCCCAACTGTCGGAAGCCTGCCAGTGAAGTTACAAGTTATATAGCACAGTTGGTTAGAGTGTTGGTATTAACATGACATTATTTGCTTGGTTATCGGGAGCAAATGGCGGTCAGCATGTGAAAGTCTGAGGACATTGAATAAGTCATCTTCACTCATTACTCAAGTCAACCCAGCTGTAAATGGGTACAGATATTCTAGGAAAGATCAGTTGCCAAGAGGGTTTGGCCAAGGACCAACAGATTTCAGATTGGCCCTTCTCCTTATTACAGCTCTAACTGTGGTCTTTATCTTTTACAGCCTTTGTCTGAAGTTGGAAAAGCCGGTAAAGTTGTGAATAAATTCTTTGAAGATTTGGTTGAGGAGAATTTGCCTGCCTATTTAAAGTTTATCAAGAAAGAAACTGGGACCTCGAGTGACAAAAACAAAAACATTTCTGGAAGTTCTAGTCCAAAAAGACAACGTCTGGATAATGGTCCTACTTCAACTTGACAGTTGTTATAATTAGGACTGGACAAAAGATTAATATGCTATGATTTATCTAGCATCATATCCTGTAAAGATTGATATGCTATGATTTATCTAGCATCATATCCTGTAAAGATTAATATGCTATGATTTATCTAGCATCATATCCTGTAAAGATTAATATGCTATGATTTATCTAGCATCATATCCTGTAAAGATTAATATGCTATGATTTATCTAGCATCATATCCTGTAAAGATTAATATGCTATGATTTATCTAGCATCATATCCTGTAAAGATTAATATGCTATGATTTATCTAGCATCATATCCTGTAAAATTAATATGCTATGATTTATCTAGCATCATATCCTGTAAAATTAATATGCTATGATTTATCTAGCATCATATCCTGTAAAGATTAATATGCTATGATTTATCTAGCATCATATCCTGTATATGGGTCTTCATGGTCTTAGTAACCCATATTATACTAAGCCCACTACACAAGGAAATTATAACAAAACATCCACAAGGAATGATTAGATTTACTGAGATTTGTTTTCTCAGGCCAATTTTGATCAGACAATATTTATTTATGAATATGTAATTTCCCTCACTTGTATATTACCACTGCCTCAAGGAAGTATGGAGAATGAGGGGTGTAGTTTGGTAGTTGTGTTATATCTAGAAAAAAATTAAAGTATTGAGGAAGTAATAGATTAATTGCTTAAGAATCGAATTCTGAATTTAAATATGGTGGTCTTTATTGTATTCCATTTACACTTTTTGTCCATGTTATTACATCAACTCATTGAAAACATATAAGTATTAGAAAATTTGTATTGTTTAATTCTGAGTTGTTTCCTGTTTTATTTATTTCTTGAAACTCGTAGAATGGAGACACACAGATCAAAAAGTAACTGTAGATTTATTTAATCCAATAGTGAATGCACAACGAAACAACAATATACTAAGCACAATGTATAGTACACAAGTCATACGTACAGTAATAAGCACTTTAATTGAATCCCCGAGGCCCTGACTACTAGCCTATTTATATAAAACTTATACTTCTAGAACAATCAAGAAGCCACTGTAACATTCCAGAAGTGATACATTGTTGCACACTGTTTTCACAGGTCATATTGCATCATTAAATATTAGTAGTGAAACCTTTAGTAACTTCTGGAAAGACCTTTTAAAAAAATTTTCCCTTTAACAGAAGTAAGCATCTGTGATCTTGCACGTCTTGGACCAATTTAAAGCGGCAGAGTTGCCAATCAATAAAATTGGATCCTAATAGCCGACGGGTTTACCACCTTTTCTCCAATCCGACGCTGCATTAATTTCGCCATTTTTGATATCGATGACTTGAACAACAGACGAACCAGGGGCATATGTAGTAAAATTATGACCATATTTTTTTAAAGCATCTATATATTTCTGAAAGTAAATGTAACAATTATTGTTAAGGTGTAGGTTCCTAATCTAATGTGAACCGCATTGAGCTAATTCTAACTACTAGATTAGACAGTATAGCTAAACAACACAGAGAAGCTGTTCTACGACTCGATAATGACCGAAACCCCACTGTAAACCACAGATATGTCGAAAACGTCCAAAGACTCATTTAACAGAAGTAAGCATCTGTGATCTTGCACGTCTTGGACCAATTTAAAGCGGCAGATTTGCCAATCTTTGACGAGCAAGAGAAGTTAATTACCGTTTATTTCCGAATATAGTGCGCACCTCTTATCACCCTCCATTATATATTATCATTATAATGTGCACCCCGTGACGTTGGCATAACCAAATAGTAAGTGGTTACATCGGTATTTTAATAATTCGAGCTCGAATTGAAGCTTCTATTGCATCAACAATAAAATTTTGACGAGATTTTACTTAGTCAAGGGCAATAACCGTTCATTGAAAAAACGTCAAAACAAGGGAAATAAAATTTAATTTATTTATTTTTACTTTGCTCAGTAAATTTAAGCAGCATATAAAAAAATCAAGTTCCAATATAATAAAAAAAAAATTTGAAAACTTACTTTGAATAAACAAAGCTTTATTGACAACAGCAATAAATAAAAAATACACATTATTAAAAATATATAACTAATATAACCAACACCATTTTTTCTTAAGGAAACGCACGACAAAGAATCAGTTGAATATTACTATGAAAGCCTGAAACAATTTTAATTTTTTTTCTGGAATTACGTATATGTCTGCCATGGGTATCCTTAAAGAGGCAGTATGCCAAATTTTCATGATCAAAAACGTATATTATATCTAAATTATACTATTTTCATCTATATATTGTTTAAATATTTGCGGTTGGGTAATTAAAAGTTAAAAAATATTTGGTATAAAGTAATCAATTTCGACCTAAAACCCCAATATAATATACCCCTTCATACATTATAACTAATAATAACAAGTAATACAAGGGAATAAATTATGGTTTGACGCATTTCTCTGTTGTTAAAGAAGTGTGTTAAACCAAAATTTATTCCTTTGAGCTTCTTGTTATATTTACCCTCAACTTCTAAATGTTCATATCCTATATAACAACCTTTTATTATGCATATAAGTATAGGATTTATTAAGCATAAATGTTAATAAAGAAAAGTATTGCATTACATAGTTTAAATAGTGTGCATTTTAACAATGAATAACTGATAACTCATAGATTCAATTTTCATGAATAGATATCGCCCACGTTATAATGAGAAAGTCCATATTACGGATAAAGTTTCTTAACATAATATAATATATTTGATTAAGGGAGGTCTATCTAGTTCATTATAAACTCTCCTAAAATTTGAGAATACTAATATCGAGCTGTAGTTTAGGTACTAGTAGTTTAGTATTGACAGTATTATAACCTCTCACGCCAAGTTTTTTGTTAATCAGTGCGTATGTAGACCGAATCAACACTTCAGATTTTATTTGTAAGATGTTTTTTACAGTTGGGCTCTATCAGGAAGATAACATTCCACACAAGAAATTTATCTTTTAGATGAGAGCATTGAGAAAGAAAGAAGCTATTATTTGTTCACAAAGATAACAACTTGAAGTATATCATAGAGGTCACATACGATTTTTTTCTTTTTTTTTTTTTTTTTTGAATTAAAAACTTTATTTTTCCACCTTGTTGAAAATGAAAGTTTTTAATTAAAAACTACAGGACTTATCACCAACATTTCACCTAGGTGGAAAATAAAGTTTTAAAGTAAAAACTACCGGACTTATGAGACACTTTTCACCTTGGTGAAAACCGTTTAAACCTAAGTGAAAAATATAGTTTTTAAATAAAAGTACAGAAATCATTCCACCTAGGTGGAAATACTTTTCACCATGGTGGAAAATAAAGTTTATAATCCAAAATAAAAAAAAATAATTATGTCGTTTGTGAGTCACCGTAGAGATCGGATATGAACGTATATGAACGCAGGACTGCAAATGTTATGTCGACCGAAATAATGAGGCATAAGCCATATTAACCTGACATTCACACGCTGAGCTACATTTTAACCCACGACTACTATTTTTTTTTACTTTAAGATAAGACATCATCATCGAACGCACTAATCGACCTCTACAGCACGTATACATTTCTCTCAACCTGCACACGCACCCTACACCCCCAATCATACAAGTGACTTAAGTTTCTGACACAAAGACTGTACACAAAGGTTAAAATTACTTAAGTGAAGCATGTTCCTAAAGCAACGTTTCGTTATATACATTAATCATAGCTAATGAAAGTGAAGATGATTTCTTAAAAAAAAATTGTTTTAATTTTAGCCTAAACGAGAATATTATGTTAAAATTGGATCCTAATAGCCGACGGGTTTACCACCTTTTCTCCAATCCGACGCTGCATTAATTTCGCCATTTTTTATATCGATGACTTGAACAACAGACGAACCAGGGGCATATGTAGTAAAATTATGACCATATTTTTTTAAAGCATCTATATATTTCTGAAAGTAAATGTAACAATTATTGATAAGGTGTAGGTTCCTAATCTAATGTGAACCGCATTGATCTAATTCATTCTTTACCAAAGGAACAACAATGCAACAATCCTGGACAGTTTGCTAAAAACTAAATCAGTTGTTTGATAAACTACTAGATTAGACAGTATGGCTAAACCACACAGAGAAGCAGTTCTACGACTCGATAATGACCGAAACCCCACTGTAAACCACAGATATGTTGAAAACGTCCAAAGACTCATTTATCTCGAAAGTGATTTATTGAAATGAACTCGGATCAATGTGCAGTGGCTGTAAAAAAACAAATAGAAACATATAAGACTAGCCCGGTGACTCTTGTACTATAGGAATGGAAGCTGATCTACAAACTTACTTGACTGAAAGTTGTCTCGACTTGTACTTCCGGTGGTAATAGTTGATGATGAAGGCGTGGGAAGTCTACAGCATCTTGTACAGAAAGACCCAGTCTTAATGTATACAACGTTACCTGAAATATAACCATACCAATATCGATTTAAAATAAGTCCGTTGCGGTGGGTATCGCACTATCATAAGGTCGTGGTCAGATCATCACAATGAGCTTTAACTATAAATGTAATCTGTGATTGAGACTTTCTGGAACAAGCCACGGTGTAAATACTTTATGTTGTGTTCACACTAAGTAACCTTGCCCCTGGGGAGGGGCCATGACCCCTTAAGTTCAACTTAATGTCAAACTGGATGTCAAATTTCATTGTGTTTTTAGATGTAAGTATGTTATTTAAACTCAATCGGTTTCTAAAACACACACAACCCGAGTTCTGTTTCATTAAAAATATGGTGTACGTCTTGACAATACTGAAGAACTTACTAAAGCTGTAGCGGTAGTGATTTTACTTCCACCAGCAGCACCAACAGTTAATACTACATCACCATTGCCATTGACCACTACTGCTGGACACATGGAAGACAAGGGTCGTTTTGATGGTAGTATGAAATTAGCCGGAGAGGGTTTGATGCCAAAAGAATTGGTTAAATTCGGTGTAGAAAAGTCATCCATTTCATTGTTGAAAATTATTCCAGTTCTAGATCCTTTTATCTTAGAACCAAAGCTAGAACAAAAAAGTTACTCGTAGATAGATTATGGATAGAGGGAGTACAAGAAGAGTTTTAAAGCAAACTACAGGACTTGCCAAGTTGCAATTGAACAATTATTATATAAACTGAATTCTTTGTAGCTCGGTGTAACAGCACAGAAGTTGGTAAATGTTAAATTGTATAGAATTAGACCCAGAGTAGTTGTAGTAGTTTACAAGATTCTCCCATAAATAGACTATACGAGTAAAATCTATAACTTTTGGCAGGAGATATTTTCCAGATACAGTAATTATGTACTTACTGTAAATTAATTGTGCTGGTCACTGAAACGGCATTACCATCCATATCTATAGCAGATAAATGGGAAGTCCCTACTTTATTATCGTCATAAAACGTCGGACCGTAATACATTGTATTAAACGTTCTTGTGTCGTCGATCATTTGTCTGATAGACTCTCCGAATTCCGGCGACGTCATATTGGACACCAACTAAAAATAATAATAATAAACTCTTTATTTTACACGGGTCAGAATTAAGCCATGAGGAGCAATTATTAACGTACTGTCCCAATCGGCTGAATGTTAGATAGTCCATGGCCTTGTTTGTGTTCTTAATTCTGACCCATGTAAAATAAAGGTTTTATTTTTTTTTGACTATTAATAAGTCTATCAACTAGGATAAAACAAATATGTAGCAACGGACTAGTCACAGAAGCACCCCCTGCGTACACGCCCCCTAAAACAGCACCCAATGTAATGCCAAAAGTATTTATTTCTTAAGCAATTTGACCATATTAAAGGTTTCTATCAGGAAATTGCATCATTTGGCACAACACAGGTTGCTCTCACTTAAAGGGATAATGGGCGTTAGAACGAACATAAAATTTTAAGTTCACTCAAATTTGGACAATAACAGTATATATCCATCAGTGGACTTACCTATACATCAAAATCCCTCTAAAATCCGATAAATCCCCAAAATAAAGTAGTTAATCATAAAACGCTTGAGCCATCCATCAAGCGATTTTCAAATCGTGTAAATATAAAGGGAAGTAACTCTAACATGTGGGTTTTCACGCGTCCTTGACCCCTACTGTTGAATTCCACAATGATGTTTTAGCGTTGATTTACCAGCCGCTTTTATTCTCAAACTGAATGGAATCGTCGCTGGCTCACTTTTTTTTAAATTCCGAATATTTTTTTATTGTGGCTTTTTAAAATTTGGTAAAGTGTGGGATGCATACTTATTTAAGTAATAGTCAATATGAAACACAAATATAAGCCGTAGGACGAGTGTATTCTAACGCCTATTATCCCTTTAACAACTTAACACCATAAAGTGTAGTGACGCACCGTCCACATTGAATGTTCTTACCTCGGTGACATTTACAACAGTGTCATCTCCAAGATTTGTTCTTTTGGCGTAGGCAAATTTCATAGCTTCTATAATTCTATGATGAGTTAAGACAGTTTTCTCATCCGTCGACATATCATCAGCAGTAAAATTATAACCTTAAAAATGAAGGCAAAAACGTTGAATTAAAAACATGAGTTAAAAATATTATTTTAAAAAAAAGATTATTCCTTAAATTCATTTTTGATGCCATGTCACTGAAACAATGTATCAACCAACCGCAGTTCATAAATGGAATGAAAAGTACAATAGTAATACATGCAGGTGAAAGAAACCCCCCTTAACTCTGTAATTCAGCTATATCTCCTTAGATAAGGCATAACAATACTGAATTTTTTCATAAAGATGAGGCATGACAATAATGGTATTTTTCTACGATAAAACATAGCAATATTGGTGTTGTTTTTGCAGATGAGGTATGGCAATAATGGTGTTGTTCTAACAGATGAAATATGACAATAATAGTGTTGTTCTCACAGATGAGGTATGGGAACAATGGTGTTGTTCTCACAGATGAGGGATGGCAACAATGGTGTTGTTCTTACAGATAAGGTATGACCATAATGGTGTTGTTTTTACAGATGAGGGATGGCAATATTAGTGTTTTTCTAACAGATGAGGCATGGCAATACAAGTGTTGTTCTTACAGATGATGGATGGCAATAATGGTGTTGTTCTTGCAAATGAGGCATGGCAATAATAGTGATGTTCTTACAGACGAGGCATGGAAATAATGGTGATGTTCTTACAGATGAGGCATGGAAATAATGGTGATGTTCTACTAGATAAGACATAAAAAATTATGGCGTTGTTCTTGTTGCAGATGAGACATGGAAATAATGTTGTTGTTCCCACAGATGAGGCATGGAAATAATGATGCTGCCTGGAATATTGGGGATCTTCTTATAGGTGTGGTGTACTTATTATGGTTTTGTTCTTACTAATAGTGGCCTTGTTATATAGGGGTAGCAAACATGGTGGTCTTATTATGACAGACTCGGCAGGTAGGTGTAATCCACAGAGGAGGGAGGGTCATTCTATCTAAATGGTGGTTTTATTTGGAACTGGTGGAAATGATAACAAAGCGTCTATAACTAGTGATTTATTTTTGAGTGTCTAAAATGCCCAAGAAGTTTACTTGGGCCAAGTTGGAATGGACAATATGTAAACGTAATTTCTCTCTGCATGTATTACCACGGCTTCGTGGAAAATGACGAATGAGGATGACCATGACCTCGAGAGAAATGACGAATGAGGATGGCTATGACCTCGAGGAAAATGACGAATGAGGATGGCCACGACCTCGAGGGAAATGAAAAATGATGTTGTTGATGGCTAATGGAAGTCTTGTCCATATTGAATAATGAGGTATAATTAATGTGGTTAGTTTGATTGTGTGGACAAATGTGTGGACGAATGACCAATGGCGATACTTCTGATCTTGAACAGTTTATTTTCAGACGTATGAGGTATTGAATTTTAACTGAAATCGCTTACCATCTAAAATGTTTAAAATATATTCATAAACAGCACCACTGGAAGGTGGTGGAACAGAATAAATTGTCATGCTATCTCTTAAGTTCAAAGTCGTTGGTGGTTTCCATATAGCTTGATATATCATTAAATCAGTTAATGTCATGTTACCCCCTGAAATGTTAACATAACATGGAGTTTTACGTCATAAACGTTCTAATATGTGACACATATATGATATCCGGGGTCCGAAGAGCCAAGACCCAGTGGAAACTGGAAGCTCAACTCGACAATATTTGTTTTTGGACCAGGCTCAAAATTAATATATTTCTTATTGGTTCACACTTAGGTTCCTATCCTGGAGAGCTGATTGGATGAGATTTTTGCTATGAGGGTGTTGAACAGTCGAGGGCTTGAATGTGAGATGGTAACATTTCATTTTTACGGGAATACAAATGTTACTCTATTACTCTATTATATGCTTAATAAGTCAGCAGTCTAATCAAAATACATGTATACACCTACCTTTCGTTCGTATTTTATTAGTTTCGTTTCGTATGTTTTTATTAGCTATTGGCTTTGTACGTAACCACTACAGTTACGTACAAAGCCAATAGCGTTTCGAAACGAAACTAATAAGATACGAACGAAAGTAAGGTCTAATTAGACTGAATAAGTCAGATGGACCACTTGAGAACAGAACAAAAGAGCATTAACGCCAAGGCTCCAAAAGGGGTTATAATAAAAAGGCTAAATCGTATTATCTATTCGCACAAGGCTTGACAATTGACCCTTATAAATGCTTCATTATGTAAGAAAACGGGGATACGAAATAGGTACTTCCTAGCACTCTCGGAATTCTAAAATTTGGCAGTAGTGAACAAACAATTGTTGTTTTGTTGTAGGGAAGAATAGACGGGAAAAAGAAAGATTGTATGTTTCTCCGAATCTCAGAGGAAGCTATTTTTCATCTTACCAGCATCATTGATATCGCTGATAATCTCTTGAGGCAGACTACCTGTTGTATAGAAACCTCCGGCTCCTTTATTAGCTATTATTGCTAGTGTTCTGGCAAGTTTAGGCAGTTTTACCTTCTCACCAACTTCGACTGCTTTACCATTCGGGTAGTACATACTAAAACGGTATATAATATAGACAGCAACAAGACAACGTAAGAAAATGATCACAACCGTTTGCTTAGGTGTGTAATTTTTTAATTAGAGTAGACTTTTTTGGAATAAATATGCCAAAGACGCCAGGTAAACTATCCGATAGTCATGTCAACTTACTGAAACATTCCGTTGCACTGAAGTCTTTAAAAGGATGACCAGCTCCGCTGGAGGCAACGTAGCAGCTTATTTAGTATAGCAAGAAAAATACCTGAAATTAGGATCTTTGATAAGAATATCTTTATTCTGTTCTTTAGTTAAAGCTTTGTATAAAGCAGAGGTCACTGGTACTCCGTTTTGACATAGTTCAATGGTAGGCTCAAAAAGTTTGGCCCAAGGAAGTTTACCATATTTGTCATGAGCTGCTTGATAACCTTTGACCTCACCAGGTACTGCTATAGATAGTCCTCCTTATATGAAAAAGTTTGAGAAATTTGACTAACTACATACATAACTACAGTCTCCTTATTGTCAAGGCTTAGTCCAAAGCTTTGACATCTCGATTTTTAACTCGAAATGACCAAGGGTCTTATTATCCAGAATTATTACATAGAATACGGAATCTTAGAAATACAGTAATCTGATTGGATAACAAAACTACACTTGAAATATACTTTAGTGATTGACGAATCAGATGACTGAAACACTTAATGAAAACCTAGCTTGATAAACGAATACATCCAAACAATGAGCGTTGAAAACTTATTTTACTGTCAAATAACATCAATCAGAAAGTTCTATTATAATGAGTGGTGAAAGACCGTATAGCAAAAGGTCACAAAAATGTTATTTCGATGGAGAAAATTACGTTTTGACAATAGGAGGGAGAAGAACCTATTCCTTTTTGGATGACTTCATTTGGATACAGTCACATTTGTCTAACACTTAGCCTAGAATTTACAAATTTCATCCTACTTACCCAGTACCGAAGAAACATTTTCTGCTAGAAACATGTCCTCTGTGGCAGACAGTGGAGCTTCTTCACGTGCATCTAAAGCCTCAGCTCTTTGATTAGTTCTGTAATAGTAAGTCAGATGAGTAAGTCAGACGAGTAAGTCAGATGAGTAAGTCAGATAAGTAAGTAAAATTGAGTAAGTCAGATGAGTAAAACAGGTAAGTCAGGTGAGTAAGTCAGGTAAGTAAGTCAGGTAAGTAAGTCAGGTAAGTAAGTCAGATGAGTAAGTCGGTGAGTAAGTCAGGTTAGTAAGTCAGATGAGTAATTCCGGTGAGTACGTCATGTGAGTAAGTCAGATTTGCAAGCCAGGAGAAAAGATCAGATGAATAAGTCAGATGAGTTAGTAAGATGAGTAAATCTGGTGGGTAAGTCAGACGAGTAGGTCAGACGAGTAAGGCGTCCTCAATGAGACGTTAGTGTTAGATTTTCGAATCAGCTCTTTAGTAAAAACTCTTGTAGACTATCGAGGGTATCTAGTTCTGTTTTCTGGCTATTTAACCAACAGAGCTTCGTCCAGAGACTTTGTTAGCTAATCTAGCAGCCTTAATCTCCAAGACCTAACTTAAAATGAATTTAGTGAATACATTAATCTGATTGGATAACAAAACTTAATTCATAATCCATTTTAGTGATTGACCAATCAGATGACTATAACACTAAATTAATTTTAAGTTAAGTTTTGGCGAATAAGCCCCCTGGTAATCGCAACCTGTTCACATACTGAATTTTAATATAAGGTGAATTAGTATCGTACAGTTAAATAGTAAGTAACCTTTATGCATCGAGGAGCGATCCAACAGCTACTATTCTGTTCACTTACCTGTTATATATGGTCATAAAGAAGCCACCACCGATTCCCATACTATGGGCAGTAACAATTCCATTACATATTAAACCTGCTATAGCTCCATCTACTGCAGACCCTTTTTCTAGAATAATCATGTCACTAGAAAAAGAAGGAAATATTAGAATGTGTCAAAGAACATTTTGCCAACGCCGCGAAAACGGGTACCATTAAACGCAGCAGCCAATCCTCAATTTTCTGATCTTTTATGACTGGAATTTTTCTTAGTGGATAGTCCCATTGTTTGAGAGAGATATGTTCAAGACCAATAATTGCGTGTATAAGGTTCAGTTTCAAATACATTTTTTATTTAAATTTTGAAAAGATCAGAAACTCTTCACCAATAAAATGTCAAGCTCGAACGATCTAGCTTTGTAAAGTTACACTAAATGTAGGGAATGTCCGTGAAGGCAAAGGTAAGGCCCTTTAGACAAGGGGGGGGGGATTCATTAGTTCTGCCCCTCTCACAGTAATCAATATCTGTCAGATTTCTTTCATTTTAACAAGAATTGTGGTCGGACGGGTTGAACGTATGTATATAAATATAATATATTGATGTACACACCTTCCAATCCTAGAACAAATTTCAGAATCGGAGGCGACGCCGCCATACTCGTATAACCCAGTAGCAGACTGTTCACCTTGAACTGGACAATTCTCAGTATGATCATCGGTCTTTGGTTTGTCATGGATTTCTTCTGATTTAGTTGAACGTAGACCGACACCGAGACCTACAGCTAGACCAACGGCGATAATGATACATCCTCCTACTATGGCGTAAAGAAGTCTGTTATTACCCTCTCTGAAAATAAATTCAACACAAATTCTCAACTGTCCAATTTTATCCGACGGCCCCGTAAGCGTCGATTTCTTTCAATTAGGTTAGTAGATTGCTTATTTTCTTTCAAGAACAGTTTCGTGTAATTCTAAGATTTCGTATGGATTTGTATGTGCATGTACTACGAAACAACTTATTGTTATGGTTCTTACACGGAAATAACACACATGAATATGCATCACAACCATTCTGAATGTATTCCTGGACTAACTAAGTCGAATTATGATAAAGATTATATTTATCTCAACTTTGACTTTAAATCACATGTGAAGATTAAGAAAAACATTTAAATCTTATTTGTTACTAAGAAAGTTGAAATATAGCCATTTTTAATTTAGTGATTCAAAATGACTGCGAACTACCTTCGTGTGTGTTACTTCTGTATAAGGACCACACGCAAGTGTTTAGTGGGAAGGTAGAACATCTGAAAGCGTAATATGGCACGAAAGCAGTTAAGAAGCTCTTCAAGGAATACTGCGTCTTAAAAGGAACATAAAATTTCGAAATTTTAAACTTGGCCAATAAGAGCATATATTCATTGCTACAAATAGGCCTACTTGCTTCCATAAATAACATAACAGAATCCTTATATAATCCAATTACAATTCAATAATTACTTATTTTGTGAGTTTAGAAATTACAGGGATTCTGTTACTTTATGATGAATGAATATTATATACTCATATTGACCATTCTTTAGAACTTAATTTTATGTCCATTCTAAGACGAGTATCACTTTAAAGTGTTTTTGGCCTGTCTATAGCTATAGTTCATGGAATGCTGTGGACCTGCCCACGGGTCTTTCAAATACACCACCTGTGAGACCTGGACTATGATGTTTAATGAGAGGTTTGTCCATGAAAATAAAAATAAGTTCTTCATAAGAAATAATATTATTTTGTGATAATCCGGATTAGATTATAGTGATTTACAATATTGACATTAGAGTGTGAAAGGTTATAGGTCAAGTATTTGTTTTATGAACCAATATGACCCATAGTTTAACACTCTACTTAGGTGAAGTGAATCTCGCACACGTCTTCAATCTCTTTCTCAATTATCCACTTAAATCAATACAGACTGTTTTGTCTCTAAATTTAGTTTTATTTTCGGGAAAAGAAATTGGCAATATTGCGGGTTTTTTTTTTAATGTCTTGGGTGTCTGGTATATACGTATAGCGAATACCAAAAAATGAAACCCGATAAAATACCAATGAAAAAAAACGTAATTATGATAAAACACGGGACAGCGAAATTGATCCTCACGTTAGTTAAATGGGCATTATGGAACAACTTCATAATCAAAAACTTTGTGAATTAGGCTATACATTAAAATATTTTTTTAAATTTCATAAATGAGAGCAAAGAAATGTTCCGACCCATAAATGAAGAACAAAATGCCCATTTAACCATTAACATAGCTAACACCTAAAAGTCTCCGTGACCGCATGTCCCTTCCCCCAGCTGGTTTATACCTTGTCACAACGTGTTACCACTTAATCCCTTATATAGCCGTGGGGCACGAGATAAATCGCTTATATATACATACATATAGCCATGGGGCAATAGGGTAAATTTTCCAAAGGCTTTTGCAGCTTTAGCTAAGCTTTAAGCGACGCCCATTATCATTTCAAATGCGAAAAGCATGTTGTTAAACAGGCCTCTAATTTCAATCAACCCAACCATTTGATTCGATATAGATATCGAGAATGAATTATACCTTTATTAAATATCGCAACAACAAGATTGAAGTGATCATAGTCTTAAAGTTTCCAATTTTGGAATATAGGAGCCGAACTTACGACTTTCAATTTCAAATGTGCAACGAATAGAACATCTTATAGACGGTAGAGAATATAGTACAGTGAAACCCCTCCAAATCGCATCCTCTAAAACCGGCATCCCCTGTATTTGAAAAGTCCCGGTCGAATAACTTTGTTATACATAGGAGATAAACCGGCACCCCCTCTAAACCGCAATCCGGCATCAAAATCAAGTCCTAACGTAGTTAATCTATAGGTCTCTCTAAACCGGCATCTGAATTCGTATTAATTGAAGTTAATCCGTTGACGGCATGAAAGATGAATACGACACGTTTTAACGTTTTTATGCTGCTACGGGTAAACCATCAACCCCTTCAAACCGGCATTTATCACGGGTCCGACAGCCTGCCAGTTTAGAGGGGTTTCACTGTATTAAGAAGTCAATGTCCCTTGAAATGGTATATTCATGACATTACATTATGTCAGATATAATTTTGTTTGAAAGTAAAATGTAATATATGACTACAATGCTATTTGTTTGACTATGAGTATATATCAATAATTGTGAGATCTTCAAATCATCATTTTTTTAAATGTTCTATTATGTTCAAATATTACTTACTTTTTATGTGTACCATCCATACCATATTCTTCTTTCGTGTTCATTCTAAAAGGACAAGATTATGTCAACAGAAGGTAAACAGAACAGGGAGGAGATGTAAACAATGAACCTTTGGAAGTTTTAAACAAATATTAATACAAAATTTAAAGGGAAAGATTCACCTTTTGAGGGAGTTGATTTGGTTTGGAATACACGTAGGCCTACACGTGAATATGAAAATAGTCTTCAGAAGTTCTTAAAAAGGGAACGAAAATCGAATAATCCATTGAAATAAACCTCAAATTAAATATTCCCATTTTCGATTTATGTACGTACATCTATATAGTCTCCATCAAGATGAGTCGTTATTTTAATTTTCAAACTCAGATAATTCTGGACACATTGATTTAAAGGCTCAAATGACGACGGCGAGCTGTTAACACTATTATTGATAAGCATAGCTAAATTATTCCCGTTTCTGAGACTAAAATACGATTTGTGAAACGGATGGCAAACCGGGTCCCTTTTAATGTCATCTGAGAGTTGGAAATGTTCAATATGAGTATTTATTATTATTTATTAATTTATTAAGCGCTTTTCACTATTCAAATGCATCTTTATAGATAATAACTTAGTTTCTTGGATATTTATTTATCTTTTGATGTCATTTAAGGCAACAGGTATATTTGCTGATGAATAGAGCTCTTATTGACCAAGTTTAAAATTTTCAAATTTTATGTTTATTCTAAGACCTATTATCCCTTTAATGTTATTGCATCAGGAATGGGATCTCACAAGTATCTCATATTTGTTTAATGCTTATCTTCTATTCCAAATTTTAAAGGTTTGGGCAGGGTTTCATTATTAGTTATAAGTGATATGCATTCGACTTTTTACTCGCTAACGTAATTTAGTGTAGAGCTATTAGAAGTATATATCAAATTTCCTTTCCCCGTTATAGTGATTTAAATATACTCTCTATACCCGAAACCTTAAAGCATAAAAGCGGATCCGTCGAGAAATTGAAAATTGACCCACTAATATCAACTGAATAATGACCGATTTCGACTCTTGAAGTATAGCAAGATTGATTTATTTCTTAAAAGAAGGCGAATAGCATTCAGCTCTTAACAGATACTCCAAGATGCCACCGAAATTCGGATTGTTGGAAGATTGACAAGAGTCTCCATTTTCAATTTCCTAGCCTATGTTATTTTAAGAAAAATACTGAAGTTTAAAGCCAATCTTGACTTAACTATAGGTGTCGTCTAGAATTGCCACTACAGATATTACTTGAATAAGATGTAGGATGTACCAAACTGTTTCAAGTATATAATACATTATTATACATCATGAAATGTATAGTGATAATACTAGGGTTAATAACTTATAAACCAAATGACCGAGCTTCTTAGAAAACAGTTCAAATATTGACATTGTATTAATTGACAAAAGGAAAATGAAAATATTTACAACTTATTCTGATGTGGCTTAAAGGCCTTCTATAAGTTCGCCTTACAAAGAAACTACAAATATCACCTATTGTCACAAACCTGCTGATTTCAGCAATCTTGGGCCATCTGAATCTGAACTCGAACGTATATAAAATTTATATAGAAATTTGTCACTTGATTTGCTCTCGCTATCATGCAGACATTTTTTCCAACCAGTTTTCTATAAATCACATTAGATATTGAAGAGTGGAACGCATAACTCCATTCATTTCGTTTTCAATGCATACTTTATATCCGTTATGCGTATCAACAGCAGGATATGTGGATCTGCTTCAATTTAAAAGAAGCCAACCGCTCCATCGCATAAATATGCAAAGCAGGAGTGCAGCTTGTAAAGCCCTTTCGTTAACCGAAATACTGAAAACCTTGAATCGCTTATGATGCTATCGGTAAACATTGGTTCGTCGACATTAAAATTGATTTGTCACTTAAAATCGAGATTTATTAGTTTGAAATGAATTTATTTAACAATAATATATTCTAACGGTTATATATAAAGACTTATAGCGATATAGTTATAGGAGAGCAAGTAACGATACACTTAGTATATCTTGATATTATCTTGATAATGGTTTTTATGAGGAAATGATTAAAAAAAACATTTAAACACGAAGTTATAACGATGGATTTCGTATGTTCGTACGTATATATACATAGATATATAACTAAGTGCTAGGTAGCTAGTTTTTTTCTGATTAAGACCAAGTGTTCAACAATAACATTAATACGTTACATACATCATGCTCCATACCCCAATCCCTCAGGTGAAATTGGTCATTTTAATATCATGTTCAGTTCGACATCATCAGTACATGACGCATATTTATCCAATCAGGCATTGGATTTTAGTTAGTGCTATCCGTAACATAAATATTAAAGGGATTCTGCGTCTTAACATGAACATAAAATTTAAGTTCTCAAAAATGGTCAATATGAGTATATATATTCATCAGTAAACTTACCTGGTGTCATAATGTAACAGAATCCATTAAAATCTGGCAAAACTAAGTCATTTTTGAAAAACGCTTAATTAATTTTTTAAGCATTGTTCAATACTCAAATGAATCTTTATGGATAATTACTTAGTTTTTTCGATATTCATTATATTTGTATGTTATTATGACAGCAGACATAATTACTGATAATAGAGCTCTTATTGGCCAAGTTTAAATTTTTAAAATTTTATGTTCATTTAAGACCCATTATCCCTTTAACATAATTTTGTTTTAACATCAATGTAATAAAACACAGCTCTATATCACAGACCAATAACTACAGAGGGGCAAGGAGGTGGGTGAGGGAGGGGGCGGTAATACGGACTGCCTCACTGAAAAAATTTCTGACAATTTCGAAAACAATTGCCCCTGCTATAGATATATTACTTTCCCCTCCAAATAATCAAGTCTAATTTCAGGCCTGCTATATTTTCTGGATGCTCTCAAGTTTTATTCCAAATTAAACTTCACGCACAAACCATTCTATAAAAAAACTACATCGGTCTCTTAGATAATAAATAAATACATTATGGTATACAAATTACCCGTTGGGTACGTTCGCTTGGTGTTGCGTGTTCACGTTTAAGTATGTATATACATATTATATATTACAATCGTATTATAACAATAAATCATGTTTTGAATATCCTTTAGAAGTAAAGTACAGTATTATCACCATTTATATCTTTTACTTTTCTTTGGCAATGTTGTTAGAGTCGAAATTTGTAGTAGTTTCCAGGAATAGTGCCTCTTAGAATGTGCTCCTTCCCTGGCGAATTTCAACAGCGGTTGTCAATCCGTGTCGATTCCTACTAAAAATCTAACTTTTCCATGATAATGTTCTTTTTAACACGCACAATTTCATATAATTCCGGCATAAACTGTCACATCTATAGCGTTCACAAGCCACATTTATCATATTTTAAGTGCAACATTTAAATCAGATGAAAATTTTCAATCTCTAATGTATTCACAAAGTGTGCAGATTATTACTTAGTCAAGCGCAATTACTCAAATTAAAAGAATAAAAAGAGTTCATCAAAGAATGGTCAAATTCGAAAAATTAAAAACACAGTTAAAATTCTAGTCCGTAACGTAAATTACTGTGAACATTTTTGCAAATTAATAAATAATTGAATTATTAACTTACCTAATTTACTATAATCCTAAGATTACACGATATCTAAAACGTTGCAAAATATAAACGTTTTTCTATATTTATTAATAGGCCTACGACTTCATCAATGAAAAACGTACTGTACTCAGGAAAAACAGTCTTAAAATACCAAAGGTCAACAATGCGTAAGACTGGAGTACAGGTGAAATAAGCTGAGATATACCTACTCAAAGTGAGATAAGTTCAAATAGTTCATTATATTAACCTGCACAGTATAATAAACCGTTTATATCGGATGGCATAGAAAAAAAAAGGTTATCCTTTTCATTTTAGTAGTGATTATATTCATAATTATTAAGCTTTGACCATAACTTAATACCGCAACATTATTATAAATATAATTATACATGTATGTAATAATGATGAGGTATTAAGTTATAATATAACTATAATATTATATATAACTTTTTATATTATATTGAACATTTTTTCACCAAATAAGATCTTTACGAGTCGAATTACCGTATTGTCATTAAAATTGTTTGACTTGTTATACCGACGGGAATTACTGCAATACAGGACACACATACCTACATTAGGTGGGCGTGTAAAAATTCAAGAAAAGCATCATATAAAATATATTTGTTTTTTTACGCACAGATTTATGACTATTGTACGTCAGAAAACAATATTGCAACACATCGTAACCAGAACATAGGTTATGACATGGTCAATATATAAAGAATGGGGTGTGGTCTGTATTGCAACTATATGTATATTGTGACAAAATATTATAGAGACTAGTGTTTACAAAAATAATAAAATTTACCCCTAAACCATAGTAGGGCGATGAAACCAGGATTCAAGCGTCACTAGATAAAGAGAGAAAAATATTACTGGGTGAAATGAGATGACATAACTGGGTGAAAAAAGAGGATATTTCTAGCGAAGTATGAAATAAGATGATATAACTAGGTGAAAGGAGAGGATATCTCCAGTGAAGTGAGAAGATAGACTTGTAACTGGATGAGATGACATAACTGGTGAAGTGAGATGACAGACCTAGGGTAAATAACCGATATAACTGGGTGAAATGAGATGATAGAACTGGGGTATACGAGACGGTATAACTGGGTGAAAGGAGAGGATATATCTAGCGAAGTGAGAAAACTGACCTGGGTAATGAGACGGTATAACTGGGTGAAAGGAGAGGATATCTCCAGTGAAGTGAGAAGGTAGACTTTAGTGAAGTGAGAAGATATAACTGTGTGAAATGAGAAGATATAACTGGTGAAATGAGAAGATATAACTGTGTGGAATGAGAAGATATAACTGGGTGAAATAAGAAGATAAAACTGTGTGGAATGAGAAGATATAACTGTGTGGAATGAGAAGATATAACTGTGTGAAGTGAGAAGATATAACTGTGTGGAATGAGAAGATATAACTGGGTGAAATGAGAAGATATAACTGTGTGGAATGAGAAGATATAACTGTGTGGAATGAGAAGATATAACTGGGTGAAATGAGAAGATATAACTGTGTGGAATGAGAAGATATAACTGGGTGAAATGAGAAGATATAACCGCGTGGAATGAGAAGATATAACTGTGTGGAATGAGAAGATATAACTGGGTGAAATGAGAAGATAAAGCTTTGTGAAATTAGAAGATATAACTGGGTGAAATGAGATGACATAACTGCGTGAAATGAGAATATATAACTTAGTGAAGTGAGAAGATATAACTGGGTGGAATGAGAAGATATAACTGGGTGAAATGAGATGATAGACCTAGGGTAAACGAGTCGGTATAACTGGGTGAAAGGAGAGGATATCTCTAGCGAAGTGAGAAGATAAAACTGGGTGAAATGAGATGATAGACCTGGGTAAATGAGACGGTATAACTGGGTGAAAGGAGATGATATCCCCATTGATATGAGAAGGAACTTAGTGAAGTAAGATGATAGGCCTAGGTTAGATGAGACGATATAACTGGGTGAAGGGAGAGGATATCTCCAGTGAAGTGAGAAGATATCTCTAGTGAAGTCAGAAGATATAACCGGGTGAAATGAGATGACAGACTTGGGTTAGATGAGACGATATAACTGGGTGAAGGGATATCTCCAGAAAAGTGAGAAGATATCTCTAGTGAATTGAGAAGATATCTCTAGTGAGGTGAGAAGATATACATGTAACTGGATGAGATGACATAACTGGGTTAAGTGAGATGATCGACATGGGGTAAATGAGACGATATAACTGGGTGAAGTGAGATGAAAAACCTGGGTTAAAAGAGACGATATAACTGGGTGAAGGGGGGGGGATATCTCCATTAAAGTGAGAAGATATTTCCAGTGAAGTGAGAAGATATCTCTAGTGAAGTAAGACGATATAACTGGGTGAATTGAGATGATAGACCTGGGTTGAATGAGACGATATAACTAGATGAAGGCGATATCTCCAATGAAGTGAGAAGATATCTGCAGTGAAGTGAGAAGATATCTCCATTGAAGTGGGAAGATATCTGCAGTGAAGTGAGAAGATATAACTGGGTGAAATGAAAAAAAAACGTATCTGGGTTTTGCGAGATGATAGAACTTGATAAAGTAAGAAGATATAACTGGGTGAAGTGAGAAATATAACTGCATGAACAGAGATGATAGAATTGGGCGAAGTGAGAAAATTCTATAGGGTGGGGTGGAATGGGCGAATAAGGATCATACATTGGTTTCTCAACATTTTGTTTTGTATAATCTTTTATACTTTTTTACTGTATAGTTTTTGTAAGAATTCCTGGGATATAGTTGAGATAAGCATCTGTGTGGTTCTTTAAAACAGTAAGCAACTTATTGGGCAACAATCAGCATTGTGTAATGATTGTTTGATGTCCGGGAGAGCCTATTTTCAATCGTCCATTTTGGCATGACCGGCATATAGAACCGAATCGACAGATATATAAAATCTAATATACTAAAATATCAAAAATTTGTTTGAAATTCCTTATACTTTCAAAATTCACTTGACCATCCACCTTAGGCGTACAGCATTAGAGTGATGGTTAGTTGGATTGCTTTTTGAATGCCTAAAAACAATTCTTGATTCTGATTCATAAGAGCATTTTTTATTACAAGAATATCAACAAACTACTTGAACTAATTAACTTGTATCAAAAATAGAATAAAACACTACAATAATCATCTAACATGCAAAACAATTAAAAAACATAAAGTAAAAATACTTCAACATAAACAATTTTTGGTCATAAGATTGCTGCATAGATTCATAAAAATCCCAGAAGGTTGTGACACAAGTATTGTGTTGAAGGCTGTTCAAAGTGCAATTACGCAATATTTGGGGATTGATTCTACATAAATAGTCTAGTTCTTCTAGAGACTATCAATATAGGTTCAAGACCCAAAACTGGCCAACCATGGTTTTAATTGCATAAGATAAAAAGTGATACTCTAGTAGTTAATAACATCTGAGAAATCCAGACAAAGGGTACTATTGCTTGAAGGCACTGTCAGATATGGTATAAGATCAATATATTCAAGGAATGAATATTGAATAATTATATCTATATATTATGCAGAATAACTATGTATATATTTTATCTACTGTTACAAAAAGGATATATGTTAAAGGAATAGTAAGCTTTGAGAATTTAAAATCACTGATGATAAAAAAAACACATGAAGTGAGGAAACCATATAAAGAAAAAATATCGCGATGAACTGATATCATTCACAATATCTTTATCAAATACAAACACAGAAATAGACCACTGGCAGTTATGTGTTTTCATCATTTGAAGCATCAAAATTAAGATAGCGGTATTTCTTAGAAGCTCGATTTTTTTTAAATTAAGTTTTCGAGAATAGGGTCCGAATTTTAAGGTGTCTAGCATCTGATATTGAGCGCCAGCCATGCAGCTTTGTTAAAATAATTAGAGATTTTGGCAATCAAATGCTATCAAGGCATTTGCTACTCTGGGTGAAAAATTCTAACATTATTTGATTTTTTCTGAAAAAAACAAAACATCCTTACTATTCCTTTAAATTAACCACATGCTTTGCAGATCATTGTTTGTATAGGCTAAAAAATCTTATCAAGTTAAATCATTTGACTGAATTTAAAGTTGTTCAATAGGTTAAAAATCTTTCAAATTTTTGAGGATTGTGGAAGGAAAAATTTGAAGGAAAAACCCTTTGAAAGATAAAATTTTGGGACGCAGTTTTGAATTAATTTCTTGGGAATAGCATATTTCGCGTTGAATTAACAGTCTGGTCTGCGAAAAACCCCAAAAATATTCCAGCCAAAGTTGATTAACAGGAAGCAGGATAACCCAAAAATCAACAGCCAAAAAAAAAAATATTGGAAAGCCCATACTGGACATGGGAAAACCTCCTTTAAAGTTCCAATATAGGCGGGGCAGAATAAACCCATCGTTGCCTCCGCAAACGGGAAAAATTTATTTCCATTAAGTCCCATTCGGAAAAACACGACTTTAAGTTAGTATATATGGATATACCATTTCTGACATTTATTAACTCGATGTTTCACATGCTCATACACTGTATTAGAGTAATGCTTTCACATGTTATAATGAAAAATCTTTACTGGACAAAAGCTTATCTTCAAGAAGGGAGATAACACAGAATTTTCCAAAGTACATTATGGTTATTACAAAAAGGTTTAATAGCTATCTGTTATTATATTAGGTCAATATTTCCAAGATATTTAAAAGTAGATTACCATTACTTTTTTTCCAAAGTAATCCAACAAGTTTTCTACTTTTCTAATAATGTTATTTTTAACCAATCAAAATGTTTTATGTACAATCAATTACATTTTAAATGACGAATTATGAAAATCTTTACCCAAAAAAGCCATATGATTAAATTATATAATAGTGATTCTCATGGTCGGATTACCATGATTGGGTGCTACAAAAAATTGAATGCCATTTCCATAGAAACTTGTATGAGAATGTGAAATTTTGAGTTTATAAATGTCAGAAATAGTATATCTATATATCTAGTGCTTCTTTGAGATAAAAAAAAAGTTGTAATTAACTATAACTATTCAGTACCAGACCAATAGAGGGTAAGTATTCTGTTGTTCTTTCTGAATAGTGTTACAGGTAGCTTGAATATTAACTTTTCTCAACAAGTAAGTCTTCATTAGCCAAGTAGGTGCAGAAGAGTAGGACATGAAACTCCATCATTCATTTCATTTCCACTAGTAAGTAAACATAGCTTTGAAATTTTAAAAAATTCTTGGCAACTAGGAGCTTTATACTTACAGTCAATCTTGCACAGAACACTGTGCGTTTGTCCTTGTCAAATCTAAAGGTTGATGCAAACCAAGTTAAAACACAAAATCCAACATTAAAACTTCCCATTAAGGCAAAAAAATGCTGATGAGCTAAATCTTTACCCTATAAATAAATTCAAAAACAAAATAAACAGATAGCATTTTTATATAAGTCAAAGATATTTCTGATCATTTGGTCTAAATAAAAGAGAAAGAAACAAGGACAACAACTTAGGTTCACAAGTCCACCGTGACAGGGATCCTTTCTACCAGCTGGTCCTTGGCCAAACCTCTTGGCATAGATCTTTTACAGCTGGGTGAACAGGAATTATGAGAGAAGATGACTTATTCAAGGTCATTGGACTTTCACAATTCGATTGAGATTAGAACTCATGTCTGACATATTCAACCTATCCAAGCAAATGACATCAAGACATGACGAACCAACCATCTCACCGCTGTGCTATAGAATCCCCCCAAAAAATATGAGCTGTAATTTTTTGTATTTATTCTTCCATGAAATATCTTTACTGGACAAAAGATTATCTTCAAGAGGAGAAATAACACAGAATTTTACAAACTATATAATGGTTATTACAAAAATGTTTAATAGCTATAGGTAATTATTGGTCAATATATCAAACATAATACAAACTGGATTACCATTTAATTGCACTTTTTTGTCATTTCCATAGTAATCTAACAAATATCCTGTGACAGCCCTATTTTCTAATAATGTTATTTTCAACCAATCAAAATGATTTATGTACAATCAATTACATTTTAAATGAAGAATTATGAAATATTTCAAAAAAGAGCAATGTGATTATAAAAGTGATTCTCATGGTCAGGAGGTTATCATGATTGGATGCTACAAAAAGTCGAATGCGACTTCTAAAGAGAACTTGTCAGATTGCAATGAAGATCAAGGTAAAATAATTATAATCTAATTCATGTATTATTGTGTAAAATTATTATGTATTTAAAAAATTGCTAGAAAAAGTGACTTACGGAAGGGAGAATAAGCCATGGAACAAAGACATCAGGTACAGCACCTAAGGCATGGAGTATGGTATCCAACACATAATATTTCTTTACACCATCAGTGCTGGGCTTACGACTAGGTTTTTCCAACTCATTTTGAAACAACTGATAACTCAGTCCTACTAACCATACAGCACTAAGTGCCATTGAATACAACATATGCTACGAAAGAAAAATATTAAAGTTTGCAGATCAGTTGTATCAATGACATTTCAAAGTAATCTGAAATATCTGCCTCTGTTCTTACTTCTCATAAATATTTTGACAGTTATTGGTTGGAGCAGTCAGAAAAACAAGTCATAGTATAAAATTTCCTTTACTTTGGTTGTTATTTAGTAATGGGCATAACTGTAACTTTCTGTGTTGGCCACACATGATTCTGCAACCCTTAAAATTTTGGCTGCAGTTTAAATGGCCAGCAAGAAGACAGATTTGTATATGAAACTTTGATGGAACTTTAGACGTGTGAAATGATGTACAACTCCAGTTTCTAAAATTTGTTTTTATCGTTCACCTAGAACAGAACTTCTCAACTTTTTTTATGATATTCTCTCCTTGGAGGAATATTTTGTAAGTTGTACCCCAAATTTTGGCGGTTTAGTGACCTAGGAGAGCAAGCTCCACAGGCTCGAAGCCACTGGACAATGTTCTAGGAAGCGATCTCCTGCCAAGGAAATTTTAAAAATTAGGAACAATTTCTGTGCATCTGAGACCATTCCTGGCAACCATCTCCTTACATTGGGGCGCCCCCTTAACTTGGATAAGCTTGATCTGTGCCTAGAAACACATCCTTCAATGCTTATAGTTTGAAGTATATTCTCTATTTTTCAGTCATTCCCCTATCCCCCCCCCCCTTCCTTCCAAATTCCTCCCCAATTCCCCCTCCCCTTCCTTCTAAATTCCACCCTAATTCCCCCATCCTTTCAAATATACCTCAAATTCACCCTGGGGGTCCATATAGACCTCAGTTGAGAAACATTGACCTAGAGGAACGAGTAATAAAAAGTACAGCATTAATTGCCTTTTGGGGCACACACATTCATCTGGCAGTTTGAAGATAAAATTAAAATGTCTTTTCTATAAGACAAGGGGCTGAAGATTTGTCATACAAAATACTTACAAAATCAGTATAATTTGAGCTGTGCATTATCCTGTCAAATATATTACGAACTGTAGCTAGACCAAATGCCTGAAAAATTATTGAAGTATTACACTCTTTCTTTGGACAGAAGGTGATGTGAACTAAGCTAATTTAAATGAAGATAGCTTACCATACAAGGTAATATTATGTTCACTGGCAGCATTGAATTTGAATAAAAACCTTACAGTACAGTAACAATCAACCTGTAGTTATACACTTAGGGATGAAAATGTACAATATTACTAAGTTTCATTAATATCTGACAAGAATTATACCTTATAACAAGGCAATAACTCATTAAATATTTTTTTTGGTCTTTTTTGATTATTCTAGGGTGATAATAAATAATTTTAGCAAGTTTCGTCAAAATCTGAAAAGAATTCAATAGGGTTCATCCTTGGGTGATATCAAACAATTTCAGCAAATTTCATAAATCACATTTTCCAAAGATTTTACAAGCTAAAACAAGGGTAATAACTGATACTAAATATTTTTCGATTTATCTGATTTTCAATAGGGTTCATCCTCGGGTAATTACAAATACTCATGCAGAGTTTTATCAGAATTCATCTAGAAATGTACTTTCTAGAGTGTTTTCGAGCTAAAATTGAACATGTTTTCAAGAACAAGGGCAATATCTCATATTAAATATTTTTTGATTTCGCTGATTATCAATAGGGTTCCTCCTTGAGTTATTACGCACTCTCACACCAAGTTTTATCATAATCCATTTAGAATCGCAGATTTCATGTGGGTGTATAAAAAGGGAGGAATACAATATGTTACTTTCTTTTTGTTTGCGCCAGATTATGTTAGTGTGGATGGACAATGCTGATCAGTGTACAATAAGAAAAATTGATTTTATTTAATATTTCATGTCATGTAGATAGTTTTTCCACATCAGTCCCACTATCCTGCATCACTGATAAGAGTAAACTGGGTTGAAAAAACTGCAGATATCATCTCCATTTAAGCCTCGATCAATTTCCAGACACTTGGGATAGCAACCTGCAAACTCCTTAAAAGCTAAGACAACTCATCTCGCTTCAAATAGTTAACCTATCAGTGAGTTTTGCATATCAGTACTTAATTTGCCTCTCAATAGGAATGCATGACCAAAATAAAGCCTACAGTTTCACTAAACGTAGATACTCTGACATGCCTCTTAAAAACTTGAAAATGTGAAGAATCATTAATTTACATACTATTGTCCTGGACCACAGTAGAGTTCTGATAGTATTTCTATCTTTTGAATTTCTGAAAGTAAATAAAACAGTTGCCATGGCAATCATTCCACAACCAGTTAATCTCATAAAATAAATGTGCATTCCATCTAGTTTCACACCATCAGTCTGTAAATAAAGAGAAAAAAAAGTTAGATAATCTTAAAGGGGCCCAGGCTTGATTTTTAGGGGTCGTTTTGGGCCTTTTTTACATTTAAACAGTCCTCAGAAATATTCAAGCTCTGAGAAAATAGCAAAATACCTTGAAATATGCCTCAAACAAAAAATTTCACTTTTCATTTTTTTTCCGTGCTGTATGCGGCTGGTCTCCAGTCAGTCTGAAAATTGTGTGTCCTGTTGACAAAGTCAACAATTGAAAAATGCGTTGTAATCTGTTTATATAGATTGCACGACGGGAAGGATAACTTTTTGATTATCAAGACGAACCGTTTTCCAATATGGCGGGACGTTTGTAATTTCTTAAGTCATTATGATTTTTCAAACACAGATAATTATGGATACACATGGATTTGAAGGCTCAAATTTCAAAGGTAAGTTCTGTAGACTATTTCTGATTAGCTAACCAAAAGATTTCATGTGTTTGAGGCTGTCGGATGATTGTCCGAAACAAATAAAGCCTGGGCCGCTTTAAAAGAAATAATCCAGAGAAACCTAATTCTAGCTAACTATATTGTCACTTCTCAACTTTATAAATCCAGTGTCAATGTGTAATATAGAAACCTACCTCTAAGTCAAAGATCAGCGAGGGTAGAAACACCATGGCAATTCCAGTCAAACCTGTCAAAATACTGTCTCCAAGCATCCATACACTGGTATCTCTCAAAGCCAATATGGCAGTTATTGCCACAAAGGCCAGAAAACGCACGACATCATAAATCCCCAACATCTTTATTAAACAGTCTTTTCGGTACTTTTCTAAAACAATAAATAAGTAGGATGAGTAAAAGTTCTTCTTTTATAATTCAGTCGGTGCTAGATGGATGGCGCGCGCTTAAAAATGTAAACAAAAGGGGCGTTCGAAATATGTATTTATTGGTTATTTTAATAAAATGTTTAAAAGCTTAGAGAAACTAAAATCAATCATTATATTGAAATTCAATTTTTTCAGGGTGTATCATGAATTGCTTTAAAAATGTTGGTGTTATTTTTATTAGTAGATCTACTTGTAGTTTTAAAAAAAGTCAATGAATCGAACGCATTACAAATAAATATAGACAGGATCAACTAGACACTAAGAGTGACGCAACTATTAAAATTTCTTACCAATCTAACATTGCATATTAAAGTTTGTGGTTTGATTTATTTATATAAACGTTAAATAAATAACTCTTCACTTTTTCACGTTTTATGACGCAATTCAGCAATCAATTCTATCTCATTGACGGAGTGACGGGCTCACTGACATACTGACGTATGAGTTAGCCCTTACCCCTGGAAAATGCCAGCTAACGTAGGCCTACGTAGGTGTAGTGTATGGACGTTTCTGTGGAGTGGCACTTTCTAGAGCCTTCATCGCTGACCTTACCTGCTGGCATGGCATACATATAGGCTTGCCATAAGAGCCAAACTAGCTAACTTTGACAAATAAACCAATTATGTTCAAGTTTTGGTCTTTTCCTGCTAATTGGTTGTCAGGGACTTTAAAAAAAAACAACCCCAAAAATTAAAATCCATGATTTCATCGTGCTGCTACTACAGGTTTGATCGTGGCGAAACTTCAAAGTTGGCATTTTTAAAAAAAATGAAAATCGACAATGAAATATGGGTTAAAATCCAATTTTTTGTCTTGAAAATCGATTGGAAATTTTCGATCAAATTATCATTTAAATAACAAAAACATCGTGTACGCCAAATGACAATACAATACATGTTGCGAATGTAAAATCCTTAGTGGGATAGCTGTTGGAGGAAAATTTTAAATGTTTTCTCAGATCTGACTCTCTGAATAAGAAAGTGACTTTGTATAATGATTGGTAAATCACTTGATGAATTGATTAAAAGCTTGCATTTTACTTATTTCTTTTTTTTTTTACGAATTTCTTTTTTATTAATTTGACTAAAAACATTGGCACTAATCGACAGTCATAAAACAATATTGAAAAGAAGTTTGAAATGTTTTTATAGGATCCAATGTGGTATGGTAAAATCATTTATCACCTCTTTGAAATTAATTCATAATGCAATACGTAATTGAATAAAAAATTAGTTTCGGGCCATATATCATCGATTATGCAATTCCTGAACAATGAATACATGAACAATTGAAAAGAAGAACCGTAGTAAATACTGACTTTGAAATGTCCATTAGAACCTGGAAAAACTAGACAGGAGAGGAGACACAATTTCAATAGACAAAGAATAAAGGTTAATAACTCTTGATAAAACATCATATTTACTCTGTTCTGAATCGAGAGAAGATTCCTGACATTTTCCGAAATTGGATTGGAAATTTCGCCCACAAATTCAACACAGTGGTCCTCTGAAATAACCGAGAAATCTCGAATGATGTAATCGAGATTATTGATATTTTCGCCCATTGGATAGGAAATATCTCCTATACATTTAAGACAGAGGTCCTCCGAGAATGATGTAATCGGGATTATTGACATTTTTTGAAATTCGATTGGAAGTTTCGCTTATGAATTTAAGATATAGGTCCTCCGAAAATAACCGAGAAATCACGAATTTTTGCTATTTTCCGTAATTGAATCAGAAATGTCGCTCACGAATTCAAGACAGAGGTCCTCCGAAAATAACCGAGAAATCCAAAATAATGTAATCGGGATTAATGACAATTTCCGCAAGTTGTTTGGAAATCTCGTCCTTAAGTTCCAGACAGACGATGCAATCGGGATAATTGATATTTTCCGCAATTGGATAGGAAATGGTGCTTATAAATTCAAGACAGAGGCCCTCCAAAATTATCCGGGAAGTCCCGAATGATGTAATCGGGATAACTGATATTCTATATTTGTGTTTAATATTGACTATTAGTTAAATAAGTATTCATTCCACACTTTATCAAATTCTAAAAAGCCACAATAAAAATATATTCGGAATTTTAAAAAAAAGTGAGCCAGCGACGATTCCATTCAGTTTTGAGAATAATAGCGTCTGGTAAATCAACGCTAAAACATCATTGTGCAATTCAACAGTAGGGGTCAAGGACGCGTGAAAACCCACATGTTAGAGTTACTTCCCTTTATATTTACAAGATTTGAAAATCGCTTGATGGATGGCTCAAGCGTTTTATGATTAACTACTTTATTTGGCTACAAACCAGCGTAAAGTGACTTGACCCAACTTTGCCAAGCGAGGACAGGGGGATGCGTTAACAGCCGGCTGTTGTATCCTTCTTAAGGACCTTATAATGATGAAGGGTACGGGACTCTTGCCGGGAATTTTTTTTTATTGTTGAGGAACTCGAAGCATACATCTGACGCAATTTCTAAAGTACATGTATTTGCCTATTGTCAAAATTATCAATTCACTAACACTATATTGTCTTATCGCAAATACAAAATAGAAAGAGACTCGGTGCATCAGGCTGGGAGGTACAAAACAGACTGGAAGGCGCATCTCAGACTGGAAGTTTTTTAAATATCGAAGGCCGGAAATTGGATCTACGACCATTCCTGAGATAATACGTTCACAATGCTCTGCCTCAAAGTTTGTACGAAAATTCCTAGTTTATCAATTCCAGCGCTTTTTTTCTGCTCACATTTTGAAGATTGAAGCCTGCAAATGAAATCAACGGCTGTTCCCGAATAATGTTTCCTTTTCATCTGATTTTGGAAGAGAATTTCGGCTAATGGAAGTGCCCGAATGGCATGTCCTATAACAATATTTATTTGGAGAATACAAATTATTCGGGCAGTGATTTCAATTAATAAAATACCGCAGTTATAGGATAGGATATTTGGGCAAAGATCGTTATTTGAAAAAAAAAAACAGATACATTATATTAGGAATAAGGTCTGGCATGAGTGGATGCTGCACTACCAAAATACATAGGCCTAAATCCAGGTAACAACTATATAGGAATCAAAATATTTATAACCTAAAAACACAGGCAGGCTATAGGCCTACCCAGCTTCAATTAAGTAGCTGTTGTGGGATGCTATTGCTATAAGATGAAGAATTTCCAGCAAATTTCATCCAACGACTGAAATTTTCTAGCAATAGGTCTAGGCCTAACCATCTGTGAAGTTATAATATGTTATAGATGTTGTAGGCCTAAATTTAGCGAAATGTTTCAGCTCATCTGATCTTGTGCTGTGTTTCAAGGGTAACCCAAAATGCGCATTTATGATAGACTTAATTCAAAATTACTTTAGAAATTTGTGGTGTGAAAAATATGTATTATTATTTCTTAAATTTAAAATTCAAGTCTTTGTCTCCGGCTGTATAAGTGCCAAGACCACGACACTGGTGATTGATATTCGGGACTATCTTGCGTTAACTTGAACTTCTATGACGTCAGCCAATAAAACAAATCGACCCAGACGAAAAAGGCGACGAATAATCGACGATTATATTCGTCGCTATGTCGCCTTTTTCGTTGCTTTGTCGCCCTTTTCGTCGTATTTTTCATCGCCTTTTTTTTCTACTCTTGCTTTGTCGACTTTTTCGTCGCCTTTTTCGTCGGGTTTTTCATCGCCTTTTTCTTTAACCTCGTATCGTCGCCTTTTTCGTCGTTGGCGACAAAGAGAGAGTGGACATGGCCACAGTAGTCTTCCATAGTTGACAGTTGAAATACGGAGGGCTTGTTCATCAAAAAGATTCATGTAAACTTCAGTGATAAGAGGCGAGAAAGGGAGCTTCCCTTAGAGTTGTTCATAAAAGTCATCATCACCAACTAAATGGATCGATTATAGCTGACTGTGATAGTGAGTCGTATACATCACATTGATCATTTCTTACTACCACTAGTAGCACAACATGAAGCCTACCTATTTCGACTCTATTGATGTAACTTTTATATATACCAATATCGATAACACTACTGGCATAATGGCAGTTCTTACAGCTTTTAATAAAAAAAACCCGATCCAAACAGACGCGACGATGCAATTCTACATCTTTTATCTACAGCCATGCGCAAACGATTCGTCCCTTCACATTACCCCTTTTTGAAACTAATTATCACCTCATTTTCTCCTAGGTGAACATAATTATCTTCTTGGTGAAAAAAAAATGTCACCTAGCCGAAAATTCCAGTTTGTTATTAAAATCTATAGGAATTATCACCTCATTTTATATAGGCCATTGGGACACCGTATATGGTGAAACAAGAACCACAGAAGAAGAAACATAAGAAACAAGAAGAGCATGCCGCTTTTCACAAGAAACAAGAGTACACCCGCTGAAGAAGAGCCTCACCGAAGAAGAACGAAGAATGTAGACAAAGAAGAAGCCGAAGGTGCAGATCATTCCTAACATCTCCTTACGCCAAAGCAGACACCTTATCTACCGAAGAAGAAGAAAGTTTCATCAACGTAACAAGTGTGCAAAAAGCTGAAAAAGAGACTCAGCACGGTAGTGGACATTTTACAAAGACTTCTCGGACGACTTTTTATGAGATTGGGTCCAATTTCAAAAACTGTTTTATTTAACACGTATCAAAGTCAAAGACAATCATTTAACTGTCCAATTTCTAGACAACTGATTGGCAACGTTTCCTTTAAACCTTGTCCAGAAGGACACGATTTCAGCAACGGAAGCGACTTTTTGCCACCTGTCACTATATAATTGAGGTCATCAGAGGCATGTGTTTGGTCGTTCAGTTGGAATAATAAAAATAGTCTGGATTAGGATTTAGTCTGATGAACGTTAAAGATACGTCCACAGATAAAAAAAAAAACAATGGGTGATTATAGAGTTGTTTAGAAACTTCAATTGCTTATAACTCTTAAAACATAGGCCGATTCTCAGAATATTTCACTTTACAGTTTTAACTGAATTAAGATTAATTTACTACTTAGTATATTAACATTTCAAAATATAAACACAAACCTTATACTATTACTTTAACATTAGATATTCCTATACAAATTATCTATTCATTAGAGATTGTTTTTAATTAAAAAATTTTGTATATAAAGAGTTGAAGAGCAAGTCAATTCGGTAGAAGTTTGCTGTAATTTTGAGGTGAGTATAACACGAACTGATTTTTATTGAGCTATCTACTGTATCATTTAATTATACGGCTGTTCTGATCCTTAAGAGTTGATCTCGCTTACAAATTATTCTTATGAAACACAAATTGCAGCATTAGATCTAGACAAACGAATGTGATTATGAAGACATCAATATCAAAATAATTCTCACTTGTTATTGCATATAATTACTTCTTTTCATCTAGGTATTCCTTCCGAAGATCTCCAAATATGAATCGTCTCTACATTATATTGGTTTTGTGGCAGATTTCAACAATCGAATCCGCTGAGATACGTAAGAAGTTATTTATTTCTCAATATATTTATCAATATAAATCTATTTATCAATTCATTTATCAATTTATTTTGTTTTACTTTATTATTTATTTATTTTCCTATAATTTTTATAATATTTTATGTACACGATCCATTCTATGATATTGTGATATATTAATATTTTCAGGGTGAATGTTACAAAGTATTCTACTCTTTAGCTACCGCATGTGACTGAAAAAAGGTGTGAAAATGACGGACTGTTTTTCATTGCCGGCATGTAAATGTTACTATAAAGATGGCCTATTCTGATGTGACTATCTTGAATATAAACATTATTTTATGATAAACTCAAACAATTGAAATAAAAATCCCTGTTGGTTTGTGTTTTTACAGAAGACTGTCCGGAAAAAGAAGACCCGTGGTGTGAAAAAATAAGTAATCCTGAAACTTGCACTCACGATCCCAAGGTCCGCCAAAAATGTCCAATCAATTGCTATCTCTGTAAAAACCGTAAGTAGTGTAGTCTCCTTAAGATACTGATTTAAGAATCGAATCCGCAGCGATACGTACGAAATTATTTCTCAATTTATTTATCCTATATTTCCTATAACTTTTATAATATTGTATTTTACGAGATTCATTCTATGATTTTGTGATCATATTTCCATGGTGAATGTCACCAAAAATTTTACTCTTTAGCACCACCATGTGGCGGAAAAAAGTGTGAAAATGGGGGAGAGTTGAGATTGCCGTCTTGTGAATGTGAATGTAAAGCGCCTTACACTGGTCCAACTTGTAACATAAGTAAGTCAGTTTTTGGTTTCAGTCTCATAAAAAGTCGGTATAGCCTGTAAAAATACCTTTTCACTTTTCTGTCTATTCATTATTCATATTAATTTACATCCCATATGGTGCTGATTTGATGTCCCATGTTATCAGTAAAAATAGTTCACATTCAAAAAGAATTGACTGAATTTTATCTGCTTATTTTATAAGATGCGCCATTCTGATGTCACAATCTTGAATATAAACATATAAACTCAAACAATGGAAATCGAAACACTGTTGGTTTGTGATTTTACAGAAAACTGTTCAGGTGATGAAATGTGGTGTATGTTTATCGGAAGAAACCTTTGCACTACTCCCAGTATCGGACAAGAATGTCAATACAAGTGTGGTATCTGTCCGTAACTAAGGTAAGTGGCGTAATTACTCCCTAGAATATATTTGTGAATTACTCCCTAGAATATATATTTGTGAATTACTTCCTAGAATATATTTGTGAATTACTCCCAGAATATATTTGTGAATTACTTCCTAGAATATACTTGTGAATTACTCCCAAGAATATATTTGTGAATAACTCCCTAGAATATATTTGTGAATTACTTCCTAGAATATATTTGTGAATTACTCCCTAGAATATATTTGTGAATTACTTCCTAGAATATATTTGTGAATTACTTCCTAGAATATACTTGTGAATTACTTCCTTGAATATATTTGTGAATTACTTCCTAGAATATATTTGTGAATTACTTCCTAGAATATATTTGTGAATTACTCCCTAGAATATACTTGTGAATTACTCCCAAGAATATATTTGTGAATAACTCCCTAGAATATATTTGTGAATTACTTCCTAGAATATATTTGTGAATTACTCCCTAGAATATATTTGTGAATTACTTCCTAGAATATATTTGTGAATTACTTCCTAGAATATATTTGTGAATTACTTCCTTGAATATATTTGTGAATTACTTCCTAGAATATATTTGTGAATTACTTCCTAGAATATATTTGTGAATTAATTCCTAGAATATATTTGTGAATTACTTCCTAGAATATATTTGTGAATTACTCCCTAGAATATATTTGTGAATTACTTCCTAGAATATATTTGTCAATTACTCCCTCGAATACATTTGTGAATCACACCCTTTCTCTAACGTGTATTTTATATTTCAGCTGCAACAATGGATTACAGAAAACAGCATTAGACAATCAGATGAATATTAATTATTTTAAATGCTTCCTTTAATTACTGAAATATTTATTTAAATTACTGAATAAAAAGACAAATGTATACCACTCATATGTATTTTAATAAACTTTTCAGGTAAACATTGTATTTGATATTTGTTTATATTCCTTCTATCTGATTCGTTTCTAATTGGTGAAACGTGGAATATCTACTCTGGTGAAAACGTCCGTATTTTCCTTATACTGGTTCTATTTGTGCTTCTAATCCAAAAGGTTTTTTTTGTCATCAGATATAACAAAGACAGTTTAACTTAATCAGATTCTTTCTCGCACCACAAATTGAAAAATGTATACTAGCAGCAGTAAGCAGAAAAACCTCTTTGATAATTTCTGAAGATAAAGATACAACTCCACCCACCTGTCTATGGAAGCCGGCTGCGGCCATTCAATTTCTCGTGTTCTCGCCTTTGTTAAGATAAATCTACCATAATCATTGCTTCTATAGTTTGCTTAATATATGATGATTATAATTTTGACTACTAAAATAATGTCTGGATCGATTTCTTTCAAGCACATCAACATTTATGTAATGCTATGGCATTAAGCTAAAAATGGTGCAAAATAAAATTAAAAATGAATAATGACAACAACTAAAGCAATTTAACACAATCACGTTGAAAAAAAGAATTGGTAACTCCAATTTGGTAAATAAACTAAAATATTACAAAAATCAAACTAGCCCATCAAGTGTAGAATAATTAAACATATTTAGTCAATAATTTCCAGGTGCTATGTTTCAACCTCACCATCACTTAGCTGTGATTCCTCTAGAAGACTATCAGAGTTGGCTTCGAACAGAAACAAGCATTTGTCATTTGTTAGTTTGGTGGGAGCCTTGGCTTGAATATTGCCGAATAATGACCAGTTAAGTTCAGATGAGGCCGAACTGAGAGGAGTTTGTAGAAGAATTGTATACAGCCTCGGTACCACCAGGTTTCGCAGACGCACATACTCCTTCTTCTTTCCAAAGGCACTGAACTTCGCAAGGCGTGCCATTAATTTGTCCACATGAAAATGTGGACGTATATTGCCATCACCCCTGTACGTCCGTCCGTCCGTCGGTCCGTCCGTCAACAATTAATTGTGTACGCGACACAGGCCAGAGTTTTTATCCGATTTGAATGAAACTTGGTATGTGTATTCATCTTGATAATATCTCGGACAAGTTCGAAAATGGCACGATTCCAGATGTCGGTTTATTAGTTATGACCCTTGATTAAAAAACCACGTTAAAATTTACTTGTGTACGCAATAGATGCAATAGTTTTCATCCGATTTGAATGAAACTTGGTATGTGTATTCATCTTGATAATATCTCGGACAAGTTCGAAAATGGCACGATTCCAGATGTCGGTTTATGAGTCATGGCCCTTGATTAAATGAAAAAAAAACCGTTAAAATTTAATGCAATAGAAGCTGTAGTTTTCATCCGATTTGAATGAAACTTGGTATGTGTATTCATCTTGATAATATCTCAGACAACTTCGAAAATGGCACGATTCCAGATGTTGGTTAATGAGTTATGGCCCTTGATTAAATGAAAAAACGTTAAAATGTACTTGTGTATGCAATAGAAGCTATAGTTTTCATCCGATGAATCAAACTTGGTATGTGTATTCATCTTGATAATATCTCGCCAGATATCTATTTATGAGTTATTGCCCTTGATTTAATGAGAAAATGTTAAAATTTACTTGTGTACACAATAGAAGCTGTAGTTTTTATCAGATTTGAATGAAACTTGGTATGTGTTTTCATCTTAATAACATCTCGGACAAGTTCAAAATGGTGAGATTCCAGATGTCGGTTTATGAGTTATGGCCCTTGATTAAATGAAAAAACATGGAATATTCTGTTTGCTTAAGTGGACGTATGTTACCTTGCCTGGCAAGCTATCTTCAAATATGTTATGGAGGTCAATTGTGGTCAGGTATGTACTATAAAACCATTTATTTGTCTCTGTTTTCATACTAAATGAACCGTCCCCGAATTCAATTAACTGTAGTTACATCTGTAGCGCCATGTTCCCAAAGCCAGGTTCGTCGCCTTTTGCCTATTCTTTATGCATATTTTGTTATTTACATAGGTATCTAGTTATCGACATCATTTATACCAGAGGACGGCTTTTTTAGGACTGCTTTTTTAAATAAAAAATCCACGGATTATAGCCTCGGCGTAGAGGCCTGCTTTTTAAAAATCCGCGGATTATGTGTCAAGACATTAATAAAAGACGGATTCTACAGATTAATAAAAGACTTTTAATATTCATAACTGAACACCTCATTTGGTTAACCTTATTTACATAACGGTGCACACGACAGCATTACTGACGACAAGATAGACTCGATCATCCAGACCAAGTTATTGACTGAAAGTTTATAGAAAAAGAGGCTTGATAACCGTTGTTTTAAATGTTCATTATACACGGACATTTCCGTCAAAAAAATGCCCTCTATTAACATCTTATACATTTGACGGTTAACCGATAATCTCAAACCAAGCCCGGGTAACCGTGATATCCTAACCGGAATCGGTTAACTGATTAACCGTTTCAACACTAGAAATAACTAAAGAAACAAAATTTGCCATGTGGACTCTCCGAAAACGTAGCTAAATTGACACGCAAAATATCGTATCAAATGGTTTTCGACCCCCCCCCCCCCATATGTGATTTAAAGTAATCATAAATTTGCTGCAATGATAAGAAATACAATATACAAAAAATCAGAATGCTAACTTAGTGAAGTGTAACCCTACTTTCGCTTTTATTATCTCTGAAACTCCATAGTATTTATTTTAATGATTCTTCAACCTCTATATAAGGTAAATTAATAATGAAGGGTCTATGCCAATAATTTCATTTTTTTCGAAAAATATTAATTCATACTGGACTGATATACGGTAAACACCATCATCATAAGCAAAACACAAATATTTTCAAAATGGCAGCCATGTTGAAATTCCCAGTTGTACGCCCGAACGCGATATGCCTCGTGTTTACCATTAACATGCGGGAAACACCATACACCCAGCGATAATGAATACCTCAAGTACTCCCATAATAATTGCGCATATACATATTATGCACTCTGCACTTCCGCATACAAGCCTACTTCGAGGAAAAAAAACACAGCATTCCGGAAGGGTGAGCATGCCCTTTTAACGACACTCGCCACGTGACATATCTTATCAAAATTAACAAAGAAGCAATCTATCAAGAAGTTAAGCATTTGAGGCACTTCATCAGCTGTGAATTTTGTATCGAAACAAAAACTACAACTGTAAGAATACATCATGATACTCACTCAATAAGAACAATCCAAAAACATAGACTTTAGTGGTTTTAAGTTCATAATACACAATACATCAAATATTCACAAATACTGGGGTGTTCAAAACTCCGATTTTTTAATTACTAGGAATCACTTCCGAGTTTTCGGTTTTCGAATAGAGCATGATCGAAAACTCGGTCATTTTAATTATTAAGAATCAATTCCGAATTTTCGACCTCCCATGGTCAGCCATATTTTTCATAATCCGACCTCGACCTTGTGCCCTCGATTAACCCAGAATAAAACTAAGTAAGATCTTACGTCTGATCAATCAATTATTTTCCCCACAATAGTTTGTTGGAATCTAATTGGTAGAAGAGTAAACTCTCGACCAATCAAAATTAATGGTGAGAATCTGGGATTGTGACAGCAACGGTTGGTTTATGTATACATGTATATCCAAACATTGCTTTAGGAACACGCTGTAACGTAACACATGGGTGATATCCTAACGCTGGATCTCAGTACACCTGTTCCATGTTTCTCCAGCATATAACCCATCAAAATAACTTAATAACCTGACCCTCCTCTACGACATTGTTAACCTCACATATCCGTCCCTTTTCGTCTCACCCGAGTACAATAAGAGTTGAGGGAAGTATCTGGAGAATGCTAGTAAGCTAGGTTCGACAGGATCTTGAAGCCATGTTATTAATCACTTTTACTAACTTAAGATTCAAAACTGTCAGGGCTATGTTGGTTGATACACATTTATGGGAATTTTAAGCACCTGGGATTCACAATTTGCATACTATCCTCGTGCAGAGATTCTATTCTGGTAGGTGGTTGAGTTTGGGGTATACGTTCATGTAGAGGCTGGAATCTCGGATACCCCTCGTTCAAAAAGCAAACTCAATAAGTTTAAACACAACCAATCTGAATGAACTACGTGTAATTAACTTAAAGTATGGAGTGAATTATGCTTCACATGTGGGAAAAAATAGAACTCCCGAGTGATGTAATCGGGATTACTGACAAATTCCGCAAGTTGATTAGAAATCCTTAAATTCACTTCCGATGTCCTCCAAAAATGGGCTCGGGTAATGGTGGTTTGGTTGAAGGTTTCGGGATAGCCATTGAGATTGATGAAAACATGATGCAGATAGTTGAGTTCGTTGTCGAGGTGTTTAGATATTGATGGCACTTTGGGTGAAGGTAGATACTATGCTGGAATGGTTGTGGTGAAGTGGAGGTATTGGTCAGTGTAAGTGGGTTTCCGGTATACACTGGCAGATAATGTAGTATCCACTCTCTTGATCTGGGTGTCTAGAAACGGGAGCTGATTTTCGGACAATGACGAATTTCGCTGCTGTTGAGATGGTTCAATAGTTGGTGGGGGTCATCCGTGTATTCAAGCTTAACAAACACGCCATCCGCGGAACAAACATGTGCCCTTTCTCATTTCGCCCCTTCCCATTTCACCCCTTCCCATTTGGCCCTGGTATGATAACAGCCTTTAGTCATATCTGTCACATATTTTTGATACTATGCAATATATAATAGAAAAGATACTTATCGAAAACTTTCTAATTTATGGTATACTTGAAGTATATATTGTGAACATTTGTAGGACAGCGGAAGACCATTAGCTTAAGCAAATGAACCCACGAAAATGAAGACTGTTTCTTTTTAAGTCGTATAAGTGTTTTTAAAAGGCAAAAAAAAAAGGGGGGCGAAATGCAAAGGGGCGGACTGGGAAAGGGCGAAATGGCAAGGGGCGAAGTCGGAAGGGGCGAAACGGGCAAGGGGCGAACTGAAAAAGAGTTGAAATGGCAAAGGAGCAAAACGGGAAAGGGGCGGACTTGGAAGGGGTAGATTGGAAAAGGGGCGAAATGGAGAAAGTGGCGAAATGGGAGTAGTTTGGGGGTGAATTGGGAAGGGGCGAAGTGGCAAAGGGCGATATGGGATGACACCACTTTTAATACAAACCCAGATCCAAACAGACGCGTCGATGCAATTCTTCAACTTGTCACATTCGAAATGATTTCACATTTAATGGTATAACATCTCTGACAGATTTCAGGTACAGCCATTTAGGCACACTTTCAATTAGGCACACTTTAAATTAGGCACGCTGTCATTTAAGCCCTGTCAATTAGGCACACCTTCAATTAGGCACACCTTCAATCAGGCACATATTCAATTGGGCATACATTTATTCGGCACTGTATCATTTTGGCACACTCGGCTCCTAAAAGTGGGGGTGAGGGCATGGCCCCCAAAACCTCAAGGGAAAAGGTAGATCACTTCATAGTCGAAGAAAGCAGCCACTGTTTAGAAAATCATTATCAGCACAATATTTGTAACCTTAACATACAAATTGATATTAAAGGGATACTGCGTCTTAGCATGAACGTATAATTTTTGTTCTCAGGAATGGTCAATATGAATATATGTGTATGTACTTACCAGGTGACAAAATGTACAATATTGGACTGTGTCTTGCCATGTGTGAATGCGTGCCCAATTGAAAAATGTTCGTAAATAAATGTTGATATTTGAGGGGGGGGGGGCTAAATGGATGTGTGCCTAATTAAGGGTGTGCCTAAATGAGTATGTGCCTAATTGAAGGCGTGCCTAAATGACTGTGCCTAAATGACAGTGTGCCGAATTTTATTATGCGTAAAAAGAGTGTGCCTAAATGAGTATGTGCCTAATTGAAATGTGCCTAAAACACTGTGCCTAAATAACACTGTGCCTAAATGACCAGTGCTTATCTGACCGTGTGCCTAAATAAAGTTTGCCTAAAATACTGTGTCTAAATGAGGTGTGCTTAAAAAATGTGTGCCTTTTTTCATCCTTGACTTTTGCCATCTGTCACTATATAATTGAGGTCATCAAAGGAATGCGTTTGGTCGTTCAGGTGGAATAATAAAATAAGTCTGGATTAGGATTTAGTCTGATGAACGTTAAAGATACATATCCACAGATGAATAAAAAAGGGTGATTATAGAGTTGTATTTCTTATAACTCTTAAAACATAGTCCGATTCTCAGAATATTTCACTTTACAGTTTTAACTGAATTTAGATTAATTTACTACTTAGTATATTAACATTTCAAAATATAAACACAAACCTTATACTATTACTTTAACATTAGATATTCCTACACAAATTATCAATTCATTAGAGATTCTTTTTAATTAAAAAAATTTGTATATAAAGAGTTGAAGAGCAAGTCAATTCGGTAGAAGTTTGCCGTAATTTGAGGTGAGTATAACACGAACTGATTTTTATTGAGCTATCTACTGTATCATTTGATTATACGGCTGTTCTGATCCTTAAGAGTTGATCTCGCTTACAAATTATTCTTATGAAACACAGATTGCAGCATTAGATCTAGACAAACGAATATGATTATGAAGACATCAATATCAAAATAATTCTCAATGTTATTGCATATAATTACATCTTTTCATCTAGGTATTTCTTCCGAAGATCTCCAAATATGAATCGTCTCTACATTATATTGGTTTTGTGGCAGATTTCAACAATCGAATCCGCAGCGATACGTAAGAAGTTATTTATTTCTCAATAAATTTATCAATATAAATCTTTTTATCAATTCATTTATCAATTTATTTTGTTTTATTTTATTATTTATTTATTTTCCTATAATTTTTATAATATTTTATGTACACGATCATTGTGATATATTAATATTTACAGGGTGAATGTTACAAAGTATTCTACTCTTTAGCTACCGCATGTGACTGAAAAAAGGTGTGAAAATGACGGACTGTTTTTCATTGCCGGCATGTAAATGTTACTATAAAGATGGCCCATTCTGATGTTACTATCTTGAATATAAACATTATTTTATGATAAACTCAAACAATTGAAATAAAAATCCCCGTTGGTTTGTGTTTTTACAGAAGACTGTCCGGAAAAAGAAGACCCGTGGTGTGAAAAAATAAGTAATCCTAACACTTGCACTCACGATCCCAAGGTCCGCCACAAATGTCCAATCAATTGCCATCTCTGTAAAAACCGTAAGTAGTGTAGTCTCCTTAAGATACTGATTTAAGAATCGAATCCGCAGCGATACGCACGAAATTATTTATTTCTCAATTTATTTATCCTATATTCCCTTTTATAATATTGTATATTACGAGATCCATTCTATGATTTTGTGATCATATTTCCATGGTGAATGTCATCAAAAATTTTACTCTTTAGCACCACCATGTGGCGGAAAAAAGTGTGAAAATGGGGGAGAGTTGAGATTGCCGTCTTGTGAATGTGAATGTAAAGCGCCTTACACTGGTCCAACTTGTAACATAAGTAAGTCAGTTTTTGGTTTCAGTCTCATAAAAAGTCGGTATAGCCTGTAAAAATACCTTTTCACTTTTCTGTCTATTCATTATTCATATTAAATTACATCCCTTATGGTGCTTCTTTTTAATTTTCAAGGTGGTAACTTGAAAATTCAAGTAATAACTTGAAAATTCAAGTAACTAACTTGAAAATTCAAGTTACTAACTTGAAAATTCAAGTAACTAGCTTGAAAATTAAAAAAAAAAAAAAAATGAATGGCCCTAATACGCTTCCGTAATATTTACTATAATTTTTATAATATATTATTGTACAAGATCCATTCTATGATTTTGTGATATATCAATATTTCCATGGTGAATGAAACCATGTATTCTACTATTTAGCACCAACGTGTGACGCAAATAAGTGTGAAAATGGCGGAATAGTGATATTGCCGTCATGTGAATGTTTCTGTAAGCGGCTTTATGGTGGTCCAACTTGTTCCGAAAGTAAGTCCGTTTTTGGTTTTAGTCAAATAAAAAAAAAATCAGTATAGCCTGTAGGAATAGCTGTGTGAAACTATACAAAAATAATGTCCTTTTCGCTTCGCTGTCATTCATATTAATATACATGTACATCCCTTATGATGTCCCATGTTATCAGTAAAAACAATTGACACTGTTCGTTTGTGTTTTTGCAGAAAGATGTCCAGAATCAGATGATAGTTTTTGTAAACATTACTTAGATGCCTTTTGCAAAGTTAATCCCAGATTCCGTGAAAAATGTCCATTAAAGTGTGGTGTCTGTCCGTAAGTAAGGTGAGTGGAGTAGTCTCATTACTCATTTAAATATGTTTGTGAATTACTTCCTAGAATATATTTGTGAATTACTTCCTCGAATATATTTGTGAATTACTTCCTCGAATATATTTGTGAATTTACTTCCTAGAATATATTTGTGAATTACTCCCTAGAATATATTTGTGAATTACTTCCTAGAATATATTTGTGAATTACTTCCTCGTATATATTTGCGAATTACTTCCTTGAATATATTTGTGAATTTACTTCCTAGAATATATTTGTGAATTACTTCCTAGAATATATTTGTGAATTACTTCCTTGAATATATTTGTGAATTACTTCCTCGAATATATTTGTGAATTAATTCCTAAAATATATTTGAATTAATTCCTAGAATATATTTGTGAATTACTTCCTAGAATATATTTGTCAATTACTTCCTAGAATATATTTGTGAATTACTTCCTAGAATATATTTGTGAATTACTCCCTAGAATATATTTGCGAATTACTTCCTTGAATATACTTGTGAATTACTTCCTAGAATATATTTGTGAATTACTTCCTAGAATATATTTGTGAATTACTTCCTAGAATATATTTGTGAATTACTTCCTCGAATATATTTGTGAATTACTTCCTCGAATATATTTGTGAATTAATTCCTAAAATATATTTGTGAATTAATTCCTAGAATATATTTGTGAATTACTTCGTAGAATATATTTGTGAATTACTTCCTAGAATATATTTGTGAATTACTTCCTAGAATATATTTGTGAATTACTTCGTAGAATATATTTGTGAATTACTTCCTAGAATATATTTGTGAATTACTTCCTAGAATATATTTGTGAATTACTTCCTAGAATAAACTTGTGAATTACTCCCTAGAATAAATTTGTTAATTACTTCCTTGAATAAATTTGTGAATTACTTCCTTGAAAATATTTGTGAATTACTCTCTAGAATATATTTGTGAATTAATTCCTAGAATATATTTGTGAATTACTTCCTAGAATATATTTGTGAATTACTTCCTAGAATATATTTGTGAATTACTTCCTAGAATTTATTTGTGAATTACTTCCTTGAATATATTTGTGAATTACTTCCTCGAATATATTTGTGAATTACTCCTTAGAATATATTTGTGAATTACTCCCTAGAATTATTTGTGAATTACTCCCTAGAATATACTTGTGAATTACTCCCTCGAATATTTTTGTGAATTACTTCCTAGAATATATTTGTGAATGACTTCCTAGAATATATTTGTGAATACTTCCTAGAATATACTTGTGAATTACTCCCTAGAATATATTTGTGAATTAATTCCTAGAATATATTTGTGAACTATATACTTCCAAGAATATATCTATGAATTACTTCTTCGAATATATTTGTGAATTACTTCCTCGAATATATTTGTGAATTACTTCCTAGAATATATTTGTGAATTACTTCCTTGAATATAATTGTGAATTACTTCCTTGAATGTACTTGTGAATTACTTCCTTGAATATATTTGTGAATTTATTTCTAGAATATACTTGTGAATTACTTCCTAGAATATATTTTTGTGAATTACTTCCTAGAATATATTTGTGAATTAGTTCCTAGAATATACTTCTGAATTACTTCCTTGAATATACTTGTGAATTATTTCCTTGAATATAATTGTGAATTACTTCCTTGAATGTACTTGTGAATTACTTCCTTGAATATATTTGTGAATTTATTTCTAGAATATACTTGTGAATTACTTCCTAGAATATATTTTTGTGAATTACTTCCTCGAATATATTTGTGAATTACTTCCTAGAATATATCTATGCTTTACTTTCTAGAATATATTTGTGAATTACTTCCTAGAATATATCTATGAATTACTTCTTCGAATACATTTGTGTATCACACCCTTTCTCTAACGTGTATTTTATATTTCAGCTGCAACAATGGATTACAGAAAACAGCATTAGACAATCAGATGAATAGTAATTATTTTAAATGCTTCCTTTAATTACTGAAATATTTATTTAAATTACTGAATGAAAAGACAAATATATACCACTCATACGTATTTTAATAAACTTTTCAGGTAAACATTGTATTTGATATTTGTTTATATTCCTTCTATCTGATTCGTTTCTAATTGGTGAAACGTGGAATATCTACTCTGGTATTGGGTGTTATAGAATTCCTATGGAAGCACTGGCCAAGGTCACAAGAAGAGAACATACATTTTCCTTCACATTTCTGTTATTACATAAAGTAATGATTCCGAAAATTAGATTAAAAATACAATTAAAGATAACAATGAAATCTTAAATGACTAAAATATAATAATACTTGCAAATAATATATACATATAACTAACATGATTCAATTGTTTGAGGGAGTTAATGGAATAGGGTCCAATTTGCCATGGACTAGTAAATTACTAAGATTTTTATTTCTCTTAAAAGCAGTAACCAAACGTTTAGTGTAAATATTAGGAAATTGATTATTGGAGTTCTTTATAATATCGTTTGACAATCAAAGAGGCATTTTTGACTGTAGTATTATAGGTTGCAACAAAGGGTATGATTTGGTTGGATGTTGGATGTTAAGTCCATTAGGTATCACAGTTTGTAACTGATCAATCCAGAAACTCTTTCTCTGCAATCGTGTGGTTTTAGGCTTAACTGTAGGTAAATAGGGAACTTGTTCGATAGGCATAACCAGAAGATCTTCAATGGAATGATTGGGTTGGTTGAAATGATTCGCAATTGGTCTATCTTTCTTATGAAGTATATCAAAACGGTGGCCACTAAATCGAGTACGCAACGCATTTTGGGTTTCACCAACATATAGAACATCGCATTTTTTGCAAGAAATTAGGTAGATTATAATTTTATCTTTACATGAAAGTACATGTATGTCATTCATCTGAAATATTTTTCCGTTTTTCTTATTCTTGAAATAGTGTGAACTATGTACATATTCGCAGGTACGACACCTAGAACCTCTACACGGTATGGAGCCAAAACCATTGGGCGGGGGAGGGGGGTCATTTTTCTTTTGAATCTCCAAAATAGTGTCGTTTTTAATTTTGAGCTAAAAACGTTTTGAATAACCCCTTTCTCGCAATTTGCTAAAAACTAGTTCGAACGCCGAATCAAAATCTGTCTTTCTCGTGCAAATTCTGTTAAATTTCAGAATTTGCGATTTAATTACGCCAGAAAACGAGTTTTGAACAAAAGTTGGTGTGTGTCGGTTTCTTTGAAATACACTTTGATATCTAAATTTTTAGTTTGATTGAAATTAGGTCCTTTGAATACTGTTTTCGGAAATGTTTGCAGTTAACTTCACAGAAGGGTGGTGATTATTTAAAATTTCGAAATATTCCCAAAAGCTTGCCAAAGATTCTGTCCAAATTATGAAAATATCGTCTAAAAACCTTCTATAGAAGAAAGGTTGAAACGGGGATATTAATGATATTTCGCGTTCCCATTCGGCCATAAAAATGTTCGCATAACTCGGCGCGAAGCGTTTCCCCATTGCAGTGCCAGAAGATTGAAGATATATTTTTCCATTAAAAGTAAAGTCATTGCGCTTAAGACATAATTCTAGGAGATCTAATATTTCTTTGTCTGGACGGTCAGAACATGGATTTCTAAGAAAGGCTTTTTGTACAGCGTCTAATCCCGAGTTGTTATCAATATTCGTATAGATCTAACGAGATAAATAGCGCATTGTCTGGAATATCTAATTTTCGAATTTTTTCTATAAAATCGGTGGTATCATTAAGATAAGAAGGATGTTTACAAGCCAATGGCAGTAAGAAATGATCAATATATTCGGAAACTTGGTATGATTCGCTTGCACAGTCAGAAATGATAGGTCTGCCTTTGGGTACTGTGTTTGCGACGCACCATTCGGATTCTGGATTTTTATGAATTTTTGGTAATGTATAAATGTGACTTTACCGAACTTCCGGTTTTGCACAAATGTAATAGTCAAACTGAGAATCGGATATGAAGGATTTTCCTACTAGAATTTTCAAAAAATCATTAATCTTTATCGCTGTTTCCATAAAAATAGGTTGGTCCAATTCGCGGTAGTGATTTGAATTACTTGAGTTGTTTTTCTAATTAAAAAATATAGTCAACGCGGTTTTGAATGACACAGCAATTGCACTTGTCACTTTTTCGAATAATTATAGTCTGATCATTTTTTAGAATATTTAAAACAGAACGCTCTAAATTGGTAAGGTGGTTATTCTTCTCGCTTAAGATCGTTAGTTAGTTCAACTATATTATACAGTTCTATGGTTAGTTGAATGTAGCCTTATAGCCTGAAGTGTTGTAAAAATCTTAGCTGTTTTATAATTCGAAAGTATCCATAACAGGTAGATGACCTCATTCAGTTTCTTACCAACGATTATATGATGGCCTTGAAAACTTCAGGATAACGTAGGCTATTTTAAGAGTTCAGGCCACACAAAAGTCAAACACAACTATGAGCACTTCTTTAATTATTATATTCTGGTATTTAAGTTCACCTAATAATCTTAGGGACAACTCGAAACGCTTTTTTTTTCATTAAGACGGCCCAATTTCAGACACGTCGTTTATTTAACACAGAACAAAGACATTTTCAAAGACTTCTCGGAGGTTTATTTATGAGATTTGGCCCACTAAACACTGTTTATTTAACATAGAACAAAGTCAATGGCAATCTGTAAACTGTCCAATTTCTAGACACTGATTAGAAAGGGTTTTTTTTTTTTTTACCTCGACTTTTGCCATCTGTCACTATATAATTGAGGTCTTCAAAGGAATGCGTTTGGTCGTTCAGGTGGAATAATAATATTATTAGTCTGGATTAGGATTTAGTCTGATGAACGTTAAAGATACATCCACAGATGAAAAAATGGGTGATTATAGAGTTGTATTGCTTATAACTCTTAAAACATAGTCCGATTCTCAGAATATTTCACTTTACAGTTTTAACTGAATTAAGATTAATTTACTACTTAGTATATTAACATTTCAAAATATAAACACAAACCTTATACTATTACTTTAACATTAGATATTCCTACACAAATTATCAATTCAATACAGATATTTTTGATTAAAAATTTGGTATATAAAGAGTTGAAGAGCAAAGTCAATTCGGTAGAAGTTTGATGTAATTTGAGGTGAATATAACATGAACTGATTTTATTGAGCTATCTACTGTATCATTTGATTATACGGCTGTTCTGATCCTTAAGAGTTGATCTCGCTTACAAATTATTCTTATGAAACACAGATTGCAGCATTAGATCTAGACAAACGAATGTGATTATGAAGACATCAATATCAAAATAATTGTTATTGCATTTAATTACATCTTTTCATTTAGGTTTTTCTTCCAAAGATTTCCAATAATGAATCATCTCCACATTATATTTGTTTTGTGGCAGATTTCAACAATCGAATTCGTAGCGCTACGTAAGAAGTTATTTATTTCTCAATTTATTTATCAAATAATTTATCAATTTATTTTTGTTTATTTTTTTCTCTATTTTTTTTTTTATTCATTTTTTTTCTTTTCATTTTTTCTATTAATTCATTTATATTTCCTATTATTTCTATAATATTTTATTGTACAGGATCCATTCTATGATATTGATATATATTTATATTTCCATGGTAAATATGACATACAGCACGTAACGGGAACAAGGGTGAAAATCGCGGAGTGATGTTATTGCCCGCATGTAAATGTTACTGTAAAGATGGCCTAAAACATGTGTGACCCATTGTATTATCACTGAACACTATATTTTTATACGCCCACATGAAAATGTGAACGTATATTGCCATCACATTATCATCTATTAATTCATTTATATTTCCTATAATTTCTATAATATTTTATTGTACAAGATCCATTGTATGATATAGTTATATATTTATATTTCCATGGTAAATGTGACATAAAGCACGTAACGGGAACAAGGGTGAAAATCGCGGAGTGATGTTATTGCCAGCAAAAAAATGTGTGACCCTTTACTCGTATTATCACTGAACACTATATTTTTATACGCCCACATGAAAATGTGGACGTATATTGCCATCACCCCTGTCGGTCCGTCGGTCCGTCCGTCAACAATTACTTGTGTACGCGCTACAGGCCAGAGTTTTTATCCGATTTGAATGAAACTTGGTATGTGTATTCATCTTGATAATATCTCGCCAGATGTCTGTTTATGAGTTATTGCCCTTGATTTAATGAAAAAATGTTAAAATTTACTTGTGTACGCGCTAGAAGCTGTAGTTTTTGTCCGATTTGAATGAAACTTGGTATGTGTATTCATATTAATAACATCTCGTACAAGTTAAAAAAAAATGGTGCGATTCCAGATGTCCGTTTAAGAGTTATTGCCCTTGGTTAAATGAAAAAACATGGAATATTCTGTTTGCTGAAGTGGACGTTTACCTTGCCTGGCAAGCTATCATTATATATCGCACGTCGAAATCATCGAGCGCACAACTGTGAGTGTAGAGTAGGGGTCTAGCCTGAGGTTGGTATCTACCTGTATTGACACTGAGCAGCAAAAAAATCATAAATCAATATAATTTTCTTTGTGCTAACAAAAAATACTTTCGTCGGTATTAAACAATAGCCATATTTCGTATTTGAAGGTAATAAGGCCAACACGAAGTGATAAGGACACTTAATACCAATAAAATAGAAGTGAAACCAAAAAACAACATTTATATGTTTCAAAACAATCAAATCACTAGTTTGATTGAAGGTTTAAAGGCTCACAGTTCAAAAAAGCCTTGGAATAAGGGTTCGTGCCACACAGTTCCAGTAAATATTTTTACTTCCCCTTTCCTTGGTGTATGACGAATTAAATTCAACAGTTATTATTTTTGAAGAATAAAACAGTTGGGAGCTATTTCCATTATGGTAATTTTGATTGGTAAAATTCTTTCAGACCGGGGTATGAATGAGGCGGGTCACTGTCATTTAGGCACTCATCTTTTAAGCTCACCTCATTTAGACACACAGTCAGAAAAGCACATGTCGACACACTCTTTTTAGGCACACTAAAATTCTGCACGTTGTCATTTGGGCACAGTGAGTTAGGCACACAGTCAATTTGGCACACATTCATTTAGGCACGCCTTGAATTAGCCATACATCTAAATAGGCACCCCTTAAATAAGGTCAACATTCATTTGCCCACCCTTTTAATAAGGCACGCAGTCAAACATGACCAGACACATCTTATTTTTTTTTGCTACAGATTTAAAGGTACATTCTGTCACCTGGTAAGCAGAGCCTGTAGCACATGTTGCCTCGATTCAGTCCCCCAGACCTGCATCACTGACAAGGGGAAACCGGGCCTAAAAAATTCGAAATGCTAAATTGAAGGTGTGCTTAATTGAAGGTTTCCCTAAATCACCATGTCTAAATATGATGCTGTGCCTAATTGAATGTGTGTCTAAATCGCTGTGTCTAAATGACAATGTGCTGAATTATAGTGGGCCTACAAAGAGTACCTAATTGAAAGTATGCCTGAATACCACTGTGCCATGACAAGTGCTTTTCTGACCGTGAGCCTAAATGAAGTGTGCCTAAAGTACTGTGTCTAAATAAAGTGTTTTTAAAAAAGTGTGTTTAATTTTTAGTTAAATAATGTTATATTATTTCGATCGGTGTTTTGCAAGCTAGTTGAGCTTTACAGAATGTAATGTGTCTAAATACTACACCGTTCATATACAAGGGTGATTTGAATTCTATTGATATGAAAGTTAATTTATTAATTTTTTTCTTGCCCCTCCGAATATATCACTTGCCCCCCCCCCCCCCAAAAAAAAAATTACGTCTGGCTACGGGCCTGCCTATTCTGATGTCACAATATTGAATATAAAAATTAGTTTATGATAAATTCAAGCAATTGAAATCAAAACACTGTTGGTTTGTGTTTTTACAGAAGACTGTCCAGAATCAGACGAACCGTGGTGTGAACTTTACAGTTCAGGCAGTTGTGATATATCCCACGTAGTGCCTCGGGATTGTCCATTCATGTGCGGCGTCTGTCCAAAAAGTAAGTGACGTAGTCTCATTTAGATTCGCATTTAAGAATCGAAGCCGCAGCGATACGTTAGAAGTTATTCATTCCTCAATGTATTTATCAATTTTTTGTGTTTATGTATTTATTTTTTTTATTAATATTATTTATTCATTTTTTGTTTTTATTTATATTTACTATAATTTTTAAAATGATATTTTATTGTACAAGATCCATTCTATGATTTTGTGATATATCAATATTTCCATGGTGAATGAAACCATGTATTCTACTATTTAGAACCACCGTGTGACGCAAATAAGTGTGAAAATGGCGGAATAGTGAAATTGCCGTCATGCGAATGTTTATGTAAGCGGCTTTATGGTGGTCCAACTTGTTCCGAAAGTAAGTCCGTTTTTTGTTTTAGTCAAATAAAAAAAATCAGTATAGCCTGTAGGAATAGCTGTGTGAAACTATACAAAGATAATGTCCTTTTCGCTTCGCTGTCATTCATATTAATATACATGTACATCCCTTATGATGTCCCATGTTATCAGTAAAAACAATTGAAATCAAACACTGTTGGTTTGTGTTTTTGCAGAAAGATGTCCAGAATATGATGATAGTTGGTGTAAACATTACAGAGATAACTTTTGCAAAACTATTCCCAGTTTCCCTGAAAAATGTCCATTAAAGTGTGGTGTCTGTCCGTAAGTAAGGTGAGTGGAGTAGTCTCATTACTCATTGAAATACGTTTGTGAATTACTTCCTAGAATATATTTGTGAATTACTCCCTAGAATATATTTGTGAATTACTTCCTCGAATATATTTGTGAATTACTCCCTAGAATATACTTGTGAATTACTTCCTAGAATATATTTGTGAATTACTCCCTAGAATACATTTGTGAATTACTCCCTAGAATATATTTGTGAATTACCTCCTATAGAATATATTTGTGAATTACTTCCTACAATATATTTGTGAATTACTTCCTACAATATAATTGTGAATTACTTCCTAGAATATATTTGTCAATTACTTCCTAGAATATATTTGTGAATTAATTCCTAGAATATATTTGTGAATTACTCCCTCGAATACATTTGATAGTTACTCCCTAGAATATATTTGTGAATTACTTCCTAGAATATATTTGTGAATTACTTCCTAGAATATATTTGTGAATTACTTCCTAGAATATATTTGTGAATTACTTCCTAGAATATATTTGTGAATTACTTCCTAGAATATATTTGTGAATTACTTCCTAGAATATATTTGTGATTAATTCCTAGAATATATTTGTCAATTACTCCCTAGAATATATTTGTGAATTACTCCCTAGAATATATTTGTGAATTACTTCCTAGAATATATTTGTGAATTACTTCCTAGAATATATTTGTAAATTACTTCCTAGAATATATTTGTGAATTACTCCCTAGAATATATTTGTGAATTACTCCCTAGAATATATTTGTGAATTACTCCCTAGAATATATTTGTGAATTACTTCCTAGAATATATTTGTGAATTACTCCCTAGAATATATTTGTGAATTACTTCCTAGAATATATTTGTGAATTACTTCCTAGAATATATTTGTGAATTACTTCCTAGAATATATTTGTGAATTACTTCCTAGAATATATTTGTGAATTACTTCCTAGAATATATTTGTGAATTACTTCCTAGAATATATTTGTGAATTACTCCCTAGAATATATTTGTGAATTACTTCCTAGAATATATTTGCGAATTACTTCCTAGAATATATTTGTGAATTACTCCCTAGAATATATTTGTGAGTTACTTCCTAGAATATATTTGTGAATTACTCCCTAGAATATATATATGTATATTACTCCCTAGAATATATTTGTGAATTACTCCCTAGAATATATTTGTGAGTTACTTCCTAGAATATATTTGTGAATTATTTCCCTAGAATATATTTGTGAATTACTCCCTAGAATATATTTGTGAATTACTTCCTAGAATATATTTGTGAATTACTCCCTAGAATATATTTGTGAATTACTCCCTAGAATATATTTGTGAATTACTTCCTCGAAAACATTTGTGAATTACTCCTTAGAATATATATGTGAATTACTCCCTAGAATATACTTGTGAATTACTTCCTCGAATACATTTGCGAATCACATTCTTTCTCTAACATGCATTTTATACTTCAGCTACAACAGTGGATTACAGAAAACAGCATAAGACAATCAGATGAATAGTAATTATTTGAAATGCTTCCTTTAATTACTGAAATATTTATTTAAATTACTGAATGAAAAAGTTAAATGTATACCACTCATACGTATTTTAATAAAATGTTCAGGAAAACATTGTATTCGATATTTGTTTATATTCCTTCTATCTGATTCGTTTCGAAATGGTGAAACATGGAGTGTCCACTCTGGTAGGCTAATTGTAAAAAGGTGGTCAAAGACTCCAAAAACCCTCAGAAGGAAGAAAGATCGGTGAAACCTAAAAATAGATTTCGACAGCGATGCGAATGGTGTTTGTAAACTCTTCTACATGTGAATACATATACATATACATTAACTCTATTATAGATATATAGTATAAAATTGTGTGATAATAAACTCACACTTTTTAAGCCTTGACCTACCAGTAGGCTACTATGTCCTAAAAACAATACAGTTTTATTTAATTGGTGTCTACTTGATGCCTTATTGTTTATAATATATCTTTCACTATATATTCGCCCATGGTGGTGTATGTTATTTGTTTTATAAATGTCGCAAATAGTCATTTCCATCAAGTCGCAATCAAGAAAATGTTCATGCAGTTCTTTGAAAATACTTCTCCTGAGTTTAATACTAAGTCGGAAACTCCAAAAAGCTACATCCACATCACAAAAAGGGTAAAAACTGTCATATGGAGATCACGGGTATTCAGTGCCATCCTAAGTTATTGAACCCCTATATCACATGGTGGAGATGCTGGTTATTCAGTGTCATCTTAAGTTAATGAACCCCCTATATAACATGGTGGAGATGCCGGGTATTCAGTGCCATCCTAAGTTATTGAACCCCTATATAACATGGTGGAGATTCTGGTTACTAGTATTCAGTGCCATCATAAGTTATTGAACCCCTATATAACATGGTGGAGATGCCGGGTATTCAGTGCCATCCTAAGTTATTGAACCCCTATATAACATGATGGAGATGCCGGGTATTCAGTGCCATCTTAAGTTATTGAACCCCTTAATATCACATGGTGGAGATGCCGGGTATTCAGTGCCATCCTAAGTTATTGAACCCCTATATAACATGGTGGAGATTCCGGGTATTCAGTGCTATCCTAAGTTATTGAACCCCTATATAACATGATGGAGATGCCGGCTTTTCAGTGCCGGGTATTCAGTGCCATCCTAAGTTATCGAACCGAACGAAAGAAAAGAAAAACGAAAGAAAAGAAAAAAATAATTCCTTAGAAAGTGACAATATTGATAAAAATATGCAAATTATTAGTGCTGTTTAACAGTCTGAATTGAAAAATTACAAGCATGAAAAATAAAATAGATTATTAGAGGTGATAATTAGTTTAACATAATTATTTAATATATAAATAAGGCCTAAATAAAATTCTGTATGTTTTGACATACATAGATTAAATACTTCATAACATGAATTACACAAAAAAAACTAAAAATTTCCACTAGTATATCTATACTCTCTGATGACACATATAAAATTAAAAATATTCAAAACGACACAATCAATCAACTCAAACAATAAATTATTAACAAATTTGAAAATATAAGATACTCATGGAATAAAACTATTTAATATGGTTTTAAAAATCGAGTTTCCATTATTATATAATAGGTCTTAAAATGAACATGAAATTTTAAACTTGGTAATTAAGAGCTCTATTCATCAGTTAATATACATGCTGCCATAAATGACATAAAAAATATCCACCCCAAAAAAATCAATAAAGATGCATTTGATTATTGAGAAACGCTTAATAAGCGTTTTTCAAAAATGACTTAGTTTCGTGTGTTATCCAGATTTAAAGAGATTGTTACTTTATGACACCAGGTAAGTTCACTGATGAATATATACTATATTGACCTTTCTTGAAAACTAAAATTTTATGCTAAAAGGCAATATCCCTTTTTCTGTCTATGAAATGATGATCATATGACATGTATGGTTGAGTTTTTTCTCTTTTTCCTTTACAGTAAATGTAGAAATGAGTAAATCTGGTCTACATGAAAGGGATTTTGTCATCTAAATATTTAAAGCTAAATTTCAGATGATCAAATCGATTTTCAGAATTAAATTTGGCATTAGGTTCTCCTTCAACCAATGTTGCCTTAAATATCAATCATCACTTCCAATAAAATGAATGAATGGAATTTTATGTCCTTCTCTTCTGCCCCTAATGGGCTAATATAGGCGGGCTTTTTTATTCATTGCAAAATGGGACATCTGGTAGCCTACTGTTTTCCAAGAGGGATCTATTGCGTGCATAGCCTGTATCACATGGGGCTTTGATTTATTATCAAATTTTAACGACTAAACATATTTTCAACGTCAAACCCTCAGCCCTGCATCACTGACAAAAGGGTTCAAAAATCTGAATGTTCACCTCAATCTCGATCCACAGATAATGATCAAGCATTTATCACCACAAATCCATCATCACTTCACAGATGTAACTCAAGCCATTTGAGACCCAGGTAGAATTAAATACTGAAAAGTATTGCAAATTGCTGTACTTGGTCCCTTATCACAAATGGTATCATTGTCACTAAAGTTATCACTATCACTAAAGCTATCACTATCACTAAAGCTTACATTTACACAACTATTTTAGATACTCGCTCCAGCTGTTTCTTCTTTAAAACCAAATGTACATAGAAATTGAAGGAAAAAATTGCCTGCCCAAACTACCGGATACAGCCATCGTATGTTACTAGATAACAAGAGAGCACCAACAAAAGGCGTGATTAAGCCCGGAATTTCAATGATAATATTAGCCCAGCCCATTGCCGTACTTCTAATTTTGGTTGGATAAATTTCAGGAGTAAATGCATTTAAAATGGAATAAATCGGTACCATGAAAAAATAACATATAATAACAATTACTGCCTTTAAAAAATCAACTGGAATAAAAGCAAATAAAATCAAGGATATGGAAGTTGAAATGGAAAAAAGTTTCAGGCATTTGATTCGACCTAACATATGTTTTTCTATTAAAATCATGGCTAAAACAAGTCCAGGAAGCTCACCAATAAATATAGTGAACATGTTAAAATACGAGTCAACTCCTAAGGAAGCTATATATTCTGGTAAGTAAATAGTCACACCCCAATAACCGGTAGACTGAAAACACCAAACCAATGATACAACTAAAGTTCTAGCACGTAAATCTTTCGAAAATAGTTCACTTATCTGTCCTCTTTCTTTACTCTTTTCACAAATGATATTTTCTGAAAAACAAATACAAAACTGTTTCAGAATTATAATAATGAATGTTTATTAAAAAATTACGATATGTTAGTTATTTGAAGGAATAAACCAGGCTAGAGATTTGAAGGGAGAACCTAGGTTAAAAACTTGGGGAATAAACCAGGCTAGAGATTTGAAAGGAGTACCTAGGTTGGAGACTTGGGGAATAAACCAGGTTGAAAGTTTGGAGTAATATGGAGGTCGAGATTTAGAGGAATAAACCAGGCTGAAGATTTAGAGGAAAAAGGCAGGTTAAGATACCCCTGGCTGGAGATTTAGAGAAAAAACCCAGGTTGGAGATTTAGAGGAATAACCCAGGTTGGAGATTTAGAGGAATAACCCAGGTTGGAGATTTAGAGGAATAACCCAGGTTGATGATTTAGAGGAATAACCCAGGTTGGAGATTTAGAGGAATAACCCAGGTTGAAGATTTAGAGGAATAACCCAGGTTGGAGATTTAGAGAAATAACCCAGGTTGAAGATTTAGAAGAATAACACAGGATGAAGGTTAAGAGGAATAACCCAGGTTGGAGATTTAGAGAAATAACCCAGGTTGGAGATTTAGAGGCATAACCAAGGTTGGAGATTTAGAGGAATAACCCAGGTTGAAGATTTAGAGGAATATCCAAGGTTGAAGATTTAGAGGAATAACCCAGGTTGGAGATTTAGAGGAATAACCCAGGTTGGAGATTAAGAGAAATAACCTAGGTTGAAGATTTGGAGGAAAAACCCAGGTTGAAGATTTAGAGGAATATCCCAGGTTGGAGCTTTAGAGGAATAAACAGGTGAGTTTGAGAACCCAGGTTGAAGATTTAGTGGAATAAACCAGGTTGGAGATTTAGAGGAATAACCCAGGTTGAAGATTTAGAGGAATAACCCAGGTTGGAGATTTAGAGGAATAACCCAGGTTGAAGATTTAGAGGAAAAACCCAAGTTGGAGATTTAGAGGAATATCCCAGGTTGAAGATTTAGAAAAATAACCCAGGTTGAAGATTTAGAGGAATAACACAGGTTGGAGATTTAGAGGAATATCCCAGGTTGAAGATTTAGAGGAATAACCCAGGTTGGAGATTTAGAGGAATAACCCAGGTTGAAGATTTAGAGGAATATCCCAGGTTGAAGATTTAGAGGAATAACCCAGGTTGAAGATTTAGAGGAATAACCCAGGTTGGAGATTTAGAGGAATAGCCCAGGTTGAAGATTTAGAGTAATTTCCCAGGGTGGAGATTTAGAGGAATAGCCCAGGTTGAAGATTTAGAGGAATAACCCAGGTTGGAGATTTAGAGGAATAACCCAGGTTGAAGATTTAGAGGAATAACCCAGGTTGGAGATTTAGAGGAATAACCCAGGTTGAAGATTTAGAGGAATATCCCAGGTTGGAGATTTAGAGGAATAACCCAGGTTGAAGATTTAGAGGAATAACCCAGGTTGAAGATTTAGAGGAATAACCCAGGTTGAAGATTTAGAGGAATTTCTCAGGTTGGAGATTTAGAGGAATAACCCAGGTTGAAGATTTCGAGGAATAACCCAGATTGAAGATTTCGAGGAATATCCCCGGTTGAGGTTTAGAGGAATAACCCAGGTTGAAGGTTTAGAGGAATAACCCAGATTGGAGATTGAGAGGCATGAATCAGGTTGGAGATTTAGAGGAATAACCCAGGTTGGAGATTTAGAGGAAATTATCAGGTTGGAGATTTAGAGGAATAACCCAGGTTGGAGATTTAGAGAAATAACCCAGGTTGGAGATTTAGAAAAATAACCCAGGTTGGAGATTTAGAGGAATAACCCAGGTTGGAGATTTAGAGGAATGAATCAGGTTGAAGATTTCGAGGAATATCCCCGGTTGAGGTTTAGAGGAATAACCCAGGTTGGAGATTTGGAGGAATAACCCAGGTTGCAGATTTAGAGGAATAACCCCGGTTGGAGATTTAGAGGAATAACCCAGGTTGTAGATTTGGAGGAATGACCCGGGTTGGAGGTTGAAACTTACAAAAGCAAAAATGTATCCAAACCTGTGGATAATTCAGATCCATTTTCCTTGGCAATTTTTCTCAAAACTTTGATAGCATCTTCTTTTTTTCCACTTATCAATAAATATCTAGGAGATTCATATCTAATCAGTAATCTAAGTAAAAATATAACAATAGAAGGAACAGCAGCTGCTCCCACAAACCATCTCCACCCCCATCGTGGCAATATTAACCACGCCAATCCACCAGTTAATACTGCTCCTACAGCACCAAAAAACGTTATAGCAACCATCATTGCACCACGATTTCTAGGTGGTAGAAATTCTGAAATGTAATTGAAAATCAATTTATTAACATTGCTATACATTGCAATGTTTATAATATCAGTTTATTACTCTTCAAAGGCTACCAGTATGGTCTCAATCATGTTCGAAAAATGAAATAAAATGAATGAAGGTTTATATCCTCTGCACTGCACCTAATTAAGTCGAGAAATGACATGCAGTGTGCAAAGAGGGAAATTTTGCAAGGACAATTGCTTTAGCCTACTCTTTTTGCAGTTTTAACTGTAAAGATGTTTTAACATGCAAAGTCTCTTAGCACAATAGGTTATTGGATTGAAAGACTAGAAAATTTTTTCGCTTTCCATTGTGGCACCTCCATCTTGTTCAAAAGCAAGGGCAATAAAAAAAACACGTTCATTTTGAAAATTTAACTGAAACCTTTTCAGAAAAGATAAGTTATCTGTTATCTTTGTCAAAGTGGGATTGAGTCTCTATTGACAACTATAGTGAGGTGCAGTAGTCTACAGTTTAAGTTGGTACTTTTATATCAGGCTAAGGTTTATGAGGTCCTGTCTTAACAGTTGAAATTGTAAATGATATTGGACCAACAAGGGCAATCATTATAATGCTATACTACCAAGCAACTTTAATAAAAGGTGACACAACATCATAGAATTTCAACTTATATTTCATGATGAAGAAGGTTTTTGTTCTATTGATACATGCTGAACTTTGGGACTCTCCCTAATACAAATGATAGTGCAAAAACTGCCTGTTCACATTACAATATTTATGTATATTCATTTAAAGGTAGAATTCCAAAAGTACATAAAACCATACCCAATAATAGTACAAAATCCACTGCTTCTAAGCCACCAATACCAAAAGATACCATAGATCGAATAGCCACTAACCATTCAAATGTGTGTGCAAAAGCTGATGCCACTCCAAATATACAACATATTCCAATGGATATAATGAATGGCAGTTGTCTCCCAAATTTATCACTGATAGTTCCAAATATATAACCTCCTACAATGCCTGCTATTCCACTGAAAAATGGTAGCCATGGATACTTATATTGACTTAAATTCCACTCCTTTTTAGCAGGTCCACTCAGATATACAAATACCAAAATTTCTGAACATACAGCAAAATATCCTCCACCACATAATAACAACATTTTATATTGAAACTTTCCCAACTTCAATTCAGATAAAATTTTATCCAGATTTTTTCTTCCATCATTGTTTTGACATTCCTGTTCGATTTCATTAACTTCTGGTATTCCATTAAATTCACATGTACTATTGTTGGTACTAACGTTATTACATAACATGTTTACTTTGGCTTACTTAAGTCTGCTAAGTCAATGAATGATGTTTCAGTGTTTCCATGAAATTCAGTATCCCCTAGTTCATTAGCCAACATTCTATCAGATAAGCAAGAGCTACGAGTAAATTATTTCATTATCCATTCATTATATTGTGTTAGGTTTTCAAATGTAATAAATGTTTGCATTTTCCCACATTTTTACAAGTTTGTTAATGTGTTATTTTAAAAAAGTTGCATCTATTGCAGTTCGCGTGTCTGGTGGGCGTGTCCTAGTTACATTCTGTCACCTCTACTAGAAAATGCAGACGTCAAATATAGCCGTCATTAGAATACTGTTTTCCGTGAAATATGAAATACGACATTTGGTTTGCATATCTCCTAGTTGATAATCAGAAAATTCTTGATTGAATTATTCAGTAAAAAACTACTATTACTATCAACATCAGTCTCAATACAAATCCAAAGACCAAAGAAGCATGGAAATTGTCCCAATTTGATCTACACCGTCCTGGCGTCGGTAAAAAAAACTTTTTTACTGGTTTAATAATCTAATATAATAAGATAATATCTTATTGTAATTGATATCTCGACAAATTCAAGTGAAAAGAAATCATTTATCTTCTTTTTTAACAGAGGTCAGAAGATGCAAAACAAATCAGGTACCGCACTTAATCAAGTAGCCTATCATTACTTTGTACAGAAGTGAACGAAGGTGTCCCAAAATGACTGTCTGGATAATAGAAATAACTGTGATTTGTCCAATCAAAATAAAGTATTTGGAATGACTTGTAAACCTCGACTACCCACGTGTGGTTGAATTTAATGGTGTGTTTATGTTTCTCAACCAAAATTCTTTCAACGGTGATTCTTACCAGAAATTTTAGGTCGTGTTACAAACCAATTATATCAAGAAGTTAAAAATATGTTGAATATAGGGTGTATTTGATGCAACAATATATATTTGGCAAATTTGGTTCTCAGCGGTGCTAAATGAAGGTTTGTTTACATTTTGAAATTTCATAGTTCCTATTTGTAACATTTGTTTTTGCACTGAATTGTTTCACACAGTGACAACATGAAGGTACATAAAATTTATCTCAGCTATCCGACATAAAAATGGTCTTTTTGGCTTATGAGCAACAATGTTTGTGTGACCATAATAATGTGCTTATATTGTATTATGGCTGAAGACTTCTTGTACATCATATGGTGCCAAATACAATACTATTTGTTGAAATCAAAGCCACCAAAGGCAAAGTTGTAAAACAAATTTGAGGGAACTTGGAAGTTGTTTCTTTGACTCTGAGATGACTGGCTTTCTTGTTTGATAGTTATTTTTGACAGTTAGCTAGAAGTTAGAATAGAGACAAAAAAAAACTGGGCATAATTTGACTGCAATTTTCCCCCTTCATCTAGCATTGGTACTAAAGGTCTCATAATGCTTGAAAGTGGTTATAGCCTAACTTTATATCTTTAATTACTTCAAATTCTTCTTATAAGTCATGAAACTGCTTTCAGATGGACAGATTTCCCTTTTCTGGGGCTAATTTTAGTCTTTAATAAGTCATCTTCACTCAAAATTCCAGTCCACCCAGCTGTAAACGGGTACGGATAATCCGGGAAAGATCAATGCAGAGAGGTTTGGCCAAGGACCAGCTGGTAGAAAGGATGAATTGTGAACCTAAGTTGTTATCCTTGTAAAATATAGTTGTTTCGTTTTTAAAAAAAAAAAATATATGTACTAGTCGTCAGAAATACTAGAAATATACATATTTCCTTAAACATACTTTGAATTAGGAGTTTCACATTCTATTTCTGTTGATGCATCTTCAATATGATATAGCATAGTCTAAAGAAATATTGAGTCATTTCAACATTCATTCTAGACTCACAGGGATTTGAAGGCTCAAATTTTGATGGTGATCTGTGAATTTATTACTGATATCTCATTGCTGAGACTAAATTACAATTGATCAAACAGATGGTGAAACTGTCCCTTTAACTTGTCATTGGCTTTGGTATCAAGATACAATTAGCCTTGTATTAACTGAACCATACTCTACACTTGAATACCAATATAAAAATATTATGTTCAAAGTTTAGTTTGAATTCATTTCAGTTTCAAGAGAATTAAATTGGTGAAATTATTTCCATGATGAGTAAAGATACTGACCATTTTAGGGTAGGTTTAAAAAATTTATTTTCATGACAACTCTTGATACATAGATTGTAACAAATTTTTCACAATTTATTTTTTTCTGAAATTGTTTATCTCCATTATATTCTAAGTTTTCGACCACAATTCTAATAATGTTTGTAAATATGTCCTATATAACTTGCTTCTTGATCACTTAACACAGAGGCTGTCATATAACTCTATTCTACTATACAATTTCTTACGTTGTCAGGAAATAAACAATGCATGAAAGCTTTGATTGGTTGAAAATACTATTTCTAGAATCTGACTGTGGTAGAAGATTAGTTAGATTGCAATTGAGACTAAAAGAAACAAAAATTAAGTCTTATTTTAATTAGAGTGCTTAAGTTAACAAATCATGCCAGTACTATTTCCGCATTAGACATCCTGATGAGGACTTTATTTCCAAAACACTAATGGGCATTAAAAGATCAAATTGTATTGTAAGTCAAAAATTTGCAGTTATATTAATAATTACAATATAATATTATCATTTTTTATCTCTAAATTAAATGGGAGACATGGTGGCTCAGTGGGTTAAGACGCTTGTCCGGGTTCAATCCTGGCAAAGGTCGAGATTTATCTTCAGATTTTTCAGTCCAGTTTCCCCTTGTCAGTGATGCAGATCGAAGGGACTGTCATGGAAAAAAGCGTCTAGTCGTTTAGATGGTACAATAAACCGAGACCCCGTGTGCTACAGGCTGTGCACATTGAAGAACCCTTGACGATTGGGAATCGAAAAAGAGCAGGCTAATGCCGCTGTCCTGGCAAAATCTCCTAATAGTACTGCATGGTGTTGCCCATCTCTATTAGCCCACAAGGTGCAGAAAAGTAGGATGTAAAACTCCATTCATATCATTTTCTAAATTAAATACATGTCCCATAATATATGTTCACATTTATGAATTATATTTTGCAGTTTGAAGGATTTAACAAGCAGTTAGTTAAGATAGATGTTGATGTTACACATAAAATCAAGTATGTTGCTGACAAAGAAAAGGTAGGTTTTTATTGTTCGTCTTGTTGTTGAGGTCTAGAATTGGGTTTTTATTAACCAATCAGGTAACTGTATTTCTTAAAATCTTGATTGTAACTTTATTAAAATTTTGTGAAACAGATCCATGGACTGTATAACAAATATTAGAAATTATAAAACTGTTTACTTGTAGACTGATGAAACATATTTTTTTGCGGGTGTTTGTAATAGAATTGGTGTTGATAGTACAACAGAGTTTTGTAAGTATTTTTTTTTTTCAGATCATTGATATACTGCCAACAGTGGCGGAGCCAGGTTTACGTCCCAGTGGGGGCGAGATTTCTGAGGTTGCCCGAATTTCGAACTTAGTTATTAGAGTTTTCTTCGAGAGAAACACTATTGTTATTGGTATTGGTATTTTCACTCTTTCTAGAACACATGATACTACCCCCTTAGGAGATCCAACAGTATTCAGTTTAATTTACGGGATGTACTGTTTTCACCCGATTTTGAATGAGATTTTCGGCTAATGGATATGTTATGTTTGTATGGATTTTATCATTTCGATTTTTTTTTTAAAATTTCAATTATCATAGATATCAACTTTAGTCATACATAGCTTTTCTCCTTTTTTTCATCGTTGAAAACGTCTGAATGACTTTGTCGTAATCAACAACAGGTGTTATTCTAACGAAATTTCACTCTGAAATGATCACAGCTAGAGGACACACAATGTTATGTGATTATAATGATAATTATGATCTTTTTTTCCAAGGGAAGTAAGCTAGGGAACTCATGTGTTTTTAGTTGAAACCTTATCAAACTTATTTATTTTACATTTTTTTATTGGTGGAATAATAGTTTAGAACTTTTTTTTACACATAAAAACCCAAAGTGATTAAAATGATCTATTTTCCAAGGGAAGTAAGCCAGGGAACTCGTGTGTTGTTAGTTGAAACCTTATTAAACTTATTTATTTTACATTTTCTTATTGGTGGAATTTTTATTGATTTATTTGATTAATAAATGATCTATTTTCCAAGGGAAGTAAGCCAAGGAACTTGTTAACTTTTTAGGTGAAACCTTACCGAATTGTCTTAATTTAAGGCAATTCGGGCACCGATTTCCATTTTTTTTAACAAATATTGTATGTCATACAATATTTATTGAAAAAATTGAAATATGTGCCCGAATTGTCTTTTTTTGGTTGTGTAAAAAAAAGTTCTAAACTCTACTTTCGGGCTGCGATTTCAATTTTTGAAATATGTAAAATATAATCATAGCAATGACATTCGGGCAGTGATTTTGATCCTTAAATAATATGAATTATGAAATATTATTATAGGAGAATAAAATTGGGCTATCAATTTAAAAAAATACAGTTATAGTAATATAGGATATTCGGGCAAAGATATGATTTCATTTTTAAATTCCAAAAAAAAAAAAAAATTGGGCCGTTAAAATTTTTTTTTTTAAATGCCTTGCCCGAAAAACTAGCCTTTGCGGCTGCCCCCCCTGCCCCCCCTGAGCTCTGCCACTGACTGCCAAGTACCCTGATACGCATAACAAGTTTAGAAAATGTCTTTACAATCCCTTTAAAGATGGGTTACCTTATTTTATATATTGCTAAAACTTATATCAATCAAAAGTAAAGAGTATTAGAAATACCAGTTTGTCTTACTAGTCTCTAATTAACTTGGGTTTAATCCCGATTGGCGTATAAAATTCCGATGACCTTGAATAAGTCATAATCATAATTCCAGTCCACCCAGCTGTAAATGGGTACGGATAATCCGGGAAAGATTAATGCCAACAGGTTTGATCAAGGACCAGATGGTAGAAAGAAGCACTGTCACAGCAGACTTGTGAACCTAAGTTGTTATCCTTGTAAAATATAGTTGTTTCTTTCTATCTTCTAACTTGTGAGAAGCTAATTATGCAGGGAATGTAAACAAATGTTTATACTGTGACCTACATCATTTTAATGTAAACACCAATAATCAAGTAGTTTGCTTGATTTCACTGACAAAAATTACTTTAAAATGCAAGTATGAGTGAGGCAAACTCATTGATCATGTTCTAATTGAAAACATGTAAATACAGTTTTGGAATAATAATATATTTACTTAATCAATTGTAGATAAATTCCGTTGTGAAATAGCTAATAGTTTTAAATCATATGAAGAAATTATTTACAATAAGGTAAGTGAAAATATGTACAAAAGGTACTTACACATAGTTATCAAATAGTGGTATATGAACTTAGCAAACATATTTGAAAATTTAAAACTTGGTTAAATGAGACTTTGTTCATCATTGGACTTACATTGTGTAAAACCATTATGATTAAATGATACTTTATTCATCATTGAACTTACATGTGTAAAACCATTATGATTATATGAGACTTTGTTCATCATTAGACTTACATGGTGTAAAACCATTATGATTAAATGAGACTTTGTTCATCATTGAACTTACATGGTGTAAAACTATTATGATTAAATGAGACTTTGTTCATCATTGAACTTACATTGTGTAAAACCATTATGATTAAATGATACTTTGTTCATCATTGAATTTACATGTGTAAAACCATTATGATTAAATGATACTGTTCATCATTGAATTTACATGTGTAAAACCATTATGATTATATGAGACTTTGTTCATCATTGGACTTACATGGTGTAGATAACCATTACTCGATTATGATAAGACTTTGCTCATCATTGGACTTACATGGTCTAAAGCTATAATGATTAAATGAGACTTTATTCGTCATTGGACTTACATGATGTAAAACCATTTTGATTAAATGAGACTTTGTTCATCATTGCACTTACATGGTGTAAAACCATTATGTTTAAATGAGACTTAGTTCATCATTGGACTTACATGGTGTAAAAGCATTATGGTTAAATGGGACTTTGTTCATCATTGGACTTATATGGTGTAAAACCATTATGATAGAATGAGACATTGTTCATCAGTGGACTTACATAGTGTAAAACCATTATGATTAAATGAGACTTTGTTCATCCGACTTACATGATATATACCATTTTAATTAAATGAGACATTGTTCATCAGTGGACTTACATGGTGTAAAACTATTATGATTAAATGAGACTTTGTTCATCATTGGACTTACGTGATGTAAAACCATTTTGATTAAATGAGACATTGTTCATCATTGAATTTACATGTGTAAAATCATTATGATTAAATGATACTTTGTTCATCATTGAATTTACATGTGTAAAACCATTATGATTAAATGATACTTTGTTCATCATTGAATTTACATGTGTAAAACCATTATGATTATATGAGACTTTGTTCATCATTGGACTTACATGGTGTAAAACCATTATGATTATATGAGACTTTGTTCATCATTGGACTTACATGGTGTAAAACCATTATGATTATATAAGACTTTGCTCATCATTGGACTTACATGGTGTAAAATCATTATGATTAAATAAGACTTTGTTCATCATTGGACTTACATGGTCTAAAGCTATAATGATTAAATGAGACTTTATTCGTCATTGGACTTACATGATGTAAAACCATTTTGATTAAATGAGATTTTGTTCATCATTGGACTTACATGGTGTAAAACCATTATGTTTAAATGAGACTTCGTTCATCATTGGACTTACATGGTGTAAAAGCATTATGGTTAAATGGGACTTTGTTCATCATTGGATTTACATGGTGTAAAACCATTATGATAGAATGAGACATTGTTCATCAGTGGACTTACATAGTGTAAAACCATTATGATTAAATGAGACTTTGTTCATCCGACTTACATGATATAAAACCATTTTAATTAAATGAGACATTGTTCATCAGTGGACTTACATGGTGTAAAACTATTATGATTAAATGAGACTTTGTTCATCATTGGACTTACGTGATGTAAAACCATTTTGATTAAATGAGACATTGTTCATCATTGAATTTACATGTGTAAAATCATTATGATTAAATGAGACTTTGTTCATCGTTGGACTTACATAGTGTAAAACCATTATGACAGAATCTAATATCCCTATAAAACCATGAAACTATATAACATGAGACACGCTTAGAAACCTTTTGTCGTCAAATATTTTCTTGTTTATTTAATGTGTAACTATATTTTCAGGATTTGATAGTTAAAGCTCTCATCAAACATTTACAAGTTCCCAATACTTTGGCTTTAGAATCATTGTTACAGTAAGTTTTGAATCAATAAGTGAATGAGACAGGGTCAAACGGTTAGATTTACAGCACATTTTTTGTTTTTGCAGTTTTGAATACTGAAACTGATTTATCCTTTTAGATAAAGGTTTGACATATTCTAAAGAGTCTAATATATTTTGTTTGAAATAGAATTTTAAACTTTTTTCAACCATAAAGTTATTATTGGGTGATGAAAATAATACATTAAGGCAATACCAGTCTTTTTCATTTTTTAAAGAAAAACTTTTTTAAGGCAGGACAATTTTTTTTTAAGTGAGAATGCAGAATTGAGGGTAGAAAATGGATAGAAAATAAGTAATTGTTAAATATGGTAATAAATGAAATTGTATTTTATAGTTTAGTTGTCGAGTTATCAAGAGATCTCCAAGCAGATTTCTGTGAATATTTCGACGAGTTTTTCAACACATTTACCCAGATACTGACCAGTTTCAGTCAGGACACAAAAGCCTTGGAGAATGTTTTCACCACCTTCGCTTATCTCTTTAAATATCTATGGCGTTATTTTATCAAAGATTTACAGAAAATATGGAGGTAAGAAAAGTATGTTTAATTGATATGATGTAAAACATTGTGGAAATTGTTTCTTCATGCTGTGAAGATTGAAATGAATGTTTTAGGTGTGAGGTTCTATAGCACCGTTGGTTCTTCATATGATGTCATATGCTGGGTAAAGTCAAACTAAAGGGAGTTGTGGGTTCCAATCTTGATCGGTGTGAAAGTCTGATTACCTTGAATAAGTCATCTTCACTCATAATGACAGTCAACCCATATGTAAGTTGGTGCTTATAATCTGGGAAAGATCAATGCCAACATGTTTGGCCATGGACCAGCTGATCCCTGTCACGACAGACATATAGTTATTTCTTTCTTTCTACTTCCTCTCAGGATGCCACAGTCACGGCCGACTTGTGAACATAATTTGTTATCCTTGTAAAATATAGTTGTTTCTTTCTTTCCTTTCTTTATTTTCTTAAGCAGTAACATTTTGGTCACTTATTTTACTGAAAAATAAAAATATGCTTTTTAAAATAACTTTATTATTCAGGCCTTATTCTACGTTACTGTACAACAATCAGAAAGACTTCATCAAACACATGGCATCGGCTAGTATAGCTTTTCTACTCAGAAAGGTAGGACAAACTTTACAGTTTTTTTATTGGCAACTGTAGCTACCACCCAATGATTATATCAAAACTACACCCTTTTGTCATACTTCCTCGAGTGGCAATACAAGCAAGAGAAGTGTATGACTGTAGGTTGAACATTTATAATGGTGATTGCTACTGTATGACAGAAATACTATTCCTGAATATTTCTATTTAGAATCAAAGCTAATAGTGGATGTTTATTACCTTGCCTGGCAAGCTATCTATAAGTAAATCTGTTACTGTACAGATTTAACCAAAAAAGCCTATGATTGTAGAGAAATATGTTTCTTTCTATTTTTAATTGCCCTTATTAAAACAAATTAAATTTAATCAAGACAATATATGTATGTAAATAGCATCTTTTAAAAATGTTATCAGGTATAATTTATGATATTTTGGAAAATACACTTACATACTGCCTCTTCAACATTCAGTCCATGTGAGCAAAATTTGATTGAGACAATATAAGATTTGATAATAGTTACTTATACATTTTGTTAAAATTTTAGGTAAAGAATAGAAATAAATTGTTAGATTTTCTGTTTGGTGATTTGAAAGAACATCCAGAGGTGAGTTTTAAATCATTTCACAAACGATGAAATATATAGAAAGCATTTTTACACATCAAATATAATACATTTGTCTGCTTTTTTTTTTTGGTTAGAATGATTAGAAATTTAAACTTATAAAAAAATTGTTTTTCTATGCATCACCTTCTTAAATAAAGGGCTGGTGTTGATTTTTCTGTATTTGCCAGTCATGACTGATAAGAGCTTCAAAATGACTAACTGTTGCGCAATTTTGATCTTATTAAGGACATTTTCTATGCATAGGGTTTTTTCATGTTTTGCTTGATGCAAAATGTTAGAAAATTTTCAATTTATCAGTAACTTTACATGCTAAAATGTGGGGTTGGGTGGCAACTTTAGAAATGAACATCCCTGTAATGTCAGCTTGACTTTAGTTATAGATGAAATATACAAACTATAAGACCTGATGATCTGTTGGGGGTCTGTAGCACAGCAGTTAGAGCGTTCGTTCTTTACGTCATAACATCATTTGCTGGGATACGTTGAAAGTGTCGTACGTGAGTTCTAATCTCAATTGGAGTGTGAAAGTCTGATGACCTTAAATAAGTCATCTTCACTCACAATTCCAGTCCACCCAGCTGAAAATGGGTACGGATAATCTGGAAAAGATCAATGCTAAGAGGTTTGGCTAAGGACCAGCTGGTAGAAAGGATCCCTGTCATGGCTGACTTGTGAACCTAAGTTGTTATCCTTGTAAAATATAGTTGTTTCTCTATTTTTTCAGCTAGTACAAGGTGTTGGGATGACTCTATTTCAAATAGTTAAAGGTGTAGATAACAGATTTCATCACATCAGTGAAGAGGTTAGTATTCACATTATTAAAGATTACTGAATATTTAGACATAAGGAGGAGCAACGGTAGCTCAGTGGGTTAGACGCTTGCCCGCTAACCTGAAGGTCCTGGGTTCACGGAAGTTGGAATGCGAAAAAGAGTAGGCTAATGCCGCTGTCCTGGCAAAATTTCCCTCATTGCACACTGCATGGCGTTGCCTGTCTTCATTTGCCCATTCATTTCATTTTATTTTTAGACATAATGCTTCAACCTTGATTACTGTAACAATATCGTGCAGATGAAACAAAAAAGTGTCTCATATAAGGCTAAATGTTGTGCAAGTTAAAGACCCTGTGATAGTTGGAAATAATAAAAAAAAAGTACCTGAATGATGGTATCATTGCAAAACACCGCATGGTGTGCCTATGTATAAGCCCAATTAGGTACTGAAAAATAGCATGTAGCAGTAGCAACTCCATTCATGCCATTCAGTGTCTCTGGTTCATGGAATGCCACTAAAACTCATTAGTGACATCATCAAACACTTAGTTTGGAATTGCAGGAACACAAACATGATTGAAAATTGGAATGGTGTACCTGATATATATATAAAAAATTTACAAATTTACATAAAATCTCTCTAATAATCCCTTATAAAATTTGAACTTTGATGATTTAAAGTTCAAAATCTTTTCCCAACAACATAACGTCAGCAAATATTCATATCAGAATTTGATTTTTCAGATTTTTCCAATTGTGTTCTATAAATTAGGACAATGGAACCCTGGTAACAACAAGTTTAAAGCAGCATTGACTTTAGTTGAGAAATGTATAAAGATATTTATTAAAGAATGTTTAGCTTTTACCACTGTTCTATACTGTGATACTATTTGGAACTCTTTATTAGTAAGTATATGCTGGGAATTGAAAAGTATGGAGGGGGTTCCTTTCCTAAAAGAAAGAAAGAAAAAAGAGAAAGAAACAACTATATTTTACAAGGATAACAACTTAGGTTCACAAGTCCGCCGTGACAAGTATTCTTTCTACCAGCGGTCCTTGGCCAAACCTCTTGGCATTGATCTTTCCCGGATTATCCGTACCCATTTACAGCTGGTTGAACAGGAATTATGAGTGAAGATGACTTATTCAAGGTCATCGAACTTTCACACAGATTGAGATTAGAACTCACTATTATAAAACTGGATCTTCAGGCACTGAAAATCCTGATAATGAACAATATTTGATGTCCTTGTTTTGAAGAAGCATTTGCATCTGATTTGTTTAATTACTAGTTAAAGATAGCCCCCCCAAATATGTAGAAAGAAGTATTGTCTAAATGTTGACTAACTTCAGTTGAAGTGTTTTGTGATTAAGGGTAAATTTCAGACTTAAAACTTGATAAATCAATATTTGAATCTATTGTAGGAAAGTATCAAGCAAATACATAATGTATGTAAAGAGTCATCTGAAGAAAAATTCAACAAGTTATGTAAACAGTTGAACAGAAACCTAAAAATGTTTCAAATAGTGTTACAACATAGAAATGGTGCCTTTATTGTTAATTTGTATACCCAGATTACTGAAGTAAGTCTTGTTCTAAGAAAATTTTAACTATGTTTCTTGTTATAAGGTACAAGGGTGGTAGGAGGTGGGTGGGGGTTGGTGGCTGAAAAGTTTATAGGCTCATTGGAAGCAGTTGGTATATACAAAACTTGGTATACAAGTATATTCATTTTGGTAAAATGTTTTGAATGGTATTATTACTAAAGATAAAGCCCAGGTACGATGTATGGTTGGATATTGGCCCCCGTTCTGGTTAAATCACTTGTGTATATTTGAACAAATTGTACATTGAAATATTTTTATATTTCATATCATCCATTGTATTGCCCCAGTGGGCTGAATGTTACACAGGACCAAGTCCTTGTTTATTGGTTCTAATTCTGACCGGTGTAAAATAAAGAGTTAATGTGGGCTGAATGTAAGACAGGACCATTTCCTTGTGTATTGGAGCTTATTCTGAAAAAGAATTATTATTATTGATAATAATCCCTCAACAGTGGAAATTCAAACAGATGCACTTATACCAACAAAAAGAGTCACCATAAGCTAATTGTAATGTTTTATATTATAGATTATTAGAAGTCTGTGTAGTGAACCTATAGTTGATGAAGCAGTAACAGTAACTATACTATCAGTTGTAGAAACATATTTGATGGTGTCTCAATATCAACACCTACATCAACCATTATCCACCCGTTCTATACTTCATAATATCTTTACTAACTTTACATTTCAACAACTTTCACAACATCTACCTACTCTTCTTAAACTCAAAATATTTGATACTGTAAGTTTAATTTGTTTTATGTAAAAATTTGGTTTAGTCATTAGATTCACATGAATTCTCCTGAATTTCAAACCTGGTTTCCCTCATGTTGAGACTGTGGAATTCCAGTATTTATATTGAATTAAACAAACCAGGCTTGAAAATTCCTAAAGTGAATATTGAACACCAGGTATAACAAGTTTTTAAAATTTCTTTCTTGCCGAATATGTGGCAATTTTTATGACATACTCTTTTATAAATTAATTAAAGGTTGGTCACATAAAAACCAAATTTATCTTATTATTAACTCAGTAAATGACATAGTCATATAAATCAGTATGTTTGTAGCGTTATCTGATGCTATTACTATATATTTATTTATTTATATTTAAGATACTTTTATTAATACAAATTCACTGTTTTACATTACCGGTTTTATGAATTAGTCACAAAATTTGTATTTTGTTGTGCATTGTCTTACATTATAGTGACACATGACAATCTACAGTTTATCAAAAAATAGACGCAAGTTTACATAACTGGTTTGTTGAAGTGATAGTAGAAATGTAAATATTTATATTGTTTTAGGAAATTTTACCACATTTATTGCAATATATCGGCAGCCATTTTGTGGGTGGTAACCATGACGACCAATCCTTAATGGTGAAAACTATGGTAGACATAATATTACAGAAGTCAGTTATACATATTGAAGATGGTTCACATTTACAGACCCTCAAATTCTTTTATTTACACGAGAGATGTAAACAGTTGAAAGGGTATGTATTTTCATCAAAAGAGAAATTGACACAATTAAGGTGTTCCTTGCATTATAAGATCTTCAATGAGACCCCATCAAAATTTTCATTATCAAAAAAAACATAGTCAATTATACCTAAAAATATTTCTAAAATGTGCTATTTACATCAATGTATATATTGGATCTAAATTTTTACTTACTTGTATTAGTACAAATTGGTGATTTATCAGTTTGACTTTTTTGATATTTGGCTTTATAATGGTTGAATATTATTAGTTTCAAAGCTTAAGAATAAGTAGGAGACATATTTCTCTACAATTATGTCTTTATTTTGTTTAAATTCATAATGTAGTTTTATCACACCTATCAAAAAAGGCCAACTTACATAAAAAGTTTACGTAATATTTTGGCATTTAAAAATTATCAGTTTTGATACTTTTGAGTTAAATCTTTCCAATATGTTGGACACATTTTTCTTAAAAAAAGGAATTTTTATACACTGAGTATTGAGACTCCACCAGTTTAGTAGCATAAGATGTGAGATATTTTGCAAAAGATATCTTAAAAGATGCAGAAAAAAGGTGAGATATTTGACAGGACTTGGGGGCTCAAATTTCGACAACTAAAATGAAAAGCTTTTAAAAAATGTACTTCTTCTGAGACTAAGGTATGAATGGTTCAACAGATCCCTGTAATATTAGTTTTAACAATGTACAAATTGATTTTAGATGTAAAATGGATGGTGTATGTAAAGCTATATTGACTCAATTAAAAAATCCCGAGTGCACTACAGTTCAGAAATGGGCATACTTTATTTCTCTTCAAAGTTTATTGTAAGTACTTTTTTTTTGTTAATAAAAATGTTCTTGTTTACGCATTGAGGCCTTTTTCCATTGAACATATTTTAGATAAAGCACTATTATGCTCTCTTTAATTTTAGAAAAGTTTCAATATAGTATTGGTCTTTTTTTTATCTAATGTTTTATCTTTAAACAAATTGGATGTCGAAATTTTGTGGATTTCTTTTGCGGTCATGCCGAATATAGATCTGTCCATTTAATGCACATGTTCTGGTGTATTTTTAGACGAATTGTAAACTGAAATATTTTGTATGTAAATTTAAATTATTGTATATTAGTGTGTAGTTTCTCTTTCAACTATTTCAAGAATTGAGTGGCTCTTTAAGGAGGGGGTGAGCTATTTACAAATAATTTTTTTGATTAGACTTGTTATGACATGATATTCACATGATGGAATAGTGAAGTCTATTATTGACATATTTTTTCAGGAGCAGTAATGCTGAGTTGGTAAAAATCTGTTGTGATCTGTGGAACTCTTCAATTTCTGATATAAAAAATACATCAAGTATGAAAGAGAGAGGTATGTTTTCTGGTATTTCACAGTTTATGTAACTCTCAATGCACTGATTAATGTAAAATATGATGAACTTAACAATGTTTCTTAATATAATGCCACTTTTATGATATAAATGGGATATAATTTTCAGTATGCTGAAATTTAAATCCTTTTAAAAGAATGCATTATTTTTTTTACCTATGTTGAATGTTTTCAGATTCTTTATGTTTTTTGCTGTACCAAGTGGTAATATGTATGACATTACTAAAAGATGAAAATAAGTTATGTACATATGTAAAATGGAATGATGTCCTTCAGTTATTAAAGTAAGTTGTTATAAAATCTTTGAATGACATTTAGAAGTAGGTGGAACTTTACATAAATAAGAACACTGTTATTATGGATATACTACCCCTTACTTTAATTTAAGCAATGTTTCAATTCACATACAGGAATCTTTATAATTATATATGCTTGTTAAAGATTCCTGTATGTGAATTAAAACATTGCTTATATTATAGGAAGGAGTAGTATATATATAATAATATTGTTCTTACTTATTTAAGTTCTTATATATTATCACTTGTTATAAAAAAATAAGGTACAGAAAATTTCTATTGAGCTTGAGAATGGACACTGTACAAAAATCGTTTACAAAAATATCATTCTGTAACCAGATTGTGTACATTAAAAATACCTAGACAGGTGGAAATGAAAATTGATTAAATATCCATTATTGCACACTTCATGGTGTTGCACATCTTTAATGATACATTGATAAACTGAAAATAAGATATAGATTTAAGTTGTGTAAACTCCAAATTATTAATTCTAAATGTATTAGCTGTTTATTTTGTAACTTTTGGAATATTTTCAGGTATAATGAAGAGAATGTAATAGTTTTAAGAATTGTCGATATTTATTTAAGTCAAGCTGTTCATATTAAACCAGATTTATTAACACAGAAATTACAACTAGAAATATTAGATATTGTATATTTTAACTTGTCACACTGGTCTAGGAAGGTAGGTGTTCGTTGTTTTAAAATTCTAATTCAAAATGATAATTTAACAATATATTTTATTTGAATCTCACAACCTTTCCAATGTGTTCGTGGTCATATTTTATCAAAGTCACGAGTGCTAAACTTGGATTTGGTTTATATATTGTCACTTTACCCTACTAGAGCCACAGTGCCTAAGTGAGTTAGATGCTTGCTCGCTTACCTGAATATCCAGGGAAAAAGTGTCTAGTATGTTTAACATATTAGCATGAGAATAGGTATTTGAGTTATTTGTGTTTATATTGTAGGTTAGGTTACTAACAACACATATTCTATCACTGTTTCCTGTTAGTCAATCAACAAACCCACAGGTAATAAATCTATACTTATACCAGTACTTATATTTTGATGTTTTTTACTTCAAAGCACTGGGAATGAAAAACACTTCAAGTCTTCTTTATCCTTATAATAATGATGGCACTTAAACGGTTCTGTTTGGCATACAATTTCCAATATGTTGATGATCATGTACGGATCATGCAATTAAAAAGAACATGAATCTGATTGGCTGAAGAAGATGTGTCTTGCAGATGATAAAACAATTGGTGACAAATGTCACACAAGTTTGATATTTTGAATCCTGTTGGCACTGTTGGCAACACAATAATTTTGTTTTGGAAGCGCAGACACATGTTAAAATTTACTCAAAATTTAAGTTGACAACAAAAATTTTTGTGTGTACCACAAACTCAAAGGTTCATAAGCAGACAAAGTCAATGTGGCAGACATGAAATGAGTCTTGGATGGTTGACAATGGTGTTAAATGGTGAACACACTTTCCTCTCATTGCTTTATATTTGGCGATGTAGCATCTCTGACTTAAGAAACTAGTATCAGTCTAGCAAATTGAATTCATATTGAATGTATAGCCCCATGGGCTGAATGTGAGACAGGACCATGTCCTTGTGTATTGGGCCTAATTCTGATCAATGTAAACAAAAAGAGTTTATTATTATTATTATTATTTTTATCTACATGGATTTTATTATTCTTGTTTTTATAGGATTTTGTTATTCTTGTTATTATACGATTTTGTTATTCTTTTCTTGTTATTATTATAGGATGAAGAAACAGTAAATATATTTGAGATATGTTGGAATGCAGAGACTATAATACCAACATTACACACATACAGAGATAGATTGGTTTATCTACAAAAACTAGATTATAATCATATTAAACATTCTTTAACATGTATTGCTCTAGAAAAGGTTGGTGAATGAAGAGATTGCAGTAGTTATATTTTTAGCAAAAGAATTGATTATGGAATTATACAATTGTATTTGATATTTTGCAAATTTTATTCAATTTCTCACAATGTAAAGGACAATCAGGAAGATATATTTTATATGGTAAAGAATTTGGACATTGAAAACAGTAGGTCCTGTGAGAATTATGGTTACGAAAAAAAAATTGGTGAATTGGTTCTCCCGTTGGTGGATCGGGAGACACCATGCAAAAGCAGTAGAAATCAAACAACATTCGCTGTTATATATCTATGAGTAAAACAAAAATTCTATGATTGAAAGTGAAAGGGTCAAATAAATGAGTCAAACTAGATAAGCTAAGCTTCTTTATTCCTTCAAATCAGAACGGTCTTGCAGTTCACCCAATCCTCTAATAAGAGACCACCTTTACAAAGAAACCGTTTTTAAATATTCCTTGAGTGTTCTGTGAGTACAAGTTCTACTGTATATAATTATATTTATATATTTCATTTAAGGTGCCTGTACTATATTTGATTGGAAATCTTTTCTGCAATTTGGCTTTAATGTGGGAGAAAGTGAAAACGCTTATTGCCACACATGCTCAAGGTTTAGAAGTTGATGTATTTTGGGAACATTTCTGTAGGCATTTACGAACAACAGCTGACAAATTTGGTAAGTTGAGCTCTTCTCTGCTAATAAAGATATCTTATGTTTATGATAACTGAGGAGGAGCATTTCTGAAGTGAATTTCAGGCATCAAGATTTCTATAATTGGTCTTTAGTCTGAGGTACATTATCCAACTCATATGTCATTTCATTAAGAAATGTAAATTTGCTGGTGGACTGAAGCTGTACTGCATGTCTAAGTTGATTTCATTGTGTTGGTCAACTTACAATATTATACTTAATATGATTATAGACAGTTCTTCTTTCTGTCAAAATAAACACTTTAATTTGTTATCAAAATTACACACTTTACTTATTAGTCAAAAATTGTATTGTCTCTAATCAAGAGAAAAGAAGAATTAGGCACAGACTCTTTTAATCCACGACCCACAGACGTAAAGACATCTGACAACTTTGAACAAAAGGAGTCTGGGCCATACGCAGCTGTTCTAGAAAACTTTTCCTACTTTGCTTCAATCTGCTCATCATTTTGGTCCAATTTCGGTTTCAGTATTTATTGTTTAATAATCAACGTTTGAATTGTTTCAGTAAAAGGTGACGAAGTTGCTATGGAAACAGAAGATGATGATGAAGAATATTTAGATATTGTATTTAACAATCAGATCACATTTAGTAAAAATGAAGATAGATCTCCTGATTTTGTCTCATTTAGAATGCAATTATGGAAATCCATGACATTGTTCCCTGATGTCTGTCAAAATAAACTGATAGATGTTGGACGATTTCTCTCTGATTTCATTAGGTAAGTACAGTAAGGTTTCTCTCTGATTTCATTAGGTAAGTACAGTACATTTTCTCTCTAGTTTCAGTAGATAAGTACAGTAAGATATCTCTCTGATTTCATCGGGTAAGAACAGTAAGATTTCTCTCTGATTTCATTAGATAAAAGTACATTATGATTTCTCTCTGATTTCATTAGGTAAGTACAGTAAGATTTCTCTCTGATTTCATTAGGTGAGTACAGTAAGATTTCTTTCTGATTTCATTAGGTAAGTACAGTAAGATTTCTCTCTGATTTCATTATGTAAGTACAGCAAGATATCTCTCTGATTGCATTAGGTGAGTACAGTAAGATTTCTCTCTGATTTCATTAGGTAAAAGTACAGTATGATTTCTCTTGATTTCATTAGGTAAGAACAGTAAGATTTCTCTCTGATTTCATTAGGTAAGTACAGTAAGATTTCTCTCTGATTTCATTAGGTAAGTACAGTAAGATTTCTCTCTGATTTCATGAGGGAAGATCAGTATGATTTCTCTAATTTCATGAGGTAGGAACAGTAAGATTTCTTTCGGATTTCGGTGAGTTAGTGCTGTTAGATTTCTCTCTAATTTCATGATGTAAGTAAAATATTATTTCTCTCTTATAATGAAAGTACCTATACAGTAAATTTTCTCTATTTATAGGGATGAATATGTACCATTGGATTTTGAGAATATGAAAGAAAATATACAACATACTAAAACTGAATCACATTTAGAAGATGAGGAAGATGAAGAGGAAGAAGATGAAGATAAAGATACAGAGCAAGAAGAAACAATGCGAAATGTTACGAAAATGTCCCAATTGAATAAAACCAAGTAGGTTGATGGTTTATTACATTTGATTAGTGAAACAAAAGTATTTCTGCTCATCCAGAAGGGTAAACAACTCACTTAAGGGGAAGTAACTCTTGTTAAGAGTGTTGTTTAATGAGACTACAATATGACACTAGTGAAGCAACATTTGGTCATTATGTAACCATATTCAAAATAATAAATCCAATATTTACATGTATATGCAATAATTGATAAAAAAAAACAATAACATATCAAATAGTAGTTTATTCTACGTATGTTGTTGTATATTTTCTATTTCAGGGAAAAGTAGGAAGTAAAACTTCATATATTTCACTTCTATTTCAGGTGTTTAGTGGTTCATCTTCAGTTGATGTCTTGTATAAGTAAACCGAAAAAGATGAAAGGTTATAATGAATTGTTATTGATCTATTTGAAGGTAGTTGCATTTATATTAGTTTTACTGAATTCATTCATTCAGCTTTTGAAAATGAATATACGCAGGTTATAGGTACATTCATGATGTGTTCTCTATAAGGAATGATTAAAACTTAAGCAAAATCAGGAAATAAGAAGATATTTGGTTTGAATATGAGTAATTCCTATTTTCCATATCATGCTGTATACATGGTTGGTTTGGAAATAGTGGATCAACTACTATAGGGACTGGTTGAAACAATTCCCCCACTCCCACCGAAGAAATAATATTTATATGCATTATTTACAGAGGTGTTTCAAAACACACAAGAGCATTTGTTAAAATAAATGGTATGTTCAGGTATTGTAAAATATGAAACCCCCTTCAGGACTAATAGTATACTTCAAAATAACAGAATAAAATGTATATGTAAAGCATAAATTTCTAAACAAACAAACAATTTGTTTCATTTCAGTTGTTACAGAATCAGGATCCTGAAATACAGAAAGAAGCTTTTAATTGTATCACTACATTTCAATTTCCATATGTTAATCCCTATAGGTGAATATACATCTTTAATTTTGATAATGTACTGTAGTAATTGTATTATTAAGAGACCACTCTAAGGAATAAAACAAAACAGACTGGTACTCTTAACAGAGTATTTGGCCAGCTCTGTGGCGATTATCAAATTGCCTATTAACTATAATTTGGTTTAATCTCAACTTTATGTGAAATCATTCAATATTTATAGAAAGGAGTTAATGCTTTCTGTTATTTAATCTTTTAATGGCATTTAGTAAAGGTGTTTGATGAAGATAAACTAATTCTTATGGAATACAATTACTAACTTTATTTGAGCGAGGCTTCAACCAGTGTTCTCTGGTCTTTATCAAGCAATGAATAATAAGTATAATATATAAGTAAAGACAAAACAACTTAACAAAACCAAGGATTAAAACTATTTATAACCGCTGATTAATGGATTTGACAATAATTGTCACTTTCTTGTCACTTTTCCTTGATTTTCAAGAAATTTCATGAGTTTGTCTGATGTGACTTCACTTTGACCCAACTGTTTCAAGGTCACATGACTGAGGGATGTACTATTAACTTAATAGAAAATTGAACTTGTTTATTTTAATTCTATGTGTTTCATCTTTCTAGGGAGAATCTACAGAATATTATCAATAATGCTATGTTTAAAGAAGAATTATTAAAATTTGGTTTAGACGAAGAAACAAGTATCATTAAACCAGAACATAGAGAAAATCTCATTCCTTTGTTACTTAGGTAAAATGTTTTTAAAGGTGAACATGGGACAGAGAAAATGAGTTATTAGTCCTGCATAGTCTCTATATTCTCTACTGTATTATACAAGTTAAAGATCCTTTGACAGTTGGAAATTGCAAATAGAGTAGGCTAATGCTGCTGTCCTGGCAAAATTTAATTCATTGCACCCTGCATGGCATAACCCATCTTAGTTAACCCATTAGGTGCACACGAGTATGATGTAAAACTCCATTCATTTCATTTTAATATTCAGATACTAATTGTATTTTTTTTAAAATATAGAACATTATTTTGATGAAATAATCACTAAAAATTTTACCTAAGAAATATTGAGATAGATTACCATATTGAGATATGTTTCTTATATCGAAATATCATCTGGGCCAATATCACCCGGGCCAATATCGCCCGGGCCAATATCATCTGGGCCAATATCACCCAGCCCAACATAATTGAACTCAATGTATTAATGCTGATATGTTTTTTTTCTTTAGAATTTTATTTGGTAAAATGTTAAGTAAAGCTAAGAAAGATGGTTCAGGAAAGATCAAAGACTCTGTAAGAAAAGATATGATATTGAGATTTGTTAGTGATTGTAGAGAAAATGAATTACAATATTTTCTACAGCTGTTATTTTCACCAGTTCTTTGTTTCACTGGAGGTAAGTCTTTAGGTAATATTAAAATCAGAACTGCTCTTTTCTAGGTATCTTGGTTTGCTGTTTGGGCAAGGCATTTGAATCTTACATCTTGCTTAAGCCATATAAAAACTAAACCCAGTACACTTCCTTTTAGAGGTGTGAAAGGGAAAATGGGCATCTATATTGAGATATTCCATTTGATTAGCTTAGATTTCCTAGAAAGATGCTATGGCTAATTTTGATTTGACCTTATTAAGCTATGAATATGTAATTACCCATTCTTGTATTACCACACCTTGAGAAAGAATGTTGTAGTGGTTTAGACACTATGAAATTAATGGTAAATTTAAATGTCATAAGCTTATGTCTTATTTATTTACAGAGAATGCAGTAGAAGCCATACAGAACATTAAGACATCTCTAGACCTATCTGAAGTTATACCATTACAAATTACAAAAGGGTAGGTTACAAAATATCAAAATGTTTCTTTAAATTCAAGAGTTTCAGTACTAGTTATATTAAATGAACATGTGAAATGAATTCTTTGAAATTGCTCATATGTCATATGATAATGTGTACACTATTGAAAATGCATGAAATTTGATAAGTCAGTTAACATGGCATATTGTGGATGACTGCTTGAGACTGTGTAAAACATTATACAAAGCAATATAAACTTTTAAAACAAAACCTGTTTAAAGGTTAAAATATTACTTTTTCATTATATTTTCACAGTTTAAAGAGCCTTTCTTTCTGTGACATTCAATACCTCCCATAACTCAATTACTCCTATCTTAGTACAGTAAACTAGGTTCTTCTGATTTCATCTGCGGAAAAAAAGAAAATTGAAACCTCGTATAAAAGTTGTCACTTATCAAATAGTGAAAATAATATGCATGTATGGCATTTACTAGGCTTCAAGCAGTTACCCATGATATATAACAAAATCATAAAAGTCTATATATGTCTAATGAATGAAATGTATAGTCACAAAACTCAATAGCTAGATTTCTTTGCGTACATGCGTATATTGCATGTTTCTTTCAAAATGTTGCTCGAGTTTGATATCAACCGTAAAATAAAACTTTAAAAAAAACTGAAATATTATAAAACAAAATCTTTTGTATTTTTTATCCATCTATTCATATAAGATGACCATTTGTTTCAGAATATTGAATATGATAGATACAGTGATAAAGAATTTAAAGACAAGTCTAGAGTTTTATATTGGTGATCTATTGAGTATACTAGTTGGACTATATAGTTATATGGATACTATATTAGATATGTACACTGACGTCAAATATTCTGTATTAAATGATGTCAGAACATGTCGTAATGTATCTCTTACTAGACTGATTCAGGTAATAACATCTTGCATTCTTTCTTGAATAAATTTCTAAATTGATGTGTTTTAATAAGTTTTAAGGTCGTCATCATGAACCTATAAAAATATAACATGTTTTTGATATCATTTCTGATTATTAAAACCAGGATGCCTTCAAAGAGTGTGTATAAATAGCATGGGTTCCGGACGCCAGATTAAGAGTCCAAATTCCTTGCAGGATAAACATGATTTGTTTGAAAAAAGTTTCTCACGACTTCACAATTTTTCACGAATTAGGCTGTCTCCTTCATAGTCAATGTCCTTATTATCTGAATGCAGAAACATGGTCAGTGCTCAGGGGCAGGCAACCAAAATCTACATTTTTTTTTGGCCCTCACAACAAATTAATTGGGAACCCCTGGCATACTGTATTGAGCAGCAATGACAATTTTGGATTATTATGTTTACTCTTCTAGACTCCTGTTATCACTTTTCATTATGACACAAATTCCTCATTTATATTTGATATACTTTTTTTACCAGGTGTTCGATAATTTTTTTGAGTATGATTACTCAGAAAGTCAAATAGATGTTGTATTTAAAGTTTTAGTTTGGCCAAAGGTAAGACAATACAATATCTTATTTATTATTCAGTTTTCAAGTTTTATTTTTTCAAATGCAAACATTTTTTTCTGTAACTTTTAATGATAAGACAGGTTTTGAAATATAGTTCAAGTCTGTGTATGTGTTGTGTATAGAACAATGTTAATGATTCTGTTTTATTTATATTCTTTAGGGACAAATTTGCCTTTCTTTTTAGAACAACCATACCTTAGTCTTAGAAAAGAGGAATTTTTAGCAGAGCTAATCAGTAATAATGTTCACAGTTCACTGTTGAAATATGTGCCTTCAAAGTTCTGTCTAGAATTATTGATGTTTGAAAGTAAAATGACAACTAGTCACTTCTTGAGACTGTGATATATAGAAAACAAATATAGACAAAGACAGTGAAATTTCTAGTTTGAAGTATTTTTGAATGAATTTTACCATAATTACACAATTCTAGACCCAAATGAACCCCCATATATGGTGAATATGTCTATTTAACTATTTATAATTGTAGATGAAACAAGTTTCTACAGACACACAAGATCATATACCACAGTTATTGTCATTATTTAATGTTTGGTCCAAATATCCCAGGTATTTCTTTAATATATATAAACATACAATTATTACAAAATCTAATTCCTTTTTTGCGTATTGGTTTAGTCAATTGCTGAAAGATATTTATTATTATTAGTCTAGTATTTTTGAGTCAAATCACTTTCTTCAAACATTTTAATTAATCTCAAAAGAGGTGTATTATATTGACTCACAGTAGCGTTTTTCTTGTTTTTTTTGTAAGTTGAATTACTTTTTGCTTAATTTAATGTGGTATTACCAAAAATCCATTTTAAACTTCAAAACTATTTTTATGCAATGTTTTTAAGTTACTATTGTTTTTGTTAAATATAAATGTGTAATTGTAGAGAAATATGTCTCCTACATATTCATATTCTTTGAGATCCTTTTGAGGCTTTTTTAATTAACCTATTTAAACAAATTTATTATGGTCAAGTAAAAAGCATCTTGTAGAAACCATTCCAGATATAATTCATAATATTTTGGAAAATGCCTCTTTAACACATTTATACTTTGATGGATTTGGTTTAAACAATATTTATTCTTCATCACATAACAAAATTAAGGTTTACAAAAGGACAGCATAGTTTCAGAAACAAGCCATAGCTAATTTAATTCTGTTACCACATTTAAATTTGTTAGCATTTTGATGTATTTGCTGTTGTATCTTAATAGTCTTATCACAAGAATGTTTTTTTGTGTTTCAGTTACTACCCTTTATTAAAGAAAGCACATCCAGAATTAAATAGAACACCAATGAGTGAGATATTTACCCTGTTGAATAAAGAGAAGTTATTACAGAAGAAAGGAGAGTATATCATGAAGATAATATGTAATTTATTAGATATTGACCTATCTATTGATAATGTTGATGATATACAGGATAATGAAATGGATGACAGTGATTCTGATGAAGAGATGATTGTAGATTCTCAAGTCAAAGATGGTATGTTCTGAATTTTATTAAATGATAGATGTGATTTTAGGATTTTACTTATTGTTAATTCTTAGTTTGAGCGTATAATGGCATGACCCATGTCAGCCCTCAACTGATCATAAACACTCTAGAAGAGACAATTCTTTTTAAAATTTGACAAAATTTTGTATAAGTGTTATCTCTGAAGATGAACCCTATTGAAAATTAGAAATATCAATAATTATTTAATGAGTTTTTGCCCTTGTTCTTGATAACACTTTCAAAAATACTACTGTAAAGGAGAGATCATGTTTGAGATGAAAAAGATTCTCCTGTCATTTAAATCAAGGTATTTTATCAAAATATTTTCAACCAATAATTATATGAAGATCATATAAGATTTTTCAAAGCTCTGTATAAATATTTAATATTTCAATCCATAATATGTTTGTATTGTAGAGGAAGGGAAGAATGGAATAGAGTTATTATTACCCTATATATCAGATATATTGAAATATCTACAAACTACTATACATAGTCAATTATCACTATCTACTAAACAACATGGGCATGTAGAACTACAGATACTAGCAAGGTACACTCTTCACATTCTTAATTCAAGGGGATAGGGATTATTTATTGACAAACTCAGTGCTTTTTAACATAAATTTCTGATATAAGGTTGACCTGGTGTTTAATACATATAATTACAGTTAAAGCATAATAGAAATATTTAAAGGTATTGTAAAGAAGTTTTCTAAATTTTTCTGTATAAAAGGGGTCCTATAAAGTTCATTAAAGGGTCTGTAAATAGGCTTTATTAAAAATCTAATGTATCGGGAACACTGATAGCATCAATTTGCACCATTTCAATTTTTAATCAGGTCTTTGGTTTCTGCAATTCCACTAAAATTAGTGTGTTTTATGGCATCACTAATTGGAAAGACCTTGTGTGACACAAGACTTTTGTGATTAGTGCAAAATCAAACACATTGTTTTAATGAAATTGTAGGAATCACAGACATCTGATTTAAAATTAGAATGGTGCAAATTGATGCTATCAGTTTCCCCGATACAGTAATTTTTCTAGAAAACCTATTTACAATCCCTTTAATTTACGTACACATCATGTCATAATAGACTTTATAATTGGAACATTAATGTAATAAGTTTATATGATATGTGCCATGAATGCTATTCAGTTACCCATATTTCTAATTCTATAATTTCAGGATATCTGATTATACCGATGATAAAGAACAGTGTGAGAAATTGTGTAGTTTATTATTGTCTTTCTTTAACAAGAAATCCAAATATTCTCCAGTAGGTTATTTTTCATATTCTTACAAGCCACAAAATTTATACTGACTTTTACTATTTGCATCTTCTGAAACTCAGTTTATTTCACCCTTTGAACGTACGGTTTCTAATGTAACCTGTGTTGAATTGAAAAGCTTTCCATCATCAATGCCTTAGCACACATCTTTAAAATGTATCCAAACTTTTCTGGAAATGAAGACATAAACTTCTACTTGTCCAACTTAGATAGGGATGCAGGCTGAAATAGGTCAGCTGTCTGAAGATCTCATATCATGAAACTCTGAATAACAATGTTTTTTTTAGGTTCTGTTTTAATGATTCTACAGAAGAGTAGGATGTAAAACTCCATTTCTTTCATTTCGTTAAATATTTCTTATCATTTAATATAGGAATATGAAGAAAAGTTATTAAATTGTACTAAAAAGTTACTTGGAATAGTCAATTCTCCTGATATGTTTTTGAGGTTAGAATTTTTATTGTAGCATTATTTAATGTATCTGATATGTAAATGGCTCTTTTCTATTATTTTGAAAAACCAAAATCTAGAAAGATTACACAGTAGTACCTGTATTAGGAGGACATTCAAGAGAATAATCCAAAACTGTCTCTTAAGAGAATAAGGTTCTGGTTGTGTAGTGAAAGTGGTCATAAACTATATTGAATAGTCATAGAGGTAGGGGGGGGGGGGATTTTTTGTGGTCGCATTTTGAAGGTGATTGCTTAATAATGGCATAGCTGTACTTAAATTATATTTCCAATAGAACAGTCTGATATACATGTATTGCGAATGAATAGAGATATAATTATTAAGAATATTCCTTTTATTTCCAGGCCCCTTTCAGCCTTATTCTGTGTCTTATGTGATAGAAATTCCAGGAAGGTTTTATGTCAGACATTTGAGGTTAGTATAAGGTTCAGTACTTTACTAGTATAGTGTTTACAGTACTATGATATCAATGTCCGACCACAATGTTTCCAAAATTGCATTCTACCATTCATTTATTATAAAGGTTGGTTGGTAGATGACAATTTAACGTTTGCTTCCAGCAGATGCTGATATCGCAAACTATATAGTTGTTGGTAGATGACAAGTAAACATTCGCTTCCAGCAAATGCTGATATTGCAAACTATGTAGTTGTTGGTAGATGACAAGTAAACATTCGCTTCCAGCAAATGCTGATATTGCAAACTAGGTAGTTGTTGGTGTTAGTAGTAGTTGGTAGTTCGTATGAAGTGAAACATCAGCTTAAATACTTAGATTATCTTTCGTTTTATCTGAATGCTGAAAAAAAAATTGATATTTTATATTTTGGTGAATTATGTGGACTTGCATCCTGCTAAAAGACCCACATTCTGAAACTTAATTTGATATTGATGTATTTTAGATTGTTGCAGATGAAAAAATCAGTGATATTGTTGTTAAGGTATGTACTGTAACCTATCCATATTGAATCAACAATGACTAACCAAACTTTGTTACATCACCCATATGTTTTGGACCTTTCTTGCATTATGAGGTCCGATACTTGATTGTTTTTTTAAACAGCTCACTTAGACTTGGCCAATAAAAGCATTTTAGTAGATATACCTGCTGCCATAAATGATATAACAGAATCTTTTTATAATCTAATACATCTCAAAAAACTAAGTAATTAATATATTTAGTGTTTTTTCAATAATTATTAAGTTTTGTGAGTTTTCTAGATTTTAAGGGATTCCGTTACTTTGTGACACCAGTAAAGTTCACTGATGAACATATTGACCTTTCTCATGTCCATTTACTTTAACATTAATGTTGTATATTTATAGTTAAATTCGTGGAATCCATCAAGAACTGATGAACCAGACTATGATAAAAGATTAAAAGCATTCAGTGTATTTAATTCTATGATAGAACAGAGCTCAATTCTCAATGCAGACGTTATATTACCTGTATTATACAATTGTATATACTATATTAATCAGGTAAGCCCCAGTCATTTTTACAAACATATTTGACAAAAAACAACTGTATTCTCCTATAGAAGCACTGGCTACAAGAGGAACATACTTCTTTCAAATCAATTTAAATAATAAGTATTAGGACTAAAAAAAGTGTTTGGTGCTTGTGGTAAACAGCAGTTCAAAAAGCTGAATTTGGGTTGTTATTCAGCCAGAAGTCAGAAAGAACGAAAGATACGACAAGGGTAACATCTTGAATGGGTTCTAAATAACCCTTTCTTTCAGCTGGTTCTTTACCAAATGTCTCGGCATTGATTTTACTTGTACACTGTAATCAAATGTCCTTAAGATACCCTGAAGGAAACTGCTATGTTATGGTGCTTTTTGTTTCAAGTTAAGTTAATGGTCTTGGCAGTATATTTGGCCAGAAAATAACTTTTTTGAACGTTTCAGGAAGATTATTTGTCACTAATAAAACCAGCTGTCAAAATGAGATACAGATGTCATATTTGTTTAATTTTTTTAATGTTTCAGGAAGATGATATGTCACTAAGAGAATCAGCTGTTAATTGCATAGAAATTGTTATTAAACAGATGTCTAAATTAGAAATTGATGTCAAAGATCCCTTATTTCAAGTTATCATTAAAAATCTATGATAAGTAAAATACAACAAGGGATAAATAATAAAACGGATGTAAGTACTATCTTTATACTATTTGATTGAATTAGTAGTATAGTCATAACACAATTGAGGGTGTTACAATATACAGGGCTTGCTTACTCTTGTGCAGACCTATTACCACTCTGAATTTTTTTTTAATGGTAAGGTATGAATTGTTCCTTTGCCGCCATTTTGTCCAAACCACACACTTATTTATCATACTTCTTCGCGGCAAAATAACATATTAATAATTAGATATTGTCCAACTAAAATTAGCCAATCAAATCAGATTCCTTGTTTTAGACTATTTGTTCTCATTTCCACTCCTACAAAACAACATGTAGTGGGTTAAGTTTAACAAGACCATGTCAAAAACCATATTTGATTTGATGTTACCCATATTGTCAACTGTTGTTTTAAACTGGTTATGTTTAGATAAACATTGTTTTAAAAGCCTCTTCTGTTATTGATCAAAACTCAATTTTTCCTAAATTTTGTAGGTTGTTCATAATAAATATGTCTATCTTTGGTCTGTATTGGTTGACCAATATCCTTCTCTACCTATATGTGAAGGTTTAGATGAACTAAAGACATTAGGATTTTTTGATGGTATTGGTCACGTTCAGGTAGGTACAAAACAATTTACTGAGTTACCGAAATCAACATTTATACTCCACCTCCAGGTGAAAATTAATAACTATAGAATCAGCAGGATCAGCAGACTATTGGGTAAAAAGTTTGCTGATTGCTGAGGGGTCAGAATTATCAGCAATGAATAACACAGCTTCACTGTTATTGTATGTAAAAGGAAACTGACATATCTTAAAATTCAGTAAAAAATATTTTATCAAACATGCAGGAAATTGTAGTATGAAATATTTTATTTTTCAGATGCAAAAAAGAGCTATAGCAATAAGAGGTTTAAAGAAATATTTAGAAAGTCATACACCTAACTCTGGCTTATTAAATAGTTATTTTCTACCTATTGTTAGTAGATTTGTAACCGATGAATGGTATGGTAAACAGAATGATTTAGTAGATTCTGCTATAGAGACACTGGGTAGTATCTGTAAATTATTACCCTGGTCTGTCTATTATCAACAATTAAAACGATTTCTACAACTACTAGCTACCAAATTATCTCAACAAAAATTACTAGTCAGGTATGAATGGCAAATCCAGTTTTCTTTTCTGTTTATTCTGTGCAAGCTATGATGGAGAAAAGTCATGAAGTTACAATTTTGGAAAAAATAACATTTATTTTAGTTGGGAATAACCTTGTATCCATGTTTTCAAAATTTATAAATTTACACGCTTTGAAAAAAATTTAGCAATTTTTCATGGAAATCTCTCAATTTTTCATTGAAATCTCCTGATTTTTCATGGCAATGTCACGATTTTTCATGGCAATCTTCCAATTTTTCATGGCAATCTCCTGATTTTTCATTTCAATCTCCTGATTTTTCATGGCAATCTCCCGATTTTTCATTTCAATCTCCCGATTTTTCATGGCAATCTCCCGATTTTTCATGGCAATCTCCTGATTTTTTTCATGACCTATACTAAGTATTGCTATGATACTTATGTATCTTTTATGTATATTGATATTTCAGAGTTATATCAGCTTTATTGAATTCATTTCACTTTGATCTAAGTAAATCTACCTTTAAACTACCAAATAAGCCAGTTATAGATAGGAGAAAAAAATTCAAAGGTAATTTGTTTTAATTGTGTTCTCTTCTTCATACTTACATATACATTTCTATCACTGTGTTTTTGCCACATATGAAATGCCATCAATGTGTTTTTCATCAAAGTGTTTTTGCCACATGTACTTTGCAATCAGTGTGGTTTTGCCACATATGAAATGCCATCAATGTGTTTTTCATCAAAGTGTTTTTGCCACATGTACTTTGCAATCAGTGTGGTTTTGCCACATATGAAATGCAATCAATGTGTTTTTCATCAAAGTGTTTTTGCCACATGTACTTTGCAATCAGTGTGGTTTTGCCACATATGAAATGCAATCAATGTGTTTTTCATCAAAGTGTTTTTGCCACATGTACTTTGCAATCAGTGTGTCTTTGCCACATATGAAATGCAATCAATGTGTTTTTCATCAAAGTGTTTTTGCCACATTTACTTTGCAATCCGTGTGATTTTGCTACATGTGCATTGCAATCAGTGTGTTTGTGCCTCAATATGTTTTTGCTACATGTGCATTGCAATCAATGTGTTTTTGCCACATGTGCATTGCAATCAATGTGTTTTTGCTACATGTGCATTGCAATCAATGTGTTTTTTCCTCAATGTGTTTTTGCTACATGTGCATTGCAATCAATGTGTTTTTGCCTTAATGTGTTTTTGCTATATGTGCATCGCAATCAATGTGTTTTTGCCTTAATGTGTTTTTGCTACATGTGCATTGCAATCAGTGTGTTTTTGCCATTTGTTTTGTGATTAATGTGTTTTTGCCACATGAACATCTGGGTCCTTATTCTCAAAAACCTAATTAAAATATAATCCAGATTTTAGGTAATATAATAATCTGATTTGATGATAAAACTTTATTTTTGATATCGATTTTAGTCCTTGACTAATAAATTGTCTGGAACACTAAAATCATCTTCAGTCAAATGTTTGAGAATAAAAACCGAATTATAACAAAGGTTGCTTTAGTCATCAAATTCCAGATCAATTCTTCTGTAAGATGTCTTGTTGAATTTATGAACAAATTATTTATGAAATGAATAGGTCATAGGTCAATTATCTGAAGATCACATAGTTTGAAACTCTGAGAAACAACATTTTTTGAAGATTCTGTTTTAATATGTCTATTTTCTATAATTGTTGTATAAGGTTCAATATCGCTCTACATTTTTTAATTGATCTATATTTCACTCTGAGAATTATTTTTATTGTAGGTAAATATAAAGGTAGAGCAGAGGTTAAAAATGACGAAGATGAAGAAGAAGGAGAAGAAGATGAGTTTACTCTTCCAGTAGATAACAGTGTTAAAAAGGGTCAGATGGAAGCATGCAGTGAAGAATTGGCTACTAAAATACATGAAACTCTTGTTCACGAGACAATACCCTGGCTGCATAAACTTATTACACAAAAGGTCAGTCAAAGGTCATTTATATTTAAAATCATCACCAACTAGATATCATGTCAACCTCAATAATGCTGCTTTACTGTACTTCCTCTTGATTTAACATTTTTTTATTGACAATATTATAAACTCAATTCACAAAAGGTCATTCAAAGGTCATTTATATTTAAATATCAATTCAACCTCATTAATGCTGCTTTACTGTGGTCTTCTTATTCTTCCTCTTAGGATGACCAAAATATTTAAATTTTTCAAGTTGGCAAAAATGAGTCTTTGTATATCAGTGGACTTAACCAATATCAAAACTGTAAAAAAGAATCCCTGTCTATTCCAATTGACTCATGAAAACTAAATAATGATCTATTAATCTAAGTACATGTAATTATGAAATGTTTTTCAATGATTACTTAGTTTAATATATATATATATATATTGTTACATAGAGATTCTATTCTTGAGTCATAAAACCTGGTAGAAACCTGGTAAGTTTTCACTCACTAAAGAAAATATACTCTTATTGACCATTTTGAAACCTATATTGACTCTAAGAGATAGGGCTCCTTTAATTTAGACTTTGCTTGTATTATTCTCCCAGCATTTGTTTCTTATTTGTGGGATATTTCTGTTCAAGGCTAAGAGTGAAGGTCAACACAAACTTGTACGTTCAGCATTCGCAAGAGATGATGAAATATTACGAGTTCCATTAGCTCTAGCTTTAGTTCGTTTATTACAAATGTTACCACATAAAATACTAGAACTGAAACTACCAGGGTAAGTAGCTAAATCTAATCTTAATATAAATGAAATGAATGGAAGCTGGCACCATTAGGTTACTTTTTCTAGTATTTTCAACTGTCGAGGGATCTTTAACATGCACAGACTGTAGCACAAAGGATTTGGTTAGTTGTCCCATCCGAACAACTAGACGCTTTTTCCATCCCCGCTCATCACAGAGGAAATCAGCCTGAAATATTCGAAAGTTGATCTCAACATTTGCTGGGATTGAACCCTGACCCCTTAGGTTAGCAAGCAATGTTTAGCTTACTGAACCACTTAAATAAGAGCTCTTAAAATAAGACCAATGCATCAACAGATAAAGACATCACATATAGGTGCATCAACATAAAGAGCACCAAGGCTCTACAGCTTACTATAAAATATGGCCTCTTCCATTTATTAAGCTTTTTTTAACAATCAAATGCATCTTTATGTATAATTACTTAGTTTTCTTGGATATTTATTTATCTTTTAAGTTATTTATGGCAGCAGGTATATTTACTGATGAATAGAGCTCTTTTTGACCAAGTTTGAAATTTTCAAATTTTATGTTCATTCTTAGACCTTATATCTCTTTAGGTTATTCTTTTCTGTATAATTACAGGGTTATACTAAGAATTTGTTTATTCTTAAAATCAAGAGCTAAAGAAATTCGAGAAAATGCACGTTCTACTCTCAGTAAAATTTGTGTTGTTCTGGGACCCAAGTATTTCCCGTTTATATTAAAACAGATGAAATCAGTCCTAGTTAAGGGATATCAGGCAAGTTTTTGTATATTTTTTGTGAAACTATTCCTTGGGGGTAATTTTGCAACTTTAGGGAGCTAATAAAAAGCATGGGACTTTGTAAATTTTGACAGTTGTTAATTAAGTTGTTCTATTCAACCAGGCTATGTTCTCAAACGAGATAGCTAAGAAAAATAAGACAAAAACAAAAAATACTGAGGTTTTATTATGGAGGATGAGGTATTGCAATAGATCAATAATCCTGAGAGGGGTAATTGAGAAAAAAGTTTCAAAACCCTTGTCCTTTTAGTATGGTTTGCAAGGGTTTAAATTTGGGTTTCTGAAGAAGATGCTTCCAAAAAGTGAACTATGTTAAATTTGTTTAAATAAGAAAGAAAAGAAAGAAACAACTATATTTTACAAGGATAACAACTTAGGTTCACAAGTCTGTGGTGACAGGGATCCTTTCTACCAGCTGGTCCTGGGCCAAACATCTTGGCATTGATCTTTCCCCAGATTATCCGTACCCATTTACAGCTTAAGATTAAATACATTTCGAATCTTAAAGACAAAAACAAATGCACTTAAATGCAACTGCCATATTCTACCTAAACAAAAAACACAAGATTGTTTTGTTTTCTGAAATTTCAATAATAAAGCTTAGACAATATTTGTGATATGAATTGATATTGTTCTATTCTAGCTTCATATACTGTGTTATTCTGTACATACACTATTAGTTCATATGGTAACTAAACTAAAACCAGGAGATTTAGATTCGTCATTAAACTTATTATCAGATGTAAGTACTGTATAATTCTGAATATAGTGCACAAGCATGTATAATGCACACACCTTCCTTGCCTCTGCAAAATTGGAGAAAATTCATTTACCCATTTACCCATATACAGAGCGCACCCCTTTTTGCAGCAAAAAAGAGATAGGTTCGCCATTCGTTTGACCAATAAGACCTTAGTCTCAGAAACAGGGGATTAAGCTAAGCTAATCAGTAAAAGTGTTCACAACTCACTGCCAAAATTTGGGCCTTCAAATTCATGTGGGTCTAGAAATTATCCATGTATAAAGTTTAAATGAAGACTCATCATATATCAAAAAGACATAAAATTAAATTATGCATACATTTCTAGTACATCTCAAGAATATTTTTGGATCCAAATCAGCCCCAAAAAATGACAAACCTGTCCCTTGAAGGGATTGTTAATATTTCTATTTTCAATGAAATTAGAAATAGTTATAAATTCCTTGAAAATAACAATTTTGTTTTAAATTTTTCGACCTTATTTGGTGAGATATTTGTCTTGATTTCACAAAACAGACATGTTTAGACATGTACGGTAAAAACGCTCCATAATTTCACACATTATGCAATAATGTTAATTGGCTAAATAATTGTAAATCGATATAGAAATACCACTGTTAAAATAGTGCTCAATACATCAATAGAAGAAAAATTAAACCCTATTCAAAGCAAGGTATTTTTACATTATTAGATATTTATAGAAGAAATGTTCGGTAAGGTAGCAGAAGAGAAAGAAGTAGAAGCTATAACTAATCAAATGATAGAAGCTAAGAATAAGAAGGGTCCTGAGGCGTATTTTATTATTTCACAATATATAAAGGCAGCATCTTTAACTCAACTATTACAGCCTTTTAAGGAGGTAATGTACCGTTTCTGTCTGTTGTTTTATTTTAGTAACAGGAGTCATGCTGGCTTAGTGAGTTAGATGCTTGCTTGCAAACCTCCAGGGTTCAATATAGACTTTGATATAGTCATGAAAAATTTGTAAAAAATGTCCATGATTATGTATTTGCAGATAGCACAAACTACGTCATCTTATAAAACAGCACAGAAAGTTTCTGAAGTTTTACAGAGAATATCAATGGGATTGTTATTAAATAATGCAATAGAAATGAAAACGTTATTAATATTTATCCATTCAATAACAGAGGAGAATTTACATCTAACATATAAACAGTAAGTTATTATTAAAGCAGTAAATGATGGATACTCTGCAGTTACAGAGAAATAGATACACTGAATCTATTAATGTTAGAATTTGTATCGTCTTACATGCTCTGTATTAGGATCCTTTCTACCAGTTGGTCCTTGGCCAAACCTCTTGGCATTGATCTTTCATTTAGTTATGGCTATGGTCAGTTATGGCCATATTGATTTATGGCTATGTTCATTTATGTTTATGTTCATTTATGGCTATATATTCATTTATGGCTATATTCAGTAAAATATGAATTTTTTACTCAAGGTTAGAGAAAAGGGTAGAAGATGCATCTGAAACTCAAGAAGGCAGACGACCAGAGAGTTGTCTTCTCTTACCACCATCAGTGCCTCATGGTATCACTAAACCTAAACTCCATAAAAATGCCAATATTCATATAATTGTAGAATTCGGTCTTAGTGTAAGTTTTTATTGATTCAGGTGTTTGAAACTGGCTATGTATTTCCACAATAATAAGTATTTCAGAACATGACTTAAAATTCTGAAGACTTAAAACTTTCATTTTGTGGATTTTTTGCTTAGAAAAGCGAAAGTAGAAAATAAGTTTTTGGTCTTTTTTGACCAATAGATATTTTAAATGACAATGGGACAAGTGCTTATTTGAACACCTGTAAATTCAAAATCTCAGACATAAATCTTTAGTTGATATATTAACTAATTCTTGACAACAGGAAATGAAGCCTGTAAGTTTACATGGTTTGTTTACTTTGTTTACTTCTCATTTTAGATACTGGTGAATTGTCTTAAGAAATTAGATCATAACAACAAAGAACATTTAGAAATGTTAGATCCGTTTGTACCTATCATATCTCAATCTTTGTTCTCTACTCATATACTGGTAAGTCAATTTATATATACCGGTAGGCTACAAATGTTAGATTTATAGAAAATACCTGGGGCTTTATGCTGTATTCATTTGTATGTATAGTGTTTCCCACTAGGAAATTGTTAACATGAGATATGTAAGTCGTGTTCTTGTGTTAACTGGAAAAATTCAACATGGCTGCCATTGTGAAAACTTTTGTGTTGTTATGCTGATGGTTTTTACTGTATTCCAATTCTCTTATCAAATTTATATTTTTCGAATAAACTGAAATTATAAATTCATATTTAATATTTACAGATAAATACGTACAGTTTAAGATGTCTGACCTATCTTTTACATTTTAATCTACCTACATTAAAACTAACAATTACCAAAATAGCTAATGGAATGTTCATTCTACTCAAAAATTACGCTTCAGCTGGGGCAGCTCGCGGCAAAAATACAGAACTTGTCAATGTTTGTTTTAAGGTGAGCTCGTTAAGTTAGTTAATCAGTTAAATTTAATATGCATAAGAATATTTAGCCCAACAAATCTGGCTTGATTCGATTTCTCCACATATTCAGGTATATGATTTTTATGGGAGCCGTTCGGTTGCTAATTTTTATAGCCCAGAAATATTTTGGGGATATATTGTAATCGCCTTTTCGGTCTGTCTGTCTGTCTGTTTCATACTTGGTTTGTTTTCACTCTACAGCTACAATAATGATAATAATAATTTAGTTTATTAATTGTGTCACATATTAATACAGGCTGTAACAGTATTAGTTAGAGATGTACCTTATTATAAAATAGAAGATGATCAGTTACATGTTTTATTATCATTCTGTGAAGAAGATGTACTAGATTATAATAGACAATCTACAGCTTTTACTTTATTGAAGGTAAATTATCAGTTTCTATATAAGTATATTTCTTATAAGCTGGTGAATTTATAACAAATCTTTGCAACTTTTAACAAGTATGATCTTGAACAAAAACTATATAAGATTGTTCTATGCAAATAACACATACAAATGACGATGTCATCAATAGTAAAGTATGATGTATCATATAAGGCTTGTGTGATAAGTTTTGGCACCAAACACTTAGTTTGAATACTTTTGCTGCAGAACCAGACATCTGATTGAAAATTGGAATGGCACAAATGGATACTATCAGTGTGTCTGATACACATAAAAGAATTATTTAAATCTCTTTTCAATCTCTGTAATAGAAAATTACACCCATTCTGATGATGAAAAATGGGTTAGGTGTCAATCATGTGTGAAATGGTTTGGTACAATTTGTTTTTATATGTATATATTATATGTTTTGTTGTAGGCTATATTATCTAGAAAAATAAATATAGATGAGCTACATGAGTTAATGAATAAAATAAAAGAAATGTGTATAACATCTGATATTGGTAACACTAGAGTTCAAAGTAGACAGGTAATTATCATTATGTTAACAAACCTAGCATTCCACTGCCATTGATATTTAAATTAGTATTTTCTAGGTTCATAGCATTGATCTTTCATTTAAGATAGAAGTATATATATATATATATACCCTCAAATTAGCAATTCTCTGGAGTGTGAAGTCTGATGACCTTCAATAAGTCATCTTCACTCATAATTCCAGTCCACCCAGCTGTAATTGAGTATGGATAATCTGGGAAAGATCAATGCCAAGAGGTTTGGCCAAGTAGAAAGTATCCCTGACACAGCGGACTTGTGAACCTAATTTGTTATCCTTGTAAAATATAGATGTTTCATTTTTTTTTTCTCTCTACATATGCTTGCAAGTGACAGCCAGTTTTGATTTGATTGGGGCGGTGAAACCTAACAAGTTACTATTCAACGGAATACACTTGGGCAGCCTCGAAATGGTGTTCACTAACGTTCAAGTTAATCGGCCTTAATAAAAAGTCTTAACAAAATTTCCTAAATGTAGCATTGGTATATTTCAGCTGTTTCTACAATATATGTTAGATTATCCACTTGGTAAAAAAATAATCAAGTTTGTAGAATACTTCATTGCCCAATTACAATATGAACGAGAAATGGGTAGAGAATCAGCATTAGAGATGGTTGCATCTATTATTACTAAATTTCCAAAAGTGAGTCCCAGTCTATTCTTTACTCAATTCTGGGATCTTATTCTCAAAAAAGGTGTTTTTAAGTCATCTGATCAATTTCATTTAAATTTTATTATCCAATCAGATTACTGTGTTTTCTTAAATCTTGATTTTAAAAGTTCAGTTTCTGTGCTTTTGTCATTTGACAATGTTTTGGCCAAGACCAAAGTAATTAATTCAATAATATTGTTTAGTAGTGCTGAGCCATTCCATAAAAATATGGGGAACTTTTTTCACTGACTTAACAAGAATTGTTGTTTACTATTTATAAGAGGTGGACAGTAACCACTCCTATATTAACAATGTCAAGGTTATGAAAACGATATATTAATATTGAAACTTTGATGATATAATTTTAAATTTGATGTAATATTACCCAATATGACCCTAGATTATATATCATATAAGAATGGCAATAGCCACCACTAATGTTTAAGCTATTTTTCTTTACTAGTTTTTAATTATGATACATGTATTTGATGACAGTATGTTGGAATTTATTGTTGTCATTTTTATTACAGAAATTTGTAAATGAACATTGTCAGTTGATATTTATTTCTATATCAGCTGTGTTAGTTAATGATGAATCGGAGAAATGTAGAAAGTTAACTGCTTTATGTCTAAAAATATTGATAAAAGAGGTAATGTTATTATTGTAGTCATCATTTCTTCATTAATCATTATCCATCAATCATCATCATAGAAAATTATCATTGTTTTTCTCATCATTTTTATACGCCCACATGAAATGGGGGGGCGTATATTGTCGTCACCCACATCCGTCCGTCTGTCCGTCCGTCCGTCCACAATTGCTCGTAAACACTCTACACGGTGTAATTCTTGACGGATTTAGATGAAACTTAATATGAGTGTTTATGATCAAGCAAGGATGAACCCTTTTGAAAATCAGCGAAATCGGAAAAAAATTAGTATGAGTTCGTGCCCTTGTTCTTGAATGGCTCGTAAACACTCTACAACGTGCAATTCTTGACCGATTTTGATGAAACTTGGTTTGAGAGTATGTTATAACTCAAGGATAAACCCTATTGAAAATCAGCGAAATCGAAAAACATTTAGTATGAGTTATTGCCCTTGTTCTTGAAAACGCGTTCAATTTTAGCTTGTAAACACTCTTGAGAGAACAATTTTTAATGGATTTTAATGAAACTTGGCCTGAGTATTTGTTATCACCCAAGGATGAAGCCTATTAAAAACCAGTCAAATCGAAAAAAAATTAATATCAGTTATTGCCCTTGTTTTTGAAAACGCGTTCAATTTTTAGCTTGTAAACACTCTACAAAGCACAGTTATTGACCGATTTTGACGAAACTTGCTGAAATTGTTTAATATCACCCAAGAATGAACCCTTTTGAAAATAGCACATATCGAAATATATTTAATAGGAATTATTGCCCTTGTTCTATAAAATGTGTTGGATTTTTACCTTGTTAACACTCTACCAGTCACAATTCTTGAGTGATTTTGACATAACTTGGCATGAGTATTTGTAATCACCTAAGGATGAACTCTATTGAAATTCAGTTAAATCGAAAAATATTTAGTATAAGTTATTGCCCTTGTGTTTAAAAACGCGTTCAATTTTAGCTTGTAAGCACTCAAGAAAGAACAATTCTTAATGGATTTTGATAAAACTTGGCTTGAGTATGTGTTTTTACCCAAGGATGAACCTTGTGGAAAATCAAATAAATCGAAATATATTTAGTGTCAGTTATTGCCCTTGTGTTTGAAAACGGGTTTAACTTTTTGGCTAATAAACACTCTAGAAGGTACAATTCATGACCAATGTTGACAAAACTCACTGAAATTGTTTGATATCGCAAGGGATGAGCCCTATTAAAAATATATCTAATATGAATTATTGCCCTTGTTCTTTTAAACACGTTCGATTTTTGTCTCGTAAACACTCTACATGGCACAATTCTTGACCGATTTCGATGAAACTTGGTGTGAGAGTGTGTTATAACTCAGGGATGAACCCTATTGAAAATCAGCGAAATCGAAAAAATTTTCAGTTTGAGTTACTGCTCTTGTTCTTGAAAACGCGTTCAATTTTAGCTTGTAAACACTCTAGAAAGAACAATTCTTAATGGATTTTGATTAAACTTGGCTTGAGTATTTGTTATTACCCAATGATGAACCCTATTATAAATCAAATAAATCGAAATATATTTATTGTATTGGGTGTTATAGAAGATACTCTCCTATGGAAGCACTGGCCAAGGTCACAAGAAGAGAACATACATTTTCCTTCACATTTCTGTTATTACATAAAGTAATGATTCCGAAGATTAGATTAAAAATACAATTAAAGATAACAATGAAATCTTGAATGACTAAAATATAATAATACTTGCAAATAATATATACTTATAACTAACATGATTCAATTGTTTGAGGGAGTTAATGGAATAGGGTCCAATTTGCCATGGACTAGTAAATTACTAAGATTTTTATTTCTCTTAAAAGCAGTAACCAAACGTTTAGTGTAAATATTAGGAAATTGATATTGGAGTTCTTTAGTCAGTTATAGCCCTTGTTCTTGAAAACGCGTTCAATTTTAGCTTGTAAACACTCTAGAAAGAACAATTTTTAATGGATTTTGATGTAACTTGGCTGGAGTATTTGTTGTCTCCCAAGGATGAACCCTATTGAAAATCGAAAAATATTTAGTACAAGTTATTGACCTTGTTTTTGAAAACGCGTTCAATTTAACTCGTAAACACTCTAGAAAGAACAATTTTGAATGGATTTTGATGAAACTTGGCTTTAGTATTTTTTTTCTCACAAGGTTAAACCCTATTGAAAATCAGATAAATCGAAAAATATTTAGTGTCAGTTATTGCGCCTGTTTTCAAAAACGCATTCAACTTTAAACATTCCTTTTTGACAAAACTCGCTGAAATTGTTTAATATCAACCAAGGATGAGCCTTATTAAAAATTAAAAATATCAAAATATTATTAAGGGTGAACCCTATTGCAAATCATAAAAATACCGAAAAATATTTAATGAGTTGTTATTAGGTACAATTCTTGACAGTTTTTAATAAAACTAGAGACCCTAGAAAAAAATAGGTTGGAAGGTTGAGTATTTCATTCCACTTATTGTAACCTTACTGAAAAGTTTTTATTTGAAATAAATGTTGCCAGTGGGCGTATATTACCTTGCCTGGCAAGCTATCTTAGTCTTTAAAATTGTTTTACTCATCATTATAGTCATTATCAATGTTTTACTCATCATCGTTTTTATTTGTGCTGAAATACATATTTTATTGTAGGTCAATGAAAAGAACAGAAATGAAATGTTTGGTTTATGTATAACATGGCTAAAAGATAAAAAGGTTAGTTTTCTGAACAATTATTTTTGCATTTTAATGTGAAGTAAGTGAGAAGTATTACTATAGTATAAATAGTATGGACTATATAAATGGTTTCAACAAAGGAGTTGATCAATACTCAACTTATTAAAATATATATAGATATTACCTGGATTTTTTTCATATTTCATATAATTAGATATTACCTTATATATAGTCTTTTTTCATGTTAGATACATTCTGGACTTTGTGTCACTTTGTTTTTTTATGTTGGTCTTTGTGTCATTTTGGGTTTTTTTTTTGTGTTACTTTGTTCATAGGATGGACATATTCAGAATTTTGTTTCACTTTGTTTTTAGGTTGGACATAATATATTTTGCCACTTTTTTTATGATAAACGTTTTCTGAATATTGTTCAATGACCATTCAAATTTCCCTGTCATGGTAGAAGAAATTATTTCCCCCAATACACATATTTGCTGAACTTTGTCTCACCTTGTTAGAGACCATTCCAAATTTCCTGACAAGATATATATGTATTTGTTCTATTTTACTTCAGGTTAGCCATAAATCATTAGCAGCTCAGTTGGTAGGATTATTTGTAGAAGTTGAGAAAGAAGAATTTAAACCACGTTTACCAAGTATCCTACCATTAATCAGTCAACAATTAAAATCTAATACCAATATCAAACAGGTATAGAAATCTCTATATTAATTATTCTTCAAACTGACAAAGTTGCACTCTGTTACATTACAAGAGCTGTGAATTGAAAGTAAAATTAAGATACCTTGAATGAATTTTAAATGTTTTCGATATTTTATGAAAATTTCTTTTTTTTTGTGTTAAGTGATATGCTTAAGATCTTATTCAAGCCTTTTTTCAATACATCAAAAACATAAATAGTTTTAATAATCCTGAAGCGACATTTAGGGGTAGGAAGCACATGAATAATGAACACAGTTTTTATGGTATACTACTCCTCAATTTAATACAATAATACACAACGTTTGAACAGTTACACAGTCGTCATCAGGTGAACAAGACTAAAAAAAAAAAGAGTAAGGCCTATATATAACAAGAGCAAAATTGTATATCAATTATGCTCTCAGCTTATGTTATTGTTTTTGCTCTTGTTATATATAGGCCTTACTCTTTTTTTTTTAGTCTTGTTAAAATTTACTTGTGTACGCAATAGAAGCTGTAGTTTTTATCCGATTTGAATGAAACTTGGTATGTGTATTCATCTTAATAACATCTCAGACAAGTTCAATAATGGCACGATTCCAGATGTCGGTTTATGAGTTATTGACCTTGATTAAATGAAAAAACATGGAATATTCTGTTTGCTGAAGTGGGCGTTTGTTACCTTGCCTGACAAGCTATCTTTTAAAAGTGTCATTTATAATTTTGAGGCGAAGATTTTAATAAAATCCTACTGCAGCAACTAATTTCATTTATTTTATATGACATAAGCGCTCTTTAAGATCCAATATTTCTTTCACCTCATTGGTAGATAATGATATTTACTCTTATAAGGCTGTATATATGTATATTAATGTTGTATGTTTCAGGGTCTATCTGATGAAGATGTTAAAGAAAATGATAGTTATATATATAAATTACTCAATACAGTAGTTAAAATATTACAAATATTACCAGATATTGTTAGAGAAGATCAGTGGCAATCAGAGTTTAATTCTTTATGGGGTAAATACACAATGTGATACGCTATTTCTTATACATTGCATTTATTTATTGGTAGATCTTACCTTGACTTCTACCAAAAAACTATAGAACAGAGGAGGCCAAAAAATTTGTCAAATTCATGAAGGATCCTGAGAACTCACACAAAGGCTGTCTGAGATCGCTTAATGCTGTACCAAAAACTAGGCTTTGGATTTTGTGCCTATATAACAAGACTGGGGAAAGTCAATATTTACAGGAGTCTTGCAGGAATGATTTTTAAACTTGAAAGAAAGGAAAAAAATTACAAAATTGACTCATATTATATTCCTCCCCAAACTTACTAATTGACTAAGGTAATCATTTTAGCATTTTGAAAAATACTTCATTCGAAAATATATTTTACGATTCTACTGTGTATGTTGCCTGAATGGTTGTTTATGATTTTCTGTACGTCCAAGGTGAATGACGTCGATTTTAGTCAGAGAATATCTCTCTTAATTATCTTCAACAAACGAATTTCTGTGAAGGCACATCCTTAACTGTGCTGAAATAACATTCTACCAAATACTTGGTAGGGAAAAGTTCAGAAGACTTCTCCAAATTTCCACCCTAGCATTAATTTCTCCCCATAATCTTGCAGTTCCCCAATTGAAGGATGAATTCCTCTCCTGTGGAGAGGGACTGCTATTGAGTTTTACTGTTGAAATGTGTATGGTGATGATTTTGACATGTTCCGGGTGACCACAACCTAAGTCAGAACTTGCATCAAAATGTTAGATGATCTTGTTTATTGTAGAAAGTGTAGAGAGTTATTTAGAATATCCTCATCATTGGGTGAGACTAGTATCATGCCAGTTATTTGGTGTATTGTTTAGTTGTTGGACCCCAGAAGATTTAGCTAGTATGATAGACAAAGAATCTGGTGATAGCTATATCACTTTAGACACAGAAAATAAGGTATTTCTACTACTTTCTTTCTTTCTTCTAGTCACCAATGGGTCATTGTCTTCATCACAATCAGAAGTATGCTGCAATTGTTTGAATTAGTCTTACAACAAGTGACCAGGATTTGTGAAACCTGTCAACAAATTATGTAAGATAATAAATTGATGTGTTTATTTTGTAGATAATAAATATGATGTGTTTATTTTGTATATAATTAATCTGGTGTGTTTATATTGTAGATAATTTATCTGGTATGTTTATTTTGTAGATAATTAATATGATGTGTTTATTTTGTAGATAATTAATCTGATGTGTTTATATTGTAGATTATAAATATGATGTATTTATTTTGTAGATAATTAATCTGGTGTGTTTATATTGTAGATTGTAAATCTGGTGTAGATTATAGATAATAAATATGTTATATTGTAGATAATAGATATGATGTATTTATATTGTAGATAATTAATTTGGTGTATTTAATTGTAAATAATTAATCTGGTGTGTTTATATTGTAGATAATAAATGTGATGTGTTTATATTGTAGATAATAAATATGGTGTGTTTATATTGTAGATAATAAATATAATCTGGTGTGTTTATATTGTAGATAATAAATATGGTGTGTTTATATTGTAGATAATAAATATGGTGTATTTATATTGTAGATAATAAATGTGTGTTTAATTGTAGATAAAAAATTTGATTTGTTTATATTGTAGATAATAAATATGATGGGTTTATATTGTAGATAATAAATATGATGTTTTTATATTGTAGATAATTAATCTTGTGTGTTTATTTTGTAATTTGATGAGATCAGAATATCTAGATGATGATTTACTAAATCAGGTCAGTGTTGTTATAATATGTCTAGTCTAGTGTTTAGAAAGAAAGAAAGAAAAGAAAGAAACAACTATATTTTACAAGGATAACAACTTAGGTTCACAAGTCCGCCGTGACAGGGATCCTTTCTACCAGCTGGTCCTTGGCCAAACCTCTTGGCATTGATCTTTCCCGGATTATCCGTACCCATTTACAGCTGGGTGGACTGTGAGTGAAGATGACTTATTCAAGGTCATTGAACTTTCACACTCCAATAAAGATTAGAACTCACGTACGACATTTTCAACGTATCCCAGCAAATGATGTCATGAAGTTAAGAACCAACGCTCTAACCGCTGTGCTATAGAACCCCACAAAGGAATAAATACAGAATGTCATCAGCAAGAGTCTAGGAAATCATCCTCCTTATTTCACCTGAGGTGCCTCTGCACTTCTTCAGCATGAATAGGGGTTAAGAATTTACTCATGATATTTTACTCTCAAGGCTGTCCTATGGAAAGTTCTCCTCTTGTTCTTATTTTCTTGAATAATCATTGATAAAAGCACAACCCAGTATGTATAATTGATCAGATTAAGTAATGGTAGGCTTCTGTGTGTGCTTTTGAATCAGATTAATGAATGAAACATGCTGGTATTTTCACCAAGTTACATTCTCCCAAACACTTTTATGTCAGTTGAATTTGTTGCCAAATAAAGTTTTACTTCCCTTTGCAGATTATCAAGAATCAGTTATATATTGGTAAAATATTAAAATATCTCAACACAGAGGAGATGAGTATTCACCAGAATGACGATGATAATGATGATGATTCTGGCAATGATGAACCACAATTAACATTGAAATGGCTCCATGTTAAAATGATACATGAAGCCAATGAAGAAATTGCAAATAAATTTAGTAAAGATACATTTAAGGTATGATGACATCTGGTATTTCTGTTGCTATTAAGCAATTTCTTGTGCCACTCCCAGCCCATAGTAATGAAACAGGCTCAGATCAAAGGCCGGACTATAACTTTTCTACATAAATCTTTCAAAAGAAGTGAAGGATCAATAAATTTCTGGTATTGATTTATTTTGAATTTTCTTCAAAAATAGTATAATGTTTTGTTAGGCATCCTAGATGGATTGAATTCTTCTTATAAACAAAACTAGGAATGTTAAGTTTCAGCCATGTCTAGCATATGACAGAAACAATTTAGCCTTAAGGGGGAGAGAACTCTTATGTAACACTTGGGTATCAAGACCTCAATATGACATAATGCGGAAGAATCATACTGAAATACATAGTGTTAAGTTTAATTTTATAATTTATACTATTGCAGCGTGTTGGTGTATTTAAATGGATAGGTGGTATGATAACATCAATTACTTCACAACAATTATCAGTGATATTACCAGTAATAATGCCCTTATTACATAGAGAATCTACTATTGGATCAGGTGAATTATAAAGTATTATGATATTTAAACAACTATAAGCATTTACAATAATACATGCAATTAGGATGACCAATAAATTGAAATTTTTAAACTTGGCCAAAGCTAGTGTCAAAATTATACAACAAAGTATAATCCAATAAAATCATGTAACATAGGCACCAGTAATAGTGCACAGTACTGATATAATTGAAAACGTACTGAAGCTTGAGTTTCTGTATAATAAGTCTATGGTCCTACTAGAGAGCACAATGTCTCAGTGAAGGTCAGGGGTTCAATCCCGGCAAATGTTCAGATAATACCTTCAAATTTTTAAACCCAGTTTCCCCTTGATGGAGGTCGAAGGAAGTTTGAATTGAAACCCTGTCTTGGCAAAATTTCCTTCATTGCACACTGCATGACATTGCCTCTCTTTATTTACCCAGAATGTGCAGTAAAGTAGTACGAAAAACTCCTTGAAAATGTATTCAATTTCTCCTTTTGAAAGAAATTTGGTCATCACAAAGACACATTTTTCCTACCTCCACTATCGGTAAAATGACAAATTGTAAAACCAGGGCTTTTTACAGTAAAACTAAGAAGAAATTCAAGGAAATATTGATTTATTATTCTGATATTTCAGATGAAGAATTAAAGAAATTAGCAGATGAAATATTAGATATGATTAAAAAGAAAGTTCCTATTGAAAAGTTTTCACGAGTATATTCATTTGTCAATAATAAAAGAACTGATAGAAGATTAGAAAGAAAGAGAAAGAAAGCCGTACAGGTAAACCTGAGAACTTTGTTTCTGTATGAAAATTCAATATACTGATGGCTGAAACTAACATATTTTTGACAGCCAAGCTGGTTTACATAATACATATTGATATACTGTTGTGACCTTTTCATCATGAACCAATGAGCATGAGGTTGACGAGCAGTTCCAAGAGTTATTGCTCTGGACTTAGGATTTAAACTGCATGCATCAGAAACTGCAGTTTATTTTTCATAATATTTTCTAATTGATGAAATAAACGGAATTAAAGTACTTGTCCAATGCTCTGCTAATGAAATTTTGTTTGTCAACACATTTTATGAGAAGCACTTGTTGACTGTCTGTTTGGATTTGAGGAGGGTTAGAGGTTTCTTCCATTTTCCATTGAAATCATAATGAATGTGTTACCCCAGGAACAAAAATCGTCTCGCAGATTCATGTAAATATGCACTGTTCACGTGATGTCCTTGAGCACTTCTGATAGCAGATGATGAACAACTCATAGAAGATAAATATTCCCATATGTATACTCAACTAAAACCATCATGTCTTTACTAGGTCCAACACCAAAACTAGTCTTAAGATGTTTACTCAACAATAAGTACACTCTTTTAATTACCTCTTTTAAAACAAATTCAGTTTGATCAAGTTGATGTAATAGCATATTTTAGAAATATTTTCAGGTATCATTTATGATGATTTTCATAATGAACATTTTACATACTGTCTCTTTTAATATACTTTCAGATGATAACTAACCCAGCTCAAGCTACAGCCAAGAAAATTCAAGACAATGTACAAAGAAAACTGGCTAAAAGAAAACATACATCAGTCAGTCGGTATAATACATTAAAACAACCATCCAAGGCCAAGAAATTTAAAAGAAAATGAAATTTGTAATCAAGATTTGTACATTAATATATATATATATAGATAAATGGGTTTAATTTCTCCATCAAGCTTTCCAAGGCATCCCAAATCTGATTAATTCACATAACCACTGAAGTCTTATCTCATTCTAATTAAAAAGTCTATCTTCTATATCAATGTGTAAATTGCACCCATTATCAATACCATATTTCATGAAACTTCTATATTTTACAAGGATAACAACTTAAGTTCACAAGTCTGCTGTGACAAGGATCCTTTCTACCTAATGATCCTTGGCCAAAACTCTTTATAAAATATCAAAAATTGTTTGCCGACACTATAGATAATATAGTTTTCATCTGATGTCAGTGAGATCTTGAGATGAACATAAAAATGGGCACAATGTAGAGACTATAGTTTTCATCTGGTTTTCGTTCACTTTAATTATCTTATTTAATAGGTTATGTGGCTTGTGAACATAACAACAGTTTATGTAAATGAATTTGTTTTAAATTTCCTGTGTTGGTATAAATCAATATAAAAATATCTTGGACAGGTTAGAATTTTGGTACGATTTGACACAGATTAATGACTGCCCTTGATATTCTAATATCACGGATTGATTATACCTTGGTAGAAATGTTTTAGGGGCAAAACAGTAAATAGTCATCTGGGCTTATGAGAACAGGACAATTTTTAGATAATGGTGAATGATCAAGGCTAATGGATGCACCAATCATTGACTATGCTTGTCACCAGTCATTATTCAACTTCTCTTTACTCTGATCTCATCTTATATTCTATCCGAAATGCAATTAAGTCAATATGGCTATTAAAACAACATTATTATTATCCACTTGCTGTTCTCTTATATCAGGATATTCAATCACATTGGTTATTAAAAAAAAAACTCAACAATACAGACTTGATATCTCTATCATTTTAATAAACTATTTTACAGCACTGGTATGATATATTGCACATTTTTACCAACAACCAAATAGTTACTGTAAACACCTTTTCAATAGTCGATTTGGAAGGAAGGAACAAATTCAATCTTAAATTGTGGTCCCATTCTCATTATAGTTTGAATTCACTATAATGCCAATTTTAATATTTTTTAGCTTTTAAAGGGATAATAGGTCTTAGAATGAACATAAAATTTTAAACTTGGCCAATGATAGCTTAGCTCTATTCATCAGTAAATGTACTTGAATGAATGTCAAAAAAACTAATTAATTATCCAAAAAGATGCATTTGATTATTGAAAAACGCTTAAATTGATAAAACATTTTCAAAAAATGACTTTTTGATGAGTTTTTTCCTGATTTTAAGGGATTTTGAAACTTTATGACACCATGTAAGTTCACTGATGAATATATAATCATATTGACCATTCTTGAGAATTAAAATTTTATGTTCAATCTAAGACACAGCATCACTTTAAAATGTCTTTTATTAAGTAAATTTAAATTAATGTTTTCAGTAGTTAAAAGATAGTTGACTAAATCATTAGTTTGGGGCTTTTTCTAAAAAATTAACAGAGGATAAAATTCAGATTTGCAGATATACTGTAATCTGATTGGATAATGACACTAAATTTAAAATCCATTTTAGTGATCCAGAATAAGCACCCTGGATCAATTTAAGATTTGAAGGGCAAAAAAAAAAAAAATTGAGTTTAAAATGAGGGAAAGAAAAACTTTAATGAAAGCCTGAATTTTCCCACTTTCCCAGTAATAATTTAATCCAATATCATATTTGATTGAAAATGGGAGTTTCTGATGATTTTTTCATTGAGAATGAAGGCCAGCAAGCTGATTTTTTAAAAATTATTTCTGGAAAAAGGTTCTATAATACAATAAAGTAACAATAGTTTGACATGTGCAATTCGGGTGATTTTGAAGTCAAATAACATATGTATAGTGATTTTCTCCTAGGTTACAACATATAATATCAAATATAAATTAGATAAAAATTTTTCAGTCATTTTTATTATACCTTGAGAGAAATCACAAAACGAGCATGATAATGTCACTGTCCTGGCAAACATGTCCGTCATTGCACACTGCATGGTGTTGCACGTCTTCATCAGCTCATTAGGTGCAGAAGAGTAGGAAGTAAAACTCCATTCATTTCATTTCATTTCATTTATTACATACATAATTGTGCAATAGCTGTCTAAAGGCCATGGTTTGTTATTTTCGGTGATCGATTTCTGTCTTCAATATACTAATAATTCTGAAAACACATGAATTTGAAGGCTAAATTTTCGATGTTGAGCTGTGAACACAATTACTGATAAGCTAAGCTAAAATTCCCTGCTTTTGAAACTAAGATCCAAATGGCTAACTTATCTCTTTAAGAGGCAAACTCAATTTGCAGCTTCTAGAATCGGAAGAGATTCTTCCGGAAGTGTCTTCCGGAAGGTCAATCAAGTGAGTAGCAGAAAAAATATGGCACACGCCACACTCACTGCACTTGAATGCTATTTTGCCAACGGACGCCATTTTGTCTTCTGTCTCTTCCATCTCCAACTCGGAAGACCCAGAAGACCTTCCAGAAGTGGAAGAGGACAAATCGAGCGGACAGAATAGATCTTCCAGAATAAGAAGGCGACGAATTGAGTCGACCTACGGAGTCAAAATATAAACACTAAATATAATTTACAGACTAATATCACAGGTATGTCATGTCTTCAATAAATAATCAATAAGATCTAGAGTCCACTGGTATAATAACCTTAAATTAAATTATTTTTATATTATACCTCATAGGATCTCAACTAAAATGAAATATATAAACTTGGAAAATACAGTATTCTTTAATCAGTTTCTTCAAAACTTAACTTACTTAAAATCAAGAAAGAAATGCAATAATCTGATTGGATAACATAACTAAATTTTAAATTAATTTTAGTGATTGACCAATGAGATGACAAGAACACTAAAAGCGTCTTAGTTAAGCTTTTAAGAGTAAAACTCATAGTGTTAAAACTATATGACAATCAAAAATTCCACAAAACTAAGTCATAATCCATGCATAGTAGCACTTATCACTTATAACTAAGTTTAGTGGATGTATCTTCTTAAATAGGTATTCCTCCTGACATATCATTGTCTAATATACTTATTAACCCATGGGGCTTAAAACGTAAATTTTCAGTACACAATCTTGCGAGCTTAAAAAAAACAGGGTGACTTAAAAATCTGTTCTCCTAAGCATTCAATAAAACGTTTGTTAAAACAATTCAGTTTTTAGTGAAGACAATTATTTCAAAAACTAATGAAATTAAATTGAGAAAAACAGGTTTCTAAATGAACAAAATATACATAATAATCACATGTGTCTAAAAATATACATCAATCAAATAATAAATTAAAAGATCTTATAACAACAATATAGTAACAATATTAGGATAGAACAACAAATGGCTTTGAAATGGAGAACTTTCATCTAAATAGTCAAATTCCATACAAGTGGCTGTCAAATTGAAAAAATGCACTTTATTTTCCAGCCAACCTTTGTCCTGATCTACCACCATAGGGGGACATTTTATTGCTTATATTTACATATTTAAGACATGCCAAAGTCATTCTTTTAAATTACTATGTTCAATATTCTGGTGGTGAGGCAATGGCGATTATGGTGATTTGTATTAATCCAATGAAAAATATAATAACTAATGTTAATATTGGAGAATAAAGTCTGGGTTTCTTTCATATGAAACAATTAAAATTGTACAAGACACATATTTTCATTACATATATGCCTCACCCCTTTTGATTTTAGTCTTGTTCATATGACTTTGACAGTGTAATTATTGAAACGTGTATTATTTTTATCAAATTGAGGGGTAGCTTACCATAAAAACTGTGTTCATTATTCATCTTCATTACAAGATCAGATATCCTAACTAAAAGTCAACAATGAATTTCAGTACTGACAATATGTATATGTCCATGTAAAGAGAGAATTAGGTGTATATCAGAAGAAATTTCATTATAACCTAAAAACGAAATTTGCTATTTTGTTGGTCTATCCTTTATATGATGTTTATTTTCACTTTCTATTAAATTTGACAAACCCCTTTTTAACAAAAAAATTTTATCATTTGATTGTAATTTATTCAGATGGAGAAAAAAAATTTAAAATTTTGCGCAGAATTTTCTTTTTTTTTTCAAATGTTTTTTTGAATAAGAATTTTTCCCATACTGTAAGCACCATAACCAAGAAGTATTATCAGACAAATATTATCCTAATAAAAAGTGAAAATAACCTTTTATTCTTAAATATAAGCTTATATATGGAATTCATTTTCATCATAAATCATCTTCTTCACTATTTAAAACAATAATTCTATCACGACTAGTTTTATTCAAAACTTGTAACGAGGAACTCTCTAATGTGGAGATTAAAAACTGATCAACAGTTCTTTCAGTACATTCAGCTATAAAACGTATAAATGGTCGTATATCACCATTATTAGCAGTGTCTATAAACTCATAATATCTTTGTCGATCTTGAACTTCTATAGAAACTGGAGGAAAACCAGCTTGCATGAGAATTAAGTTCATTAACAATCTTGAAGTGCGTCCATTTCCATCATAGAAAGGATGAATTATAACTAACTTATAATGCGCTAAAGCAGCAAGTTCTATAGGATGTAGACTTAAGGTTTCTTCAGAATTCAACCATTCTAAAAACTGGTCCATTAAAATATCCAAGTCTTCTGGAGGTGGTGGAGTAAAATCGCCAACAAATACTTGCGTTTTCCTATAGCGTCCTGCTTCAGTGGGATCCACAAATCCTAAAACTCTTCTATGGATTTCTAATAGATTATCAACTGTTAATTGCCCTATAGCCCCTAATAAAGTACTATTTACAAATCTCAAGGCAGCGTCTAAACCAAGCACTTCATTCTGTTCAGCTAAACTTTTCCCACCAACAGCGATCCGAGTTTCAACAATAGATCTAGTTTGAGACAGTGTTAAAGTGTTTCCCTCAATAGCATTAGTATGATAAATATGGGAGAAATAAGCTTCTTGCTTCATTCTTCTCAATCCTGGGTGGTTTGAAGGCACTTTATACAAACGGTCCCTTTTTTTATCAATTCTATTGAATCGTTTCTGGTCAATTTCTTCCACAATGGGCTTAGTTCTCTGTGTATTTTCCAAGGCTTGTTTATGTTTGGGACTAACTATTAAAGCTCTATTATACATCATATCAGCTGTCACAATATCTGATTCATGTTGTTCTACTAATTCACCATACGCTATCAAAATGTCTGCATGGAATGGATCTAATTTAATGGCATGTTGTAGTACTTTCAATGCCTTTTCATTTTTATTCTGTTCTTTCAATTCTAAAGCTATGTGAAGTGCTGCAACAGCTTCTTTCTTCACATCTGAAACATACAATTGATACATCAATTTTGATATTTGCATAGGCCAAAACACTCTTGGCACATCCAGGAACATAATCTCAGTATCTTTGACAGAGAATAAATTTACAGTCGGACCAATGTCAATACTTCTCATCCATCCAAATTAATAATTCAAAATGGTTAAGAACTACGTTTATGTGTGTTATCTCGATTTGAGAACCACATACGACGTAATTTCAAACGGACCGTGTGGTAACTGAATAGGAGAAATAGGACATTTTAAACTCATAGTGTACTAATCAGAGTAGGCTAAACATTGACATACCTGCATTTATTGGAACGTGATGTCGTATTCTCCGAGCTATAGAAGTGTCTCCATGATATGAAATAAATGAACTGGCATGGGCCGGGTGTCGTAATCCAAGCAGGCCCATCCCAGCTCCAGTACTTTCAACAACATTTTGAAATTTTTTCAAAGGAATCCATGTTTGGAATCCACGAAAAAATTTGAAGGAAATTTGAATTAATAATTCAAAATGGTTAAGAACTACGTTTATGTGTGTTATCTCGATTTGAGAACCACATACGACGTAATTTCAAACGGACCGTGTGGTAACTGAATAGGAGAAATAGGACATTTTAAACTCATAGTGTACTAATCAGAGTAGGCTAAACATTTACATACCTGCATTTATTGGAACGTGATGTCGTATTCTCCGAGCTATAGAAGTGTCTCCATGATATGAAATAAATGAACTGGCATGGGCCGGGTGTCGTAATCCAAGCAGGCCCATCCCAGCTCCAGTACTTTCAACAACATTTTGAAATTTTTTCAAAGGAATCCATGTTTGGAATCCACGAAAAAAGTTAGAAAATAAAACAATAAAGACTATGAGGACAGCACTAATCAAAAGATATTTTGGAATAACGAATTCTAACTTTTTAAACATCATAACTTTAGAAATAACATTTTTGACGTTTCCTTGTTTTTGACACGAAAACAACGTGGCCATCTTGTTTCCGGTAAATCATTCGGGTCACCTTGGCTTTTAACACTCGTTCGGTTCCATTCCACCCGATCATTCACAACACATTTTATAACGCAATTACCACAACTATTTTGAAACATCTACTTAAACCTTTTGAAGTTCGTTTAATGTTTCTAGTAAATATATTTAGATGTAAGAAAACCGATGTAGGAGTGTAGGTACAACAGATTTACGCAAATTAAACGCAATTGTATAGCTTTATCACGTACGTCTTTGGGTACGTACAGCTTCGATGAATCCTTGTTTCAAAATCAACTTGGTCACAGTAATACGGAAGAACACTATTTTTTATTCATATAGTAGGCCTAATAAGGGCACATTGTAATTCGGTCACGTTTACAAAATAAAAGCCGAACCAGCTGAAATAACAATTAGTACGTTCTATTGTTAATTAAACTTTTTAAAACAAATTTGGCTCGATCAAGCAAATTATGTTTGAATAATTTAGAAATATTTATAATATACGATGTTTGGTAATGAAACTTTGCATACTGTCGATTAAATTCAATCTAACCAGCTGAATATAATAGATTTAGAAGGAAACCCCATTTAGGAAGATTCCGTGCTAATGAGGAATTCGAGTTGCGAAGTGTCCGAAGAACATACCACGAACACTTAATAAAAGAGAATGAAGTTTGTCTAAATTAAAACAATCGTCCTAAGGACGATATCTGTGTAATAGTATTTGCTTGTAGTCATCAAATATTTGCCAAATGATCGAATGGGATGCCTTGATCGCCAACCTACACAAGCCTTCCCCACCCAACCACAACCTGGTTACCACCGCGTAATCAATTGCTTTGGTTACATTATTTCAACAGATTTTTTAGAATGTTTTATTTTAGTTGAGCAATGATAGCTTTACAAAAATCTGGTAGATCTTTTGGCAGTCTTGAAGTTATCATATTACCGTCTACAACCACGGAGTTGTCTTCATATATACCTCTAGAATATACAACATAAAATATACAAATAACATACATAAAATATACAAATAACATACATAAAATAAACAAATAACATACATACATAGCAACGGTTAAGGGATTCTATACCATTTAACTTATGTTATTCCATATTGACTGTCCCGTTAAATGTTATTTTGAAAATAAAAGGAATATGTATATCTAAGACACTCTTATTAAATCAGAAACTATCAGGTCGTCTTACGTCAGAGAAATAACAGAAGTTCGGCGAGGTTACACCTTTAAAGTGTCCTGAAATGTACGTCAGACGCCTTCTCGGATGCAAACGGCCCCCCCTTTATAATGCACAGAAGGTCCATAATACACGCGCCATAATATTAAAAGTATTCACCCTGCATTCTCCACATCGTCTTTTATTGCTGAAAAACATGTTAACTTTTTCCCTTTTAAAATTTTTGCTGAACAAAACATCCAGGCACCATGACATATTGCTGCTATAGGTTTCCCTGAAATACAACGATATTCAATGTAACGGTATAAATTGTTTTATTATCTGCCTTACCCATATTGGGGCTCCATTTAATTCCCATTTCTTCCAAGCACAATTGCTCAACAGATTCGAAAACAATTAAGAGAAAGGGCACTGATGGAAATGACATATTGGTGCAGCCAATAAACTTCCATAATGGCCTTAGACAACATTTTTGGGGGGTTTTCAAATGTGGAGCACAGCCTGTAGGATACGGGGCCTCGTTCTTTTCCCCATGGATAAGAAAGACTAGACGCATTTTCCATCTCAGCCTCTCCGACAAGGGTAAATCTCAACCATTGCCTGTATTGATGCAATTGCATCGGAAATTAAATGAAATGAAATGAATGGAGTTTTACGTCCTACTCTTCTGCGCCATATGGGCTAATGAGGACAGCGGCATTAGCCTACTCTTTTTGATTATCATCTGGAAAGACGCTTTTTCCATTACAGTCCCTCTGACCTGCATCACTGACAAGGGGACACCTTGCTGAAACATCCGATAATTGCATCGGAAGGAATTCGGAAAAAATTTCTTTTAAAGATTAGCCTTCTCCATTAGTCAATAATAAATATTTAAAAAAAAAAAAAATACGTACCAGATTCATAAATACCTTTTACCAATGTCAGGAAACGCTGATCTCGTCTCCAGTAATCAGGAGCAAACCCTCCAGGAATAATCAAGGCGTCTAAATCCTTTAAAACAGTAATAGAAATACATTCAAATAAAGATTAAACAAGAATATTCCATTTGTGTTACTGGAGGAGACGAAAGAGTTCCATTGACCAAACGTCGTGAACGGTTTGATAAGTAATAATTTGCGAAAATTATCAATTCAATCGAAAAAGTTTTAGTTTTTTCCATAATTATCTCATGTGAAATCAAATTAACTTTTTTTTTTTAAATCAAAGGAAACTGAACCAACCAAAAGAGTCATCTAATTTCATCTATTGTTTAATTAAGGGATGAAGTGTGTGCTGAAAGGCCCTAGCGTCAAAGTAGCGACTCTCAAGTAAAAAAAAAATAGATTTATTGGTGAGGGGACACTAGGCAATCGCAAAAAAAGAGGATAAATTAAGCTGTTGTGGAAAAAATCCTCATGACCAGCTGCATGGCGTTGCCGTCTTCATTGGCACAGTAGGTGTAGACGAGTAGGATGTAAAACTCCATTCATTTCATTTACAAAGTTTACACACCTCTAATTTGATTTCATCAATACCATACGCCGCTGTACATGGATAAGAATGTTTACTGCTGTATACTTTATCTTTCTCGGGTCCTATCGTAAATGTCTCATGGCCTTCCTCTCTAAGTCTGTAATAAGGATACCATAACTGAAAGTATAATTTCTTAAGGTTTGACATCCATGAAATCTGTTCATTTAATGATAATATATTCTTAAATTAGTTTTGGGAATCTTGAACTTAAGTGTAATACCGAATCTTTCTGCATTGGCTCAGCAAAGTAGACGTTGGCTCGCAAATCTGAATTCAGGTTTTGTTTTAATATAACTGCTATGATCGCAGAGCACTATCAGAACTTTCACGGTATACCGTTTGAAAAACTCCAAGCAAAAGAAAAGACGAGAGTGTACGAATGAATTTGAAAGAGTTATAAAACAACCTCTTTGTGTTGATAATAGAGTTTGTGTATATCCTTACAAATAATTCATTACCTCGAGATCTTCATAGTTAAATTCAACCAGTAATCCAACCTTTTTGGCCTGCGACATTTTCTAAAGCAAAGATAATCTTGTTAATAAGGCAAAAACAAGATATTTATTCTTGTGACTATGGCCCGATTGACTATGGTCGTATCAACGAACTCGCAACATATTGTCCGATGACTCATTTTATCAATCAATGATAAAATCCAGAAATAAATAAATCATTTTCAGAAATAAAACGTTAAAAATGTCAAATTTTTAATCTCCCTCAAATATGCCAGATGAGGAGGTTAAAAAAAAAGAAATGAAAAAAGATTTTCAAAGACTGAAAGCAACCCAAGGAAAATTTGTGATTATGCATTGTTAATTTGTATTATATCTATTCTACGTTATGTCGAATGGTGTTAGGGTGAGATTAGAATGGTGTGAGTTACATTAGATATATATCAAAGTTCAGATTTATTTTTCGAACCAAGAAGATTTGAACTAAAAACTTAAATTGGTCCAAATTGTCTTAGGTCCAAATTGTCTTCGGTCCGAATTGTCTTCGGTCCGAATTGTCTACTTCCACTGGGTCCACCCTTCTTGATGGAACGAACTGGCTTGTTACTAATTTTAGAGCGGATGTCCTTCAGTAGTCCGCTACAGCACGTGTTATACAATCGAGAGTTGTTATGGCAGGTAATACGGCAGTGGATGAAAATAAAAAAGCTGACGACACGTGTGTGGATGCTGAAAATAATCGACAAACTAATGAAAGCATGAAACCTAAAGACGAAGGTAAGCAATTAGAGCAGAATTATGTGGAAAGGACTTGTGGAATTTGCATTTTTCTTAAAAACATTCTGGAATATCTAATGACTTAGTTGAGTGGCAGAATAGTTTGATACAGTTTGCACAGCTACGAAATAGGATCTAACCGACATTTAGTTATTGAACATAAATTGTACTTTTTTTATTTTGGAAATTCTTAACATCAGATGCATTTTTATTGTAACCATTTACACTGACACTATGATAGACTTTTGTCTTCAGTGAAGAAAATTGTTTCAACGAGCAGAATCAATGTCAAGTCCGAGAGAATGAAAATGTCGGTGTCAAAGGTCATTCGGTAAAAATATTAAAAATCTTGGATTTGCAGTATTTTCTATGTTGACCTTTGGTCTGTTTTAGGACCATGGTATGATTTTCACTTCTACGGGTTTTTTAAGCACTTACGTTGCACTATCTCGGGGGTTTATGCTGGTATTGAAACCTATTTTGTAACCTATTTTCAAGGTTGAAAGGTCAATAAAGGTAGTCTCACGCAATAACAGAGTTTTATAACAACCTAAACCAGCTGATATATTTGGTTAACTCATTACATCATTGTATATCCTCTTTAAAGGGATTGTAAAAAGATTTTCTTAATTTTGTTTGCATATTGCCTAATGATCTTGCATTCGAACTTCAGTCAGAAGTTTCAACTAAAAATGTTAAAGTTTTGAGTCGCATTCACAAACAGATAAGAATTGTAGAAAAGATTTTTTTGTCAATTAAATTAGGCTAACATTTAAAAATCTAGCTAGCTCCACTTTTACTCTGTATACAGACATTTGATTATGAGAAATTGGTTTCGATTTGAAGCATCAGCATAAATTTCAATTTGGCTTCTCACTTCTGGTGGTGAAATTATGCAAGTCCATTGTTTGAAATGAATTGTCCTCTCAAAATTCATGCCATTTATTGTTCAATTCTGCAAGTCTCAAATTTAATGTTCAATTCTGTAAATCTCAATTTAATGTTTATAATGATTGCTCCGTCGCTTATGAAAGCAATGAAAAAGTATTAGATTTTAGAGCTCAGTTTTTCATGTTCCACAAGTTACATGCTTGCTCACTAACCTGAAGGTCCAGGGATCAGCATAGCTTAAAGTGATCTTTTAGATTTTCACCCTTGTTACCCCTTGTCAGTGCTGCAGGTCAGAAGGGCTGACATGGAATTAGCGTCTAGTTTTTCGGATGGGACAATTATCCGAGGCCCTGTTTATTACAGGCTGTGTACGCTTAAGACCCCCCTTGCTGTTGCTGTTGCACTTGTACAATATTATAATGAGTTGAATATATATGTAAAATATATGTTCTGACATGAAAATACATGTATATGACTTAAATTGATGTATGATTAGTATGTATGTCCTATACTTGTAAATTAATTGATATTAATGGTAGGGTCCACTGGGTTTTTCATTGTTCTCATTTAGTGAAGTGTTTAATTCCATCAGTTTACCTTTGACCTTTTAATCACCAGATGTTCAGATCAGGTTTCTACTTGCTGCTATGAACACCATGTGCTTTTTATTTTGTTCTGAATCTTTTTATTTCATGTGATAAACATTTGTCAAAGCTTTTCGAGTCTTGTCTGTGTGATAAAATCACAAATATTCATTTCGCATGAAAGCTTATCTAATTTCTATGCACTACTGCTTCCACCAATAATTTGACATATTACAGTTTCAATAAAAGACTTTGATATTTGATACCTGTAAATTGCTTTTGTCTCCTTTATAGACTTGTAAACTTATGTGTGTATTTTTTTTTATCAGTGCTGTTTGTGCTTATTTTTGACCCTTTTCTTTACCACAATTTTTTATCAGAACTTTTTTTTTTTCATTCCATCCTTTAAGAATTAAAATCTTCATTTGAACATTGACTAAAGCAGAAATGACTTACAAAGGGTTCTACAATGGCCAAGCTTATTGAAAATTAAAAATAAAATTTCTAAAAGAAACACATTCTAATATTTTTGTTGCATAAATGAGTATATATTCAATTTACCTGGTGTCATAAAGAAACGGAATCACTCAACTGAGTCATTTTTGAAAAAAGCGTATTCAATAATCAAACGCATCTTTATGGATGGTTACTGAATTTTTTTTGATACCAGGTTTTTATTTATCTCTTGATGGCAGCAGGTATATTTACTGTTTTATAGAGCTCTTATTGGCCAAGTTTAAAATTTTATTTTCATTCAAAGACATATTATCCCTTTAAGTATGCAGTATAGGATTGTATAATACCATATTCACTACCGGTATATTTAGTTAACATGGTTCTAGTTAGTACAAATAAGCTGGACATGTTTTCTTTAGGTTACTTTGACTTTGATGCCTTCTTTAGCTCCTTGTCCCTAAGGCAGCTGAAATAGATTGCTGTCTTTGACCTACAACACACATTGAGGTGTCATTTCAAATTGTTTATTTGCTGTCATAGTTACTTGCAGTTGTGAGTTTTGGTATTTTGAATGATAAAATAATCTTGTTAGAAATACTGATTCTTTTTAGGTTTAAGTCCTGTGAAGTTCTATTTTTATAATGTGAAGCATGTATTATTAGTGTCAGCTTTGTCTGTTTACGAAACTTAGTGAACTTAAAAGAACCTCATTGAAAACTTGAAAAAAATATTTGATATTAGTTTTTGTTCTTGATCTGGAAAATATTTTCAGTTGATAATTTATGAACCCTTTACAAAGCACAACTCTTGTCTGATCTGACAAAACGGGGTGTTTACATAATAGTTTGTAATCACTCGAGATTAAAAATCAGGAAAATGGAAAGATATTTGATTGAATTATTGCCTTATTAACACATTGAATTTTAGCTTGCAAATACTCTAGAAATCACATTTATTGCTGGATTTTGATAACAATTGGTGTGAGTTTGTAATCACCCAAGGTTAAACTCTTGAAAATCAGAAAATGCTTCAAATGAATTATTGCCCTCGTTCATGGGAACTCGTTCAAGTTTTAACTCACACTCTAAAAAGCGCAGATCTTCCTGACAAAACTTTGAAATCGGTTCGTATCATCTGAATTCCCAGAATGTTTTTATACTTCTGGTGATTGTTACTGTACAATGAACCAAGTATTTATTGAGATGATTTAATGTCATTTAGAAAGTGGTGTTGCAACAATATTTTTGTTTCGTGGTATAGCACAGATTCTAGTGCTGAAAATTGGCTGAGACCTGAACGAGTTTCGAACCAGCGATCTCAGAGTCCGGCACCTAATCGCTAGCAATACTTGCAACCGTGACCGTCTAGACCACAAGTATTTATTCCTTGCCATATATATATTTTTGGTAAAGGATTACTACTAATTCTTATTTTGAATTGGTTTTGTAGAAAGAATAGTAAGCTTGCTTCTAGCTATGAAAGTCAAGACAATATTTGTTTAATTATAGATGTCAGTGTTTCTGGTAATGAAGAAAATGAGACGGTATCTTGTGACAATGGAGAAGGAGAGGAGAATAAAACTACCGAAGAAAAAGATTTGCAAGAAATAGTCTTGATACAAGACACTGGTTTTACCATCAAAATATCTCCACCAAATGTAGAAGCATTTGAACTTCCTGTAAGTACTAATTATTTCTATGTATTCTATAATATTGTCTTCATTAGCTCATTGGTAGCCATGTGCTGATTATAGAAATGCTTTTATTTTATTCTAAAAAAAAAAAAAAAGCATGATTATGCATTAAAATGAAGTTATATGACAATGTGAAAAAAAAAGGTTCTGCAGTCTCTTGAATTTAAAGTAACTGTAAAATTCTTCAAAAAGTGGGTATCCAGGACACTACTGACATCAATTTGCTCCATTCCAATTTTCAATCAGAATTCTGTAGGGGCTGCAATTTCAATAAAACTAAGATTTTTCCATCACTAATCCTAAAATAGCCTTGTACAATTAGTGAAGCCACCAAACTCTTGATTTTAGTAGAATTGCAAGAATCACCAGCTATATGTTTGAATGGTCCAAATTGATGCTATCAGTGTTCCTGATATAGAATTCAGAAAACCTCTTTACAATCCCTTTAAGAAATCACAGGTTACATGTAGAATTTTCTCAGCTTGATCATCAGATTATTAACAATTAACACCTGACCTTGTTAATAACTGAGTTAAGAGACTACCCACAGTTATGTAGACACCTGGGCCCCATGAAAAATCTTAAGCTAGGAATTAGTCTTAGTGTGGAATTTTGCATTGAGAAATACCATACAACAAAATTTATCATTAGTTTATTTGTGAGACAGGTTCCTGAAAATCATCTCCATGATAGGGATAGATTATAAATGACCATCTTTCCAATGTTTGTCTAGTTGGCTATTTGGAACTGCCAATTTTGAATTTGCAATAGATTTTATACAGTGAAATAGAGTTTTTGTCGGATTTTGATGAAATTATATTATAATTATAATTTGGTATAAACAAGGTTTTTTTTTCTGCCCTTTTTTATAATCTATTTTCACTCCTTTCCTTTTTGTAAAACAAGTTATGAATCGGTCATTCCTTATCGTGATTTATTAAATGTAACAAAAATTTAGCGATTTAGAATTGTGCAAATGATTTTGAAAAATTTGTTGCATTAAAAAAATTACAATAAGGAATGACCAATTTATTACTTTTTTTTAAGAAAGGAAAGGAGTAGAAAAAGATAATAAAAAAAAAAAAAATTGTGTGAAGGGCAGAAGAAAAAAAAGACCTTATGAATTCCAGGATTTATCTAGATTTTTCATACTTCCACAAATCTATTTAAAAGCATTTTATTCCAATAGTAGGGAATTTCTGGTAATGAATTCTATGATTAGCAATAAAAAAAAATTTCACCTTAAGTTTTATTTCTTCAGATTTCTGGAAAAATTAAGATGGGTCTGGTCTCAGTGAAATTGCCCTCTCTTATTAGGACAAACTTGTTGATTAATAACTTATTTTTTTGTATTTTAAGGTGAGTTCAATGGAGTTAGTACAAGAGATCTATCAAGTATTGATGGATAGAGAAGATACGTGTCATAGAACCTGTTTCTCTCTACAACTTGATGGTGTAACATTAGATAATTTCTCTGAATTAAAGACAATTGAAACATTGAAAGAAGGCTCGGTGGTAAAAGTTGTAGAAGGTAAGGAGGCAATCTAAATGAAGGGTGTTTTATGAGTAATCCAACATCTGAGTATGCTGAGATTGATTCTGTGTAATCAGACATATCTTTTTCTGGTCTCAGTAGTCTTCTTTCTTATCCATGTTTAAAAAATCAAAGTATTCTGACATTCTGTCTTCCGAATTCCGAGACTATTCATTGCTCCTGTTACTCAAAAACTTTATATAATCTGACATCTTGTCATCTTAATTACTTATCTCCCTATTAAAAAAGACTTATTTTATTGATAGACCAGGTCAAAACGCCTGAAAACAAAAGATCATGAACTAGACTCTTGCTAATCTGATGTTAGTTTTCTGTCCCAGTGTATGCCGGATTATTGCATAAGATTATTATTTTACATTGGTCAGAAGTAAGGTCCAATACACAAGGACATTGTCTTGTCTAACATTCAGTCCATGCAACAATACAATAGAAAAAGCAATAAAAAAAATTGTCAAAAAGGCCAGTGCAAGTGCCGCGATCACTTAATACAATACATCATTTAATAACTATATTTGTATTGAAGATGACTGTCAGATACCAGTAGTAAGAAACCATTCAAGTATTTAAACTAATATCAGTGTGCAGTCTTTTCAATAAGCTTATTTTTTTTTATAGAACCATATTCAATCCGAGAAGCCAGAATTCATGTACGTCATATTAGAGATTTATTGAAGTCATTAGACTTGGCTGATGCTTACAATGGAACAGATTGTATGTCTTTATCCTTCCTTAATACTGTTACGGCACCTGATGTTGTAGGTATGTTCCTGATTATCTCATTTTAATCTGAGGATCAATGTAGGTGGGTGCACAGAGGGGGAGATTGAATAAGACACTTTTTTTTTGACACCCATATGGAAAAGATGACCTGTTGTCATATTGTAAAGCCACATTGTAATATTGTGGTCTTGTAATATATCTATGTTAAGAGTTATGTCCCTTGAGGAGAGCCTGAAAAAAGATGGAGGTGATAATTTTTTACAATATGTTTTGTATTCAAATCCTAATTCCATTGCTATCTTCTTGCACATATAGTTTTGGTTGACATTTCCATTCTTATTTTTTGGGTTTGCGGTGGCTCAGTGACACTTGTTCTCTCATCTGAGGTTCCAGGGTTCAACCCTGGCAAAAATTAACTTTTTCAGTAATGCAGGTCGGAGGGACTGTTTTGAAAAGTGTCTTGTTGTTCAGATGGGACAATAAAACCTCTGCTACAGGCTGCACGTGAAAACAAAAATCCCTTCATTATTGAAAAACACAAGAAGAGTAGTCAAAAGCTGTCCTGGCAAAATTTTCCTCATCGCACACTGCAAGGTCAGTGTTCATTGGTGCAGTAGAGCAGGACATGAAACTCCATTCATTTCATAACATGTTTTTCATGATTTTTTTCCAGAAAAGAAGAAAAGTAAAAGTGAATCCATTGATTGTACACCACCTGATTATATTTTACCTAATAATAAAGAAAGACCTCTATTACCCTTACATCCTGGTGTTAAAGAACAGAAGGTAAGAAATTATATTGAAGGAAAACACCATGACAACATTTTAAAGAGCAGTTTCTTCATTATGCAGATTTATTGGAGTGAACATTATATATAAATATTGTCTTCAGTCAGAAGTTATATTCATGGGTGAATATTGCATACTTAAACTGGTAATTTTACTTTCTCTTTCTATCAATTCTATTCTATAGACAGTGTCTTAAGAATTGATGAGTCAAATGATTCACTTTAAAAGTTTCAATATTTGACAAAGTTTTTAGTTTCTGAGGCTAAGGTGTGGTGTGATTGGTCAAGCTTGTGCCAATTTGTCCCTTTAATGTATTTTCAAAAACCATATTGGTGGTTGATGGATGGTGCTATAACAATCTTTGTTTCTATTATTTGTAGGCACCACAGTGCTTAAAAGTATTAACATATAGTGGATGGAACCCACCTCCTGGCAATAGAAGAATGCATGGTAGGTTAAATTCCTACTTTCTATTGGTATTGTCTGTCTCCATTAGCCCATTAGCATAGAGTAGAACTCCATTCTTTTTATTTTGCTATTAATTATAAAAGATTTTGTTGAAATACACACGACTGTAAATTGATGAGATATAAAACAAGTGCATTATGAAAATCTTGAATGTGAGAAAAAAAAATCTGATTATGAAGATCTTAAATATTTAAAAAAGTATTTTCATTCATTTAAGATCTATACAGCGGCTAGTGGGCTTATGCCACCTTGCCATGCAAGCTATCTTTAACGTAGACTTTTGTTTTGCAGGTGATTTATTATATCTGTATTTAATGACCTTAGAAGATAAAAAATTTCATATCACAGCATCAACTAAAGGATTCTTTATTAACCAGTAAGTAATGTCATTGTTATTTTTATACGCTCACATGAAAATGTTGAGCATTTATTGTAATCTGCTGCCCATGGTTGCTTGTAAATTCTCTGGAAGACCCAATTCTTGATGAATTTTGATGAAACATGGTGTGAGTATTTGAAATTAACCAGGTATCAACTTGATGAAAATCAGGAAAATCAATTTGAGCTTGTTAACATTCTAGAACGCACAGTTTTCGATACATTTTGACCACATTTTGTTATATTGTTGATTATCGCTCCAATATATGCTCCCAGGTGGCGTATATTACCTTGCCTGGTGAGTTATTTGAGCAAATTTTGGACTCTTGAATTAAAAACAAATGTGTACATCCTTTGTAGGTCTACAGAGATAGATTTTAATCCAAAAGCCATACAACCTAGTTATCTTTCTCATTCATTGATAGAACTAATGAACCAGGTATGTACTGATTCATATTTATAGATATAGGTAAAGATGAAAGGGAAAATGAATCTGTACATTGAATGGTTCCTTTATTTGATCATCTTGCTTCAAGTTTACTGTCCCATGTTGTACACAAAATATGATTATGATATATTGCAGTCTTTGACTGATGGACATAAATCACTTCACTTATGCTGCTGGCACAAGATTTTGGTCACACACTTGTCTTATGAAGAGTTTATTGAACTAAATCATACTAATGAGTAATTCTCACACAATCAATAAGCTAATCTATTGTTCTGTTACCTAGGCTAGTGCTTTCATTGAAACTCGTCTCAATACACCCGAACACCAACTAAAGGACACCATCTCCAATTGGTCATTTTTTCAGAAGGACGATAATTACAAAATTATCATACAATTGAAATGCATGGGTGTAAAATTTATCATTGAGAACATCATCTGTTACAGATCAGTCCAGCCTTCAAGAAGAATTTTGCATTACTTTTGAAGAAAAGATGCCAAAAACATCCATTTGAAAGGGTACCAGCACCATACCAGGTTAATTCTTGGATGGCACCATTACCTCAACATTCAGTAGATTATATACGTGCTGAAGATGGTAAGATAATTGAATCAGATAATATCTTTATGTTATGGCAGTTGCTCTAAAATACTAGTTGACTTTGGGAGGGCTTTTGTAACACTGATGAAATAAGTTTTCATTCTGGGATCATATTGATGAATAGACCTCTCTGAAAGGGTATCTTAGCCATGAGGACATTTAAGCTGAATTAATCAATTAGTGTTCACAATTCAGAACTATGAGTCCAGGATTATATGCATTTGAAAGTTGAAATGTCCATATGTCTTGACTCTTGTCATATATAAAAAATAGACATATAGAAATAAAAAGTGAAAATCCTAGGTTTTATTGGAGAAATTTTATGCATTTCAAGATTAATTGCATATAATCAAGCCCAAAAATGTCACAAAATTATAAAAATACAGTTAAAAGCATAGTGGGGATTTATCAATTCTAACCATGTCTGTATATTTACAGCTTTTTCAACAAGACTAGGGTATGAAGAACATATACCAGGTCAAACTAGAGATTGGAATGAAGAAATACAGATGACACGAGAATTATCATGTAAAAATCTACCTGATAGGTTAATTAGAGAGAGAGCTATCTTTAAGGTTAGTACCTAGTATATAAAAATGTTACCGTATATTTCCGTGTATAATGCGCAGGTTTTTGCCATAAAATGGGCCCAACAAAGAGGGGGTGCGCACTATATACGGGTAAATAAATTTGGAGTATTTTTTCCCAACGAGAATGCCGCAAGTCGATGTTATGGATCCGCCATTTTGTCTTCCCTCATCGACATTCGCGGTAAAATTGATTTGTGTAAAAGATTGAATTATGATTGTAATAACGGCACAATATGATTATTATCTTATAAATTAAATAAGTATTGTTAAATATTTGAACAAAACTAAAATGATTCAAGTTAATAACTTTGTTATTAACATGGGAAAATTTACGTGAAGACGAGAGGTACCAAAAATAATGTTCACAGGCCAAGCATTTTGGATGGCTCTTATAGTAGGAACAATTGATTGTCATGCTTGATGACATGCCTCAATACGTAATCGAGTCTTGCCTGAATATAAATACGGTTACCAGAATAAGTGGGTTTTAATATAATCCATTGTTTTCCTAATTATTCATCAGATATGAAACACATGGTTCACGCCGTCATTTTTTTTTCATTTCCGTTGAGAGGCAATACTAGTCGATAAATCTATGCGGGGGGTAAAAGCAGACGATAAAAATAAACTATTGAGCGAATCGTGTCACTCCAGCGATGATTAAAGACTTAATTAAGAAAGACAATGATATTTATTTACGTTAAACAAACGAAACAATCACAATTAAGTATTCACACAAAAGGAACTAACGCAATATCATGATGATTATTCGCCTTATGATTACAAGTATAATGGGGCCTATTAGTCTTACACCAAGCCAGTTACCGTTAGCCCTTCGAATTCCTGTCAATGATATCTTCTTCAATACGTCTAAGTTTACCGGGTAATTGCACTTTTTTCTTCAAGATGAATATCATCCTCGGTACCGTCCATAGCATTAAAAAAAAAACGAATCAGGTGAGTACCGTAATTGAATAGCGCGGTATCTCAGTAAAGTCGTGTACAATTTATCGATAGTATAATAATCAAATATTCACACAAAATGAACTGACGCAATATCATGATTATTATTCGCATTATGATTACTGGTATCCCGATAAAGTCGTTTACAAATTACAAATAGTAGAAACGTAAGTTGCAGTGGAACATTGTTTATTATAAAAAAAAATCTATGAATGGTGACTTACGTATTGACAACTATTTCCCAATATTGGTGTCTATGAAATGCCTACTTAAAGTCGTATTTTTGCCGCGAAAAGGGGTGCGCACTATACATGGGTAAATGAATTTTCCCCGATTTCGCGGGGGCAAGGAAGGGGTGCACATTATACATGCCTGCGCACTATATTCGGAATTATACGTTATATGAATTTGAGGCCTCTCTTTATATTTTTTTATTCTTTTACTAGTGAATTGGACAAAATTGACTCTTTCGGTGTCCCAAAAGTAGTCTTTCAAATTCTGCACCCAGACTGACATGGAAAAGTGTCATTCAGATGGGAGGACAACAAATCACGGCTCATTCTGCTACAAGTTATGCATGTTTAAGATCCCTCAACTATTAAAAAATCACGAAAAGAGTAGGTTTATGCTGCTCTCTGGCAAAATCAAGGCTCATTGTGCTACAGGCTATGAATGTTAAAGATCCCTAAACATTTGGAAATAGCCACAAGAGTAGGCTTATACTGCTGTCCTCGCAATATTTCCTTATTGCACACTGCATTGTGTTGCTTGTCTTCATTAGCTGATAAGGTGCAGAAGAGTAGAATTTAAAACTTTTTTCATTTCATTAATTAAGTCGAGTTCAGTTATCAAGTGATTATATAATTAAATAAAACTGCAGATTTATTCATGAATACCAAATTGTAGGTCCACAGTGATTTTGTGGCTGCTGCTACAAGAGGTGCTCAGGCTGTAATAGATGGGAATGTGATGCCTATTAATCCTGGAGAAGATTCCAAGTAAGTAAAGTAGGAAATATTATATCCATAAAACTTAATTGCAGGAACCACAGATGTCTGATTGAGAATTGGAATGGTGCAGATTGATACTGTCATTGATACTCATATGTTTTTTTGAAAGAACCCTTTCAGAACCCCCTTTAAATTTATCAGTGTCCATGATGCACATGAAATATTTTTAGAACCCTCTTTAAGATTGACAGTCATCACTTGTATAGTTTTATATTTGTTTTTTTAAATATGAATGACTTAACTTAATGACTTTACTTGTTAAAAATTATATAACTAAAGGTACAGGTTTAACTAAAATACAACCTAAACAATATGTTTATAAACCTTGAAAAAAATTTAACAATGTGTTTTCTTTTTCAGAATGCAGATGTTCATATGGAATAATATATTCTTTAGTTTAGGTTTTGATGTTAAAGATCATTATAAAGATTTTGGTGGAGATGCTGCAGCTTATGTAGCACCTGTAAGTTGTCTCCATGATTGATTACCCCCCTATGTCTAAAATGTTATAAGAACATTACAAGATAATGATTTACAAGTCTACATAAACATAATGATTTACAAGTAAACATAACATGATAATGATTTGCAAGTGTACATAACAAGATAATGATTTACTAGTGTACATAACATGATTTACAGGTGAACATTACATGATAATGTTTTGCAAGTGAACATAACATGATAATGATTTGCAAGTGAACATAACATGATTATGATTTGCAAGTGAACATAACATGATAATGATTTGCAAGTGAACATAACATGATAATGATTTGCAAGTGTATATAGCATGATAATGATTTACAAAGTGAACATAACATTATAATGATTTGCAAGTTTTCATAACATACTAATGATTTACAAGTGCTTATAACATGATTTACAAGTGTATATAACATGATAATGATTTGCAAGTGTACATAAGATAATGATTTACTAGTATACATAACACAATGATTTGCAAGTGTACATAACATAAGGATTTAAAAGTGTATATAACAAAAAAAATTACAAGTTTATATAACAATGATTTACAAGTTTATATAACAATGATTTGCAAATATCTATAACATGATAAAGATACAAGTATATGTAAATTGATAAAGATTTAGAAGTATATTTCAATATAATAAATTACAATGAATATTTTAATATTTCAGGGTAATGATTTACAAGGAGTTAAGGCGTATTTTGGTGCTGATCAAGAAGGATTATATACACTGGGTACTGTAGTAGTAGATTATCGTGGTTATAGAGTAACTGCCCAGTCTATAATACCTGGTATATTGGAGAGAGAACAAGAACAATCTGTAGTATATGGTTCAGTTGATTTTGGTAAAACTATTGTTACACATGATAAATATAAAGATCTGGTAAGCATGGAAGTCAACTTCTCTAGTGAATTCTTTTTCTTTATTTACTTTAACTCTGTGTTTATTACTGAGGGGGGTTGCTAAGGAGACATATCTTAGATACGGAACTATCTAATAAGTTGGTTTGATCATCATGCGTAGTGCCAATTTCTGCAGATGTTTTCGTATGAAAGATAACCTGGAACTTTATTCTTGAAAACATAACTTAAAATAATAAACTCTTAATTTTACGTGGGACAGAATAAGGTCTGATACACAAGGACATGGTCCTGTCTAGCATTCAGTCCATGTTGGCAATACAATTGATGTAATCAAGAAGATAAAATCCAGATTTTAAAAATTGCCATTATTTGATTGGATTCAGAAATTTCACTTTTAAATTGAGTTTAGTGCTTGAACAATAATATAACCAAAATGCTAAAATTATCTTGAATTAACTTTTAAGGAATAAGGCCCTGTTGTCAGTTACCTTTTTTGCATGATTGTGTAAATACTGCACATTGATATACATGAACTTGAAAATTTTATTTCAGCTTTCAAAAACAGCTGCACAATTAAAAATCCGCCCTCACAAGTAAGTTTAATTGTTTAAGTGGAAATCAAGATTTGAGTACTGAGTAGAATTGAAATATCATAAATTGAGTAGATTTCAAAAGTTTGAATATTATAATTTACTACAGGTTAATGATGACTTCAATCATTATTTTTTGTTTATCTACATTTTGTATTGTTGACTTGAAAGATGCCAATTTGTAGAATTAATTGGTTTATCTACATATTAAAAAAAGGAAACAACTATATTTTACAAGGATAACAACTTATGTTCGCAAGGCGGCCGTGACAGGGATCCTTTCTACCAGCTGGGCCTTGGCCAAACCTCTTGGCATTGAATTTTCCCGGATTATCCATACCCATTTACAGTTGGGTTGACTGGGATATGAGTATTGACAATATTATTAATAATATGTTGACAAGTTTTTGTTTTATTTAGAGTAATCAACAGTAAAGATGAAGAAATAGAATTATTTTCTTCTATTGAGTGTAAGGTAAGTGCATTTTCACTTCTATCATTTTGATTGCAATAATTGGAATCTGTTTAGAATTCAAACTTACAAGACTAGTCTATTGGTGAAAACTTTTAAAATGTTGTTGTTGTATTGCAGGGTATAATTGGTAATGATCAACGTCACTATATACTAGATTTATTACGAACATTTCCTCCTGATGCCAACTACCTTCGAGGTAATAACAGATTACATTAATTCCCAAACGGATATGAAGCAATATTTATACTCGTCCTTGATGAATCTATTGGACAACAAAGATGTTGACTTCAGTAGATCTAAATATGTATAAAGATGAAATATTAAAACAGAACCCTACAAAAACATATTGTAATTCAGATTTTCACACTATGCAATCTTCAGACAGATGACCTATTTTCAAACTATGTCCTTTTGAAGTTGGACATGTAGAACTTTTCCCCATATCTACATTTTAAGACTTGTTTCGAAACATTTGTTTAAAGACCTGTCCATAGTGGCATAAATGACCAAAGCTTTTCAGTTTAATAAGGGTTACATCGTTTGGTTTTATTTGCTAAATATTATTATTTGCTATTTATTTGCTAAATTATGTATTTATATATGATCATATTATATGAATTGGTGTTTTTCCTGTACATCTATATATTCTCAAATTTTTCTACATTTTACAGTGAAAGGTGAAGAATTAAGTAAAGAAATGAAAGAACATGGCTACCCTAAAAAACATCCTCATAAATTAGCTTGTTTACGTCAGGAATTAGTGGATGCTTTTGTAGAGTAAGTTTTATATTTAAAATCTTTCAATATTTTGATCAGTTACTTGTCTCAAAGGGAATGTGAAGAGGTTTTCTTAAATTATTTGTGTATTGCATCAAAAAGTACCATTCCAAATTTCAACTGAAAATGGTTGAATGCGGTTCCTGCAATTTCATTCTAACTTAGTTTTTAATGACGTCACTGAAAAAATTTTTGTCCCTTAATTAACTAACAAAAATTTTTTTAACTTCACTGACTTATACTTGATGTTCCCTGCAAGATATTCTATTCGGCAGTTTGACAGAAAGGTATCACTCAGTCATTTATCATGAAAGATATCCTAGTTGATTAGTCAAATTCCACACTTATTATTTAATGTTATTTTTGTAGGAACAGATATTTAGCATTCGTCCGCCATGCAGCCTTCCAGTTTCAACAGTTACAGTTAACTAAACAGAATCCTAGTAAATTATTAAATAAAGAAATTAAACCAGTAGAGAAAGATATCAATTCAAATCATAATAAAGCAACTGAAGACAAGATTTTGGTATGTGTTATGTTTTTTTGGCTCTGTTGAAAACAATATGTCTAGATTAGTGCTGGGTATTGCCAATCATGCCACGATGTGAAACAGGGGTCACGATACAACGGTCATGATATGGAGTAATAGATAAAAAGTAACACTTTTCTCCAAGTTTTCAATTTTTTATAATTTTGATATTATATACCATATCTCTTTAAAGGGACAGGTTTACAATTTGTTTGACCAATTATATCTTAGTCTCAGAAACAGGAGTTTTGGTTACTCTAATCAGTTAAAATGAAAACTACTCACTGCCAAATTTGACTTTTCAAATCTACATTTGACCAGAATTATCTGTGTTCATAAGTTGAGCAATGAATCGTCTTTTCTTGAGCCATATGGAGAAAAATGTATTAAAATGGGAAGTATACTTACAATCAATTAAAATTCTTTGTTTGCTGGCTCGATAGAAATAGTTGTCATATTGTAATACTGTGTTATTATTCTTTAATAACAAGGTACATACTAGTCTTAACACAGCGTTGAAACGTTATGTACCTTGTTATTAAAGAAGTATCTTATACCATAATATATTCCCTTGTATTCTGTTACATTTATATGTCAGGAATATGAAATTATTTAAAATAAACAAATTCTTATGGAATACAATTACTAACTTTATTTGAGCGAAGTTTCAAGCAGCATTCTCTGGTCTTTATCAAGCAGTGTATTTTATCCGACACCTTTACGTTATGTAATTTAAAGATTATGAAATTATTTGTAGGAAAGTGTCGAGAATGGTATGAAAGAGAAAGTAATTGGTAATGATAATAAAGAGACAGAAGAAAATTTTGTTACTGAAGAAGCTAAAAAAATAGTGGAAACATTAACTGGCTCAGATAGTGCTACTTGTAAGTCATTCATTTTCTTGGTTGTCAAGTGGATAAATATTTTTACAGGTATGATCTTATCATTAGGCAATCCACAGAATTTTTCATAAAGCTCAATCCCTCAGCAGTTTCTGTAATGAAACTTTGATATAAGTTTTTCACTTACTTCCAGTCAGCCTAGTCTGAGATCTTATTTAAGTCCTTATTTTTTTTTTTGAAAAGCAATGTCAATCGATGTTTGAGCACTATTGTAACACTGAACATATTTTCTTATAATATTTGATAAACAGGACTTCCTATAAAAGATATCCCATATGAAACAATGTACGGTTCTTACATAGAAATGAGACAAACCAACATAGTTTTTCTTTGACTGAACTAAAAATTTTAGAAAGGCAATAATAAAACTAATTTCTAAACCTTTTACATTTGATTTGAAGCCATTTAAAGCTAGAGATTCAAAATAGCTGAACTATGCTCTTGTATTCTATTTCCATGCCAAATATAGTTTGCTATGATCTATAATAAACATAATATGCAAGAAAAGTGCATCACTGAAGAAATTTCTTCTTGATTATTGTAGTTGAAGAGAATACTAAAGATATAGTGAAAAAAGCTGCTACCGCAGTGTGTTCTTTATCAGACACAGAATTCAATGTAACTTTTAATCCTGATGTATTTCAACCTCATGTCAAACATGTTGATCCTCAGGTATACCTTTATATTACTTGATCTTATAGATATATATATACCTGTTATCAAGTCCTTGTGACTAACTTGGGGAGGGGATCTGGAATGTCTCAGTGAGTTAGATGTTTGCTTAGGTCTAGAGTTCAGTCCTGGCTAAGAAAGATGAACATTTTTCTTGTCATTGATGCAGTTCGGAGCTTCTGACATGGAAAAAATGTTTACTAGTTCAGATGAGATAATAAGCTGAGGCTGCTCACGTTAAAAATGCCTCATCGTAAAAAATAGTACATATTATTATACTCTTGTTTTTATACAGGGTGATACTTTAAAACGAGAAAAACAGATTGTTAAAGATGCTGCCGAATTCTTAGTTTTACATCAAATTCCTACAATGGTGAGTATCAGGTTGTGGTTTACTTTGAAATTGAAGCAGGTTGATTTGATTTTTGGGATACGTTTAGCAACCTGTTATTTGACTGCTAGACATTTTTGATTTTACCTGGCCTTTAAATTAGCTACAATCTAGAAGAAGACTATTTGTAAGAGACTCTGCAAGAGTTCTACAAAAGGTAAATTTCCCTGAGATGCTTTACGATTTCCGAAAATGACTAGCAAGCAAGTTGTCCAGAATTTAGAGGTTTGCAGATAGAAATACAGATTTTGAACATGACTCAAATAGTCCATGTTTACAGGAATCTTGGCATTTAGAGACTCACTTGACTTCTATAACCTGCTTTACTATCTAAATATCTTATGGTATTATGATAAAGTCTGTAGTGTAGCCACTTGCTAATAACTTTTTGTGAGTGTAATATTTGTTTTGTATTTTTAAACCAATCCCCTTGTAATGGACTCGGATAAAAATGCAAACTAAATAATACGAACACTATTGATATTATGGATATACTACTCCTTCCTTTTGTGAATTGAAAGGAAGCAGTAGTATATCCATAATAGTACTCTTATTTATCTAATGTTTAACCTACTTCTAAATGTCATTCAAAGATTAGAAACTAAATTTATGATATTTTTGTTGTTTACAGGTGAATGATTGTTTAGATCACAGTTCTTCACCTATAGATGGTACAACATTAACTGAAGCCATGCATAATAGGTAAGTTCTGTTCAACAACTTCCAATTATGCTTCCAATTTCACTTTCCATATGAAGTTTAACTTTATATCAATTTCTCCCTGAATTTAAGGCTGCTGGCCTAAAAAGTTTCTGCAAGTTACTTTTACTTTAAGAATTGAAATTTTCAACATGTTTCATAGGGATCCTTCAACTTCTTGTGAGTACTCACACTCTATAGGGTTGATGTTCCCAACGTTTTCAGGTACCTGTTAAACCATTCTATAAACTGAAAAAAGGTGCTACTACTACTACTGCGTATATATTTTCCATTTTTTAGCCAACCCCAATATATACCAAAAATTGCCATACGGTAACCGTTTATAGCTTTTATATTTGAATTTTGACTACTCATTAAACATTTAGTTTGTATTGGTTATCTCAATAATGGTTCACACTTGTTTTTCAGGGGTATTAATGTACGTTATTTAGGAAAAGTTACCGAGTTTTTTGCCAAATATCAAAGTGTATCATATGTTTATGTAAGTAGAATTTTAAATTTTACATTTCTAATGTTTAAGACTAGAAAAATAGGTGCTTTTTTTGAGCATTTGAACAATTGAAACTTTGTGTTTAATGGGTTGGCCATCATTTTTACCAATCATGCCTTAGTCTCAGAAATATGTTGCCTTCAAATACATGTGTTTCTAGAATAATTGCAATTGACTCCTCATCTTATCTTGAGATTCTCAGTAAAAGGAAATGACATATTATGTGGTAAAGGTATTATGAGATTTTTGAACTATTCTCATACTTCTGAAGACTTTCTTTATACCATTATGAATTATGATGACTTTTGAACATTTGATTCCTTAAGTTCCCACTCCAATATAACAGTATAAGAATACAATGCTAGAAAAGCAGGAAGTAAAACTCCAGTATATTTTTTTCAGACTATATGTATAGGAGAATTAATCTGCCGATCCACCAAACATATCTATAAATTATACATGCAGGGAGTAGATATGGCTAATCTATCTTCAGCTATAGCACATTTTCTCAACTGTTTAATTGGTAGTTTTAATTCACCTACAGCACAAATATCACCTGAAGATGTAAGTGTGGGCTTTTAATATTTATATATATTTATATTAATTCTCAAATTTCCAAAGGTTCAGTGACAAAGAGATCAGTGAAAGTTCAAAGTGAATAATGATTTCACTTATTTTTAGATGCAGGCTAGAAGAGCTAGAAGAAAGAAGAAATCTATTTATAGAGGTCATGCTATCGCAGGTAAGATGTCTGACTAGATTAATTACTAATCTATGCTGTTGTATAAGTTACTTTTAGTATTAAATTAGTTCATCAACATACCCAATATATCAATTTATTTTTCACCATTAAACAGGGTTTGGTAAGAAAAAGGGGATAACAATTTTCACATTAGGATTTTACATATTAGGATTTTTCATGAGATCAAAATCTATGGAATATGAAAAGTTAGAAACAAAAAGTAAAAGCTTGCTGAAATAGCGTTTAAAATTCCTTGTCAAAAACTTCACACCTGCAAATTTTCATTGTCCTTAATACTATTATAATAATGGAAAATAGCACAATGTTCAGTATAAACTAGTGTTGAAATGGTTAGTGATTTTTACGAACCGGGTAATTTTCGGCACTAACCGTTTGTTACCCGGTTAATCCCGGTTAATTAACACGTTTTTATACCTGTTTTTATTATACCGGTAACAGCGTAAACTCAACTGCAATAAGTACTGTATCAAATATTTGACATCTTAAGATAACAAGCCCAGGTGATAGACGTGGACAGACGAATGGCGCCAGTGTCAATCATTGCTACAGTCTCGAGCAGATCAAAGGGACCGATCAAAGTAATAAATGTTTCCAGTTGTGTCATCTCATCATTGTAGCGCATGTTTTCATGAATCTGTATTTAATTCTCATGAATATTGATAAGCTTGAAGTTGATTGACAGGTAAGTAAAAACAAACAGCCAATCAGAGAAGAGTTAATAAAAAACAATATTATGATTTCTATAAAATGAGTTATATTTTAATACCTCGTAGTCCTCGTAACAAATGGTTCCGTAGAACAGAAGTTGAACCTCCTCTGTAAGAAAGTTGACTTCCACAAAGATCACATTTGGCTTTATCCGATTCCGTTACTTTTTGGAAGTAATCCCAAACACCACTTTTTGAAGACATTTTGAAAAACTTTTGCACAAGACTCTATGACTGTGTGGGCGTGGTCTAATAATGATTGGTTCCACACTGCTTATTGACGTATTGGTTAGCTAATTAACATAACGGTGTCGGGTGCACACGACAACATACACGCGATCATCCAGACAAAGTTATTAATTGTCCGTATATGAAAATAAAAAAGACTTGATAGTCTTGACCACAAACAACACGCGTTTGATAAGACATACCCCATGACGATATCTCATCTCAATTATTCAATCAACTAAAACAACACAGTTTTTAGATGTTTATTTACTAAAGAAAAGAGGAAATTTCTGTTTAAAAAAGCTCTCTTTCCCCTCCTAATAAAATTGACGGTTAACCGATAATCTCAAATCAGACCCGGTTACCCGTGACATCCTACCCGAAATCGGTTAACTGATTAACCGTTTCAACACTAGTATAAACTGCCAATAACAGCTTATTCCAAAAAATGTCTTCGGGATTCCGAAATTTTGAATTTTTAATCTAAATTACCAAATAATTTTTTCTTCACTCGTTTTGACAAGGTTGCTGCCATTGTGTTTGTTTTTTTAGTTTTGACAATTGAAATGTGAAGATGTGTTATCGACAGTTGAGTTGACAAAATATTTAGGATCAGAGCTTTTTCCCTTTAACATTGGTATTATTTCTATTTTGCAGCTGATAATACTGAATGGATGAATGAAACACCCAAGTCATTGTGGAAAAAGATAATTGATGAAGCTCAAGATTATTATTACTATACTTTAGAATGGTATGTATGAACCAAGGACAGTAGATCATCCTCGTTTTTTTTTTTTTTTTTTTTTTGTGAAGGGTTAATGGCAAATTTTGCATTGACATGAAAAAGTGCTGATATCGTTAAAAAATTCCAGTGCCCTCCACATTCATTTCAGTGTTGATATTTTCTGTATTTTATTTAATTCTATTGATAGATATTATCTATATTTCAGTGGTATTATTGTCTATAATTCAGTGGTTCTATTGTCTATATTTCAGTGATTCTATAGTTCAGTGCTTCTTTTGTCTATTTTTCAGTACTTCTATTGTCTATATTTCAGTGGTTCTATTGTCTGTCATTTCAGTATTTATATTGTCTATATTTCAGTGGTTCTATTGTCTGTCATTTCAGTATTTATATTGTCTATATTTCAGTGGTTTTATTGTCTATATTTCAGTACTTCTAATGTCTTTATTTCAGTGATTCTAATGTCTATATTTCAGTACTTCTATTGTCTATGTTTCAGTACTTCTATTGTCTATGTTTCAGTAATTCTATTGTCTATATTTCAGTAATTCTATTGCCTATATTTCAGTACTACTATTGTCTATATTTCAGTGATTCTATTGAAAGTTGCATAGAGAAGTATGATATACAGAGAGTATCTTTATTAAGAGCATTCTGTTGTACTGTTGGTATTCAGATTTTACTAAGAGAATATGATTTATCAGAAGCCACTAAACAAATTTTCAATGAAGACGATATTATTAATGTTTTTCCTATTGTTAAACATATGAACCCAAAAGTGGTAAGTTTTGCTACCTTATTCACATAATGTTATTTTAGGTAAATATTCTAATTTGAGATCAACACCTCTTCATTAGCTCATAAAGTGCAGAAGAGTAGGATGTAAAACTCCATTCATTTCATTTAAACACATATTCAGATTGATCAAGTGGATACATAAATATCAATAGCATATTTAAGACGTTTTTCTTACTGAAAAGTTTGCAAACTGCCCCTGTAAAAATTGAAAAATGTTTATCAGAAAGGCTAGTAGTTATGAATGTATTTTGAAATCTTTGCAGGCTTCAGATGCTTATCATTTCTTCACCAGTGGTCAGAATAAAATACAACAAGGTTTACTAAGGGAAGGGCATGAGTTAATAACAGAAGCTTGGAATTTATTAAATAATGTCTATATAGCATTACATCCTGAAATCTCAGCCTGTCTCCGTCTGCTAGCTAGATTGAATTATATAATGGGTGATTATAGTGAGGTTAGTACACCTTTTAAATTCTTACAGACCTTAAATTATAGAACCTAAAAAGATACATGGATTAAAATGTTAAGGGATCGGTTCAGCATTTTTATGACTGTCAATATGGGATTTCTTTTAGTTTAGCTAGTCAGTAAGTATGTTGGCAGCTCATCTTAAGTTTAAGCCTTTAGTTTTGATCCGGCTTATAGATTAGAAATACTCCTGCCATTAAGTGTAAAAGGGCTAATTCTGGTCAGACATTTGATAAAACTCCTCCTTGATAATCCATGGAAGCAAGTGTTGCTTGTGAGTGTTGTTTCTTTTGAGACAACGTTTGATTAGAAGAGGGATTGCCAGTATTCATGTTTTTCATGTGTTGCCAGTAATCATGTTGATCATATTTCGTTTGTGCGTAAGTTCATATTTAAGAGGCAAAGATTTTTGAATGGATGGTTTGAAAGCCATTTTACATGAATGTATTTTACCCGACATAAACATAGAATATGTAGAGGATACAATAAGATACGAAACAATATTATTGTTTGTAATAATCCATGCTTGTAGTCAACAATTAGATCTTCTTACTTCATGGTCTGGACTTCATATGACCCTTTATGTATTGTATTTATATTATTATAGGCACTGTCATATCAACAGAAAGCTGTTATGATGAGTGAAAGAGTCCATGGTATTGATCATCCTATTACTGTCACTGAATATGTAAGTCTCAATAATGTCAAATTTGCAAAACTCTTTTAATAAAATGATGTGATGCAGACTGGCATGTAAGAGGCCTTTTGTTGTTCAGAAAAAACAATAAACCCAGGCTCAGAGTGCTACAGGCTGTGCATGTTGAAGATCCTGGAACAGAACAAATTGTGAAAATGAGCAGTGTAATGCCTCTTTCTTGGCAAATTTTCCTAATTGCACACTTCATGGTGTTGCCCGTCTTCATTTGCCCATCAGGTGCAGAAGAGTAGGTGATTAAAATTTCATATATTTCATTTAAAATTAACTTCAAAAAAACATCAAATGGATCTAATACATATATTGCCATATAGAGAAGAGATTGAAGGTATTTTTGTGATGAAATGGAATGTTAAATATGATGCTACAAAGTGTTCTTCTACATATTTGATATATGTATTGTATTTATTTTGTTTTTCCAGGCTCATCTTGCCTTGTATAGTTTTGCTAATAATCACATCTCAAATGCATTAAGATTAATGTATAGAGCCAGATATTTAGCTTTATTATGTCATGGTGAAAACCATCCAGAAGTTGCTTTAATAGATGTAAGATTTCTTTTATTAACACTTCACTACCTCTTGGAATGGACGTATTCAAATTTGTACTTTGCAAAGTTTGATTAGAAAGAGATTTTGTCAATAAATGTTATTTCTAAACCAGCTGTCTTTTTCAGGCAGCATAATATTATCAATATGAAGAAAGAAGTGTCTCAATGAAAGCGCTGACTTATTGTACATGTTTTAAGTTTTCAGAAAGCGTTAGTGTTTAATTGACTATCTTTCATTACAGAGTAATATTGGATTAATTTTACATGCATTAGAAGAATATGAATTATCATTGAGGTTCTTGGAAAATGCATTAAAACTTAACTTAAGGTACAGTAGGATAGTATATGTTCTATTCTTTGTAAATCATTTTGAATAATTCTTAGTAAATATTCCAAATTTTAATCTGAATGAATTAAAGGGATTGTAAAGAGTTTTCAAAAATTTTTTTTTATCATCTTGTGCAAGCCTACATATTTGATTCTTTTATTATCATTCTGTTCCAAACAGCTGGGCTGCAAGGCTGGATTTAGCGCCGGTCATCGGTCAATGTCCGGCGACTTTAACCTTTTTGACAGGCGCCATCGCTCTACTGCCCATCATTTTGACCGGCGATCTTAAATTTAGGCCTCAAAATTCCTGTAAAGACCGACTGCCCAATTGTTGCCGAATCGTGTAAAATCATCTCGATTTGTCCTTCGGTTCAGTGTATTTTAATCTGAAAATCTCCAAATATTTGACAACTTATTGAAATGAATATCTATTTTCTAAAAGCACGTAGCATCCGGGGTGTGTTCGATTCACAGTGTTGTAACTCGTGACTAGTTGTATTATTTCTATGAAGAAAACACCATTCGAGTTGTCTAGATAAAAAAATCGAATGCAACTATCTCGCAAATTCTCTTCTGTTTTTATAGCAATATTATTTTGGATCCACAATACGGCATTTTCACGGAAGTTTACCAACTACTTGCACATTCGCATGCGATAACAGCCCCCCGACTACTTGTTTTTCGATCAGTTTTAGATGAATTGAAATATGAAAACAAGACCTACTGAAAGTTGTGGCTTGTCTTTTGGTTAGGCCTAATGTGTTATTTAAATAGATCACAAATCATTGTAGGTCCATCATATAATACATTTCTATAGGAGACAAGAATTGGAAACATTTTCCCTACAGGAAAGTGCTCCCATCAAAGGGATAGTCCAATATATTAGAGGCTGAATGACAAAAATTTTCATTGTGGGGAATTGAGTTAAAATTTTCTTTTGACTTTGATGAATTTTTAGTCTGCTGAAATCTTCAAGCAATGATTATAGGCCTATCGCGAAAAGTTTCAATCGCAAATAAATGATCATACAAGTCTACCAAAAAAGAACTGGCTAAATTAAGCATTATTGGGTGTGACAGGCGACTTCAAATTTACAGGCGAATGACATCACTGTCATTGTTTGGGGACCTCCGAGTTTAAAATCCAGGCTTGGGACTTTGATGAATGTTTGTATCTGGAAAAGTCAGCAAATGTGTTTTAAGTTTTGATTTTTAATTTAAATTTAAAACCAATTTTAGTTTTGGGTTATTTAAAAATTTTTAAAATTTTGTTTAAGGTTTTTTTTTAATGGTTTTTTAAAAAGGGGGTTTTTAAAGGCTGCTATGAGTTATCATTTATTAGCCAGAACGTATTCCTGTCAGGGCAATTTCCGTGCTGCTCTCCAGAGTGAAAAGGAAGCTTTCTCTGTTTATAAACAATCTGTAAGTATAACATTATTAAAGGGATACTACCACTTCGAAAGTCCAAAAATAGAACTTTTTCAAGTTGGCCAAATGAGTCTTTGTTCATCAGTGGACTTGCCTGGTTTAAACTATACATGATCCCTCTATTATACCTTAAATCCCTAAAAATAAGTAGTAATCCATTTAACTTAGCAATTCTGAAAAGCGCTTTTTCATTTTTTCATTGATTAATTTTTTGAAATTATCATGTTCTACAAAGATACTATTCTTTAGTCAGTCATTGAAAAGGGCCCACTTGGCCATGTGTGTGCTACAAGCTCTGCACTTTAAAGATCCCTAAAATAGGCAAATGCTGCTGAACTGGAAAATTTTTCTCATTGTGCACAGCTTGGTGTTGCTATTTATTAACCCAGAAGGTGTAGAAAAGTTAGGACATAAAACTCCATTGATATAATAAACCTACTTTCCAGCTTGGTGATGATCATGAGAGAACTAAAGAAAGTTCTGAATGCTTAAAACATTTAACACAACAAGCTGTAGTCTTCCAGAAAAAAATCAATGAATATTGTCAGGGAGAAAAAAATATGACATTCCCTCCTATACAGGTTAGTTTGTATGAAATTTATAATGTATGATACTGTGTCAGGCTGGTTTATAGATGTAGGGAATGACTGTTGATGTTAAGGCTGGCTGGTTATAATGTATGATACTGTGTAAGGCTGACTGGTTTATAATGTATGATACTGTGTAAGGCTGATTGGTTTATAATGTATGATACTGTGTAAGGCTGGTTTATAATGTATGATACTGTGTAAGGCTGACTGGTTTATGATGTATGATACTGTGTAAGGTTGACTGGTTTATAATGTATGATACTGTGTAAGGTTGACTGGTTTATAATGTATGATACTGCCTTATGTTGATTTATAATGTATGATACTGTGTAAGGTTGACTGGTTTATAATGTATGATACTGTGTAAGGCTGGTTTATGATGTATGATACTGTGTAAGGTTGACTGGTTTATGATGTATGATACTGTGTAGGGCTGGTTTATAATGTATGATACTGTGTAAGGTTGACTGGTTTATAATGTATGATACTGTGTAAGGTTAATTGGTTTATAATGTATGATACTGTGTGTAGGGCTGTTTTATTATGTATGATCCTGTGTTGGGTTAATTTATAATGTATGATATTGTGTAAGGTTGGTTTAGAATGTATGATACTGTGTAAGGCTGGTTGGTTCGTAATCTATTTAATTTTTTTTATAGATTCAGACACCATCCCTATCTAGTGTGTTAGATACACTAAATGTTATTAATGGTATAGTGTTTGTACAACTCAGGTTAGTTCAAATTGGTTACGTTTAAATATACAAACCAAGGCTATGTGTGCACCAATTGGATATGGAAAAAGAGTAGGCAAACTGCATGACATTGCCCTTTTTCATTAGCCTTTTAGATGCAGAAGATTAGGACGTAAAAACTCATTTCATGTTGAAAAATGTACGTATAAATTTTAATGAATATTAATGGCAAACTCAATGGTCCTTTTCACTATATTGGATCCAATCTGAATTATTTTTTTCAGTGATTTAGAGAGGTTGAAGAGAGAAATGAACAAACAAAAAGCCAAGGCAACCGAAAAAAATGAGAATCCAACGCAAGAAAATCAAAATGGTGCTTCAGAAAGCAATACTAGTAGTGATAGTGAAAATATTGGAGAACAGTTAAAAACCTCTAAAGAAGCCTCGCCAGTCACAGGGGCGGTAAATGGAGACCTTGCACCATATACACAGGCGCTACTCACAAATGGCTCACAATAATTAAATGTGTGTTTATCCACATAGACTTCTGATTTCACTTGGACACTAAACATAGTGTCGGAACAGTGTCAAAGCCATTTGATGATCCACAGTGGCTTGATTGGCGTGTATTGAAGTGGATTTCACCCTAGAATTGTAGCTGAATAACAAATACATAAGATACCAAGGAAGTTAACAGGTTTCTTTAAAGGTATATTATATCTTAGAGTGACCAACGTATTGAATGTTTAAACTTGGACAAAATGAGTCTTAGTTTATCAGAGAATTAATATAGTGTCAAAACTACATAACAGAATTTCTCTTTAAAGCCATAAAGCCAATATATATTAAACTAAGTAATTTTGCATCATGATTAGCCAATGTTTATTGGATATGTTATATAGAGATTCTATACGTTAGTCATTGAACCTAGACATTCAACTGATGAATATATAATCTCATTGACTTAGTATTAAAACAGGTCTTTTCTAGAGCTAGTATTACTTTTAAATAATTATCGATATTTTTGAAATTTGATCCTTTTCAAAACAAATTTAAAGGTAAATTACAGAAATTTAAAGAAAAGTTTGCTTAATTAAGCTGAAATTGAAAAACAATATTTTCCATTGGTAAATCAAGCGTACTTTGCATGAATTAGGACATTATTGATTTATTTAAGAGACATATTCGCCTTCCAATTATATCTTAAAAATTATGTCTCAGAAACTGGCATTTTTTATAGTTAATCAGTTACAGTGCTCAATTTTAAAGGCTTAAAATCACCACTGGTCATATCTTGAGACATTGTGATATATAGAAAAGACCTAGAATAAAGTGAAATTGCTAGTTTAAGGTATTTGTCACGGATTATGAAATTTTTCTGGTTAATTCCACCTTAATTTGTTTGTTTAATTGTTAATTAGCTGTGAATGTGTAGATGAGTAGAACAAATAGTTCAAATGATGTATGATTTCATGTACATGTTCATTCATTTCATGTTAGTTAAATGAATGTGGCTCTTTTAATAACAAGATTTCTAGTGTTTGTGTAAATAACTGAAGACCTTACAAGATATAAATTACTATCATGGTTTGAAGATCAAAATTTAAGATATGCATCAACTTATATTGAATGGAAAACATAACTATATTTTCGACCAATTTAGGGAATATTATATTTAGTTTTTGTTTAATTAATTATTGTCTAATTTTTATAGATTTACTTTTTGCATGATCTGATTTTTATATTAAACCATATCAAATGAACAATTTATTGAAAGAAAAAGCGTAATCTTTTGTTATTGGTCATAGTGTATTTTTCTTTCATTTATTTCACTATAAGTCCCAAAATTGTAAATAGTAAAATAATATTAAAGCTAGGTCTGCTTCAAATATGGTCAAAATTTTCTTTTAGATGCATGTTGATAAAAACTTGATAATTTTGCAATCCACTTCCAGCCATTGAATATTTTTCAAAATTAACCGGATTGAAAAAAACAAAACAAAAAAAAACACTTTTATTATCTTCTGATATTGAAAATGGCTAAAAAATAAGTCCGATTAAATATTGCATTTGGTACATATATGCTATGTAATTTAGATGTTTTGGATCAACATTACATCCATGTTTAACAACATTCATGTATTCACAGGCTTTGAAATAAAAAACCCTATTTTTTGTTATGACCTCTACACATAGTATAGTGTAAGCAGAGATAGGCTCTGATATAAGTAAGATTAAATATAAATATTGCATTAATGAAAACATTTATTAGTGACATTGTAAAGTTTTAAACCGAATAGTGTTTGGGGTAAATTTTTGAAAATAATTCATATCCATGTTCCGTTCTAGTCTAGGATTCTAATATTCTGTGCAATAACTTAACCAGATTCATATTATAGATTTGAATACAAAATCAGATATTAAGATGATTTTAACAAATTTGAAAATAAAAACATAACAAATATATCTTGATTGCTTGCTTCAGTGAAGATTCTAATTTTGATTTAAGATTTTATGTTATTCTGGGTTGCTTGGTTAATATTCTTAAAATGCATTTATTTTAACTTTAAAGAGGGACACTTGTAAGTATTAAAATCAAACCAGCATTTATAATACTTCAAGGCAGTGGAAATACAAGTGAGAGAAATTACGTACCGGTATTCATAGCTAAATAGTGACCAGTCAAAATTGCACCTAAAATCTTAGCCAACAAAATAAAATTAGCCTGTTATTAAATGTTTCGAATTGAGTAAGAATTGAGTAGGATTTTTGATAAAGAATTGAAGCCGATGGAAAATCAAAACCCTATGCATGCTCTTCACCCCTTCTTTATTTCTCTTCCACCAGTTCCACCCTAACTGCCGTCTGATATAAATAACACTAATCTCATTTCATTGCCTACAAAACAAAGTAGTGGGCTTAGTATAATACGGGTTAATAGGACCATTCGGGATACGAAGGTATTATAGTAGCATTTAAACTTAAACCTAAATTGTTAATAATATAAATTACAGAAGTTTTGTTTAAAATGCTCAGGTATTTTAAGCAGTATATTTTAAAAATGCATTTCAATATATTAATAAACAACCTTTTTTTTAATAATTTTTTGTGCTTAGTTTTTTGAGAGGAAATAGTTATTGAGCAGATCGTATTGAATGTTTGTTTATTTTGATGTATTTCAGGAAATGACTTGAAAGGCCTGTAAACAAAACTTACCAAATACTGTTAAATTTCATGATTGACATGTAGACTTATTATTAATTTTAATGATTGACATGTAGAATTATTATTTTAATGATTGACATGTAGAATTATTATTATTTTAATGATTGACATGTGGAATTATTATAATTTTAATGATTGACATGTAGAATTATTTTAATTTTAATGATTGACATGTAGAAATATTATTTTCATGATTGACTTGTAGAATAATAACTAGAAGCATTATAATTGACATGTACAATAATAACTAGAAGCATTTTTTTCATGATTGACATGTAGAATTATTATTAATTTCATGATTGACATGTAGAATTATTATTAATTTCATGATTGACATGTAGAAAAATCATGATTGACATGTAGGATAATAACTAGAAACATTTATAATATATCTTCAGAAATTATTTGTAAATGACATAAAATACAAGTAATTTTATGATTAAAGTTTATATTTGTAGATTAATTTCTAGATACAGGATTATAATGTACTGCCAATTATGTCTTTTGTGTTTCCAAATTATGGAATTTACATGTATGATGTCTACAGAAATTATGTGCAAGTTGGAATAATTGCAATGTACCAGTTGATTGCATTTTCAGAGTAATTAAAGAATTATTCCAATATTCCTTAGATCATAAGAAATTTGTTCAGCATTTACATTTAGAAGGATGGAGCCAATTTGATTTAGATTAATTTCTTTTCGTTCATTTGTACAACATTTAACATTGTGTGATTGCTAGTTTTTGTATAATAGGTTATAATTATGGTTTCAATTAGATTGTTACTTGTATATCTGCAAGAAGTTTTGAATATTCTTATGAATGTATGTCCTTTAAAGCCTAACACGGATGACGAAGAACATTTCTGTCGACCAACAAAAACATTCTTGTTTCTGTTACGATCATAATCCTGCAAACGACAAACATTTCTGTCGATAAACAAAATCAATTTAGCTAATGTCACAGAAAGTCACATGACCAAAATGCATTTAACGGATGATGAAACAAATTTGGACCACATATAAATCAAAGTTTGTTTCTTCTCGGCCGTCCAAAATTTTATGTTGGTATCAATAGATGTCACCATTTAGATTGTCACGTGATCTGCATCTGATCGCTAATAGGTTGCTTCGTCGATGAATGATCGGTGAAAATGTTTCAATCAAATATGTTTGATATCATGAAAATTTTTTATGTGTTTCTGGAATCCGCAGACGGTGAGCAAAATGATCGAAAGATAGCTTGCCAGGCAAGGTAACATACGCCCACTGGCAGCATTGAATTTGAAAAATAAATAGAGCAGTAACTCAAAAAACATTCACTGAATTAATATTAAGTTAAGGGCAAAAACTCAAAAACTGTTCATGGAAAATTGTCAAATTAGAACTTGACCACCATCTTATCTATTTCAATACTCTTACCAAGTTTCATCAAATCTATTAAAAAATTGTAGCTTATTTTGCACCCACAAATATTTTTGACGCAATTTTACTAAGTCAAGGTCAATAACCCAAAAACCATTTGTTAAAAAAAGTCAGAAATTCAAACTTGACTAATGTCTTATCAATTCTGATGCTTACACCAAGTTCCATCAAAATCCTTTGAGAATTAAAGCTTCTTATTGCAACCACAATAGAATTTTGACGCAATTTTACTAAGTCAAGGGCAATAACTTAAAACAATTCATTGAAAAACTGTCAAATTCAAACTTGACTGAGGCCTAATCAATTCCAATGCTCACACCAAGTTTCATCAACATCCTCTGAAAATTGGAGGATTTATTGCATCAAAACTAAAATTTTGACAAGATTTTTCTAAGTCAAGGCCATAACTCAAAAACCATTCATGCGATAATTTCCATTTTCAAACTTGACCGAGATATCATCAATATATACAGGTATACCAAGTTTCATTAAAATCGGATAAAAACTGTAGCCTGTATTTTGGATACAACCCGAATTTGACATGTTTTTACTAAGTCAAGAGCAATAACTCAAAAACCGTTCCTGCGATAATTTCCATTTTCGAACTTGACCGAGATATCCTTAATATATACATGTATACCAAGTTTCATGAAGATCGGAAAAAAAACGTTAGCTCTATTGTGGATACAACCCAAATTTAGCGCATTTTTACTAAGTCAAGGTCAATAACTCAAAAACCGTTCATGCAATAATTTCCATTTTCGAACTTGACCGAGATATAATCAATATATAAATGTATACCAAGTTTCATTAAGATCGGATAAAAACTGTAGCCTGTATTGTGGATACAACCCAAATTTAGCGCATTTTTACTAAGTCAAGGTCAATAACTCAAAAACCGTTCATGCGATAATTTCCATTTTCGAACTTGACCGAGATATCATCAATATATACATGTATACCAAGTTTCATGAAGATTGGATAAAATCTGTAGCCTCTATCGTGGATACAACAAATGTGGACGGACGGACGGACGGACAGGGGCGACGGCAATATACGTCCACATTTCCATGTGGGCGTATAAAAATGTTTTTTTTTTTACGATTGTTGATCTAAAATATTCGTCATCTGCGTTAGGCTTAAGACATGTCATAGACTGCAAGATATTAAATTTGAGGATATGATATTGAGCGTATCAAAATCTAATTAAAAACATAATGAGTAGTATATTGTATGTGTGATAGATATATATGCATTTAAACTGTAGTTTTTACTTGAATACATTGTAACACCAATAACAAATAATTCTCACTCTTAAAATAGTGCCCAATACATGAATTGTAGATCAATATAAAAATATTTAAACTTAAGAAGAAACACAGGTTGAAACTTGAGTGTTTTATGTTCGGTTTTTACATTTCTACATACAGATATTGGTCAACTTTAAGAAAAATGACATAACAAGAGCCTTTATACAAATTAAAGAGATTATAAAGAGGTTTCCTACATATTGTATGTGTATAAGGGACACTGATAATCAATTCACACCATTCCAGTGTCCGTTTAAAATATATGAATTTGTAGAAAACCTCTTTACAATCTCTTTAAGAAAATAAGAAAGACTGTTAAAAATTTGAGCCAATTTCAGTAATTTGTATTGAGACTATGTAGATAGTCTAACAATGTATTTAAGTAAATACCAGTATATATCATTGAAATTTGTGTGATAATTATTATTACTTTTGTTAAATAGATTATTTAGTTATATATGTGAGTTATAGAGTTTAATATTATTTTGCAGAGTGTGATTACCAGTATTCTTAGGCAATTATGAGTGAAATTTCTTTTTATTATTATTCCCATATAAATAGAATAAAGTATATTATTCGAATTATCTGTAAGTTTTGATGAATGGTCATTGTCCCATCTGTAACAAATCTGTATGAGATTCAGAGTTTCCATAGTTAAATAGTTAACTTAAGTCAAAATAAATCTTTGTTCAGTGGACCAACTGGTGTCAAAACTGTACAACAGAATCCCTCTATGTGTAGGATAAACTACGAAAACTGGCCAAGTCGGATGGCCGATGATGACTAAATATAGGTTGAAACTATTGGCCTGTTTGTGAAGTTTACCACTTAGGGGAGCCATGTCAGTGATGCAGGTTGGAGGGACTAACATGGATAAAGCATATAGTTGTTCGGATGGGGCAAAAAACCAAGGCCCTTTGTGCTTAAGGCTGAAATTGAAATAGAGCAGGCTAATGCTGCTGTCCTCGCAAAATTTCCCTCATAGCACACTGCATAGCGTTGCCAGTCTTCATTAGCCCAGGTGCAGAAGAATAGGATGTAAAACTCCATTCATCATTACGCTAATTAGACCTAAATCTGACTTTTGGCGCCATAGATAGCATAAGCACATGCACTCTTCACTACTTGATCATTTTAGACACAGTGAGACATCTGGTTAAATTTCACAATCTCCATAAAATTATTCAAATTGGTGTTTTATGTCTTACTATTCTGCACCTAATTAAGCTTACAAAGATTGATATTGCAGTGTGCAATAAGGAAAAATTTGATGTCATCAGCTACTTTCTTTTGTTCCTAAATTGTTAAGGGTATTGAACATCCACAGGGCTTCAATCCAAGAAGGCTGTAAAACTTCATTTCATTTTCATTTTATAGTTGATGCAAGTCAGAGGGACTTACATGGAAAAAGCTTCTAGGCGTTCGGATGCGACAGTAAGCTGACAATCCCTCAACAGTTGGGAATTGAAGAGAGTAGGCAAAATTTCCCTCATTGTACAATGCATGGCATTACCCGTCTTCATTAGCCCATAACGTGCAGGAGAGGAGGATGTAAAACTCCATTCCTTTCATTTCATTTTATGGTTTCATCCTAATGTGAAAACTAGAAAGTAAAAGAATAATAATACAAGACAGTAACAGATAACAAAACAAGATTTATTTAATCAACAAAAATAAACAAACTGGACTTATTCAGTTTTAGACCTTAATTTATTTTTGAAATATTGTAAAATTTGATTGGCAGGATCTCGGTTAGTTTTATCTAAATCAATCACTTCTAATTCTATGAAATCCTCTGTTTTCCGTAAAACTAGCCGACACTTCAATACATAGTTCTTTTTCACCTCACCACTTGAAGATTCTTCCTTTTTAGAAGGGATTTCCTTTATAGCGTCTGATTCTTTGGTAGCAGCAGACTTGTCACTTGAACTTTTGTTTCCCTTTTGCACAACTGTTTCTGAAGATAATTTGATTGGGTTTTGGGACAATTCAGTCTTTTCATTGTTATTGTTTTTATTTTCATCCTTGTCTAATTTGATTTTCTTACTCTGAGATTCAATTTCTGATGATTTTTCAATTGAGACATCATCAGATTCCCCAGACTTTTCTAAGCTTTCCAATGACTTTTCTGGGCTATCAGATGATTTATCTGGGCTACCTTTACTATTTTTGTCAGCATCTTGTGATGTTGAATTTTTTTCAAATTTTTCTTGTCTTCTCTTGCGTCTTTGATGTGACCAGGTATTTTCTTTAGCTGTCATTGTTATAGTGGAACCTTTATCACTTCTCTTGCCTTCCTTATAATTCACCTTCAAATAAACCAATAACATAATGTAAACATAATACAGTAGATTAATTCATTATGAGGTAGCCCTCACATGACCGTTGGACAAAAAGGTTTAGATCTACCTAACCATAAATCAAGGCAACTATTAACTCCTACTAAATATTTTTGGGATTTTCAATAGGGTTCCATAGGCAATTACAAAAACATACCGAGTATCGTCAAAATCAGTCAAGAGTTGCGACAATGTATATCGCCATTTCATCTGCAAAATCAAACTAATAAAGAACATCCAAATCAGTTATGAAGAAGATAATGGTTATCTCAGTTTTAAATAAGTTGGATTCTGATGATGGTTTTATATATGACAATCTTATTTCATGTGGGCATATAAAAAATAAATGTTTAAGGCTTATGGCAACAGTTATTCCATCAAAAGTTGGTCAGCCCTATGTAGCAAAGGCTATGCTGACAATAATGAATCGAACGCTGAATGTTTTTTTGTTTTAAAGGGTGACCCTGATCACTAAAATAATGAGTTATATTGCATAGTAGATACAATGTAATTAAAATCTTCAGTACCTTCAGAAGTTGTAATTGGGTGACAATAAAAGCTGTAATATTTTGTATATCATACAATGTTACTCCATTATCAAATGGTATTTCAAAAACCAATGGTGTTACAGTTTTCTTTTTTTTCTTCTCAAAATATGATTTCTGGAATAAATCATTCAAAAAGATTACTTTTTACCACATATTTCACTGCTTACTAAAAACTAATACCGGACAATTAAATTGAGCAACAGTATAATATTTAGACTTTGGTACAATGGAATTTAAATGAAATTAAAATCACATCAGAGGAACCATAAATGCATGAAAATTGCATACTTTGTTTCAAAATACCTCAAAATGAAATTTTACTTTCTATTTCTAGATATTTATTTAAGATCTCATTCATTTTTATATAGAGCCCTTATATAATTTTACTTTGTACAGCAGTAATTCGATAGATTTTTAACAATTTTTCATTTATTATTTTTATAGTTGAAAAACACTTAGTTTTCTTATCTTCGTTTTTTTATCATAAGAAATTAAAGGGACAGATTTTACCAATTTTGGAGATCGTTTGGGTCTTGAATTAATTTAAGAAATGCATAAAATTTGCATAATTCTTTCAAAAAAATACCTCAATATAAACAAGAAATTAAATTTATATTCATATACATGTGTCAAAATATTGTGTATCCTCAAGTCATTAAATATTTCATACGAAGATAAGTCTCGACAAACATGGATTTGAGGCTCAAATTCAATGGTGAGCTGTGAACACTATTACTTAGCAAATTATTTCCCATTTCTGAGACTAAGGTATGAATAAAAATTTTGTTTAAAAAAAAAATCAATAATTTTTTTAAATTTGTTATATAGTAGGTAAACAAGCACTTACTGGAAATTGAACAGTGTCATCAAAACTCCAGGCTATGCCCCATCTCATTGTTTTACCTTGACAAAACTCAGTTGTAGAACGATTCTTTATCTAAACATTTACAATGAAATCTATAAAGAATTGCCACAAATTTCCAATTTTCAATCTGCAAGTGTTTAGTGGCGTCAATAACCTATTAAGCATAGTTTGCGATTATTGACATTATAAATCACTTTGTTTTAGACAATTGCAGACCAAAAACAACTGATTGAAATTCAGAAAAAAGCACATTGGTGCTTTCAGGTGTCCAAGGAAATATTGGTTCATTTGACCTACAAATTCACAACGCAATGCTGCTTAAAAAACCTGGTTTAGTGACAAATAAAGCCGATTACTCCCAATTCAACTGTCAAGGTGTGATTATTTTAAAAAAAACTAAAAGAGTATCTAATAGTAAAAAAGTCACAATATTTAAAAGAGAAACTCTATTCAGCTAAAAACAAACACAACTGTGTGTATTGTTCATTTACTTTATTTAAGTTTCCTACTAAGTTGTTGTTATAAGAGTTAAGTCCAAGCCAAATACTTTCACATACCTGTTGCCTTTTAAGTTCGTCCTTGAGCACTGCTACATTGAGTTTCTTCCCTACCATTGATGTAAATATTCTAAAAGAAGACAACACAAAAACAGTAAGTAGACTACCTTCATGTCAACTAAAGTAAACTGGAATTTATTTTTAAAATTTTTTTTCACTAAGGCTACACCAATTTATTTTTCTTGAAAAATCATAATAAGTAAGGGAAGATAAAAATATTAGGTGAAGGATGGGAAAAAAAGCTAGGATCGACATGCATTGTGCTAATTTATCAGTATTATCTAATCATATATTTTATTGAAGCAAGGAGTTTCTGATGATAATTTATTTTCATAAGAAATAAAGGGCTTTTTTCCCTATCCCAGCAAAATATATATTTTTTTTTCTTGAAAATCAAGATAAGAGAATCCGTGAAAAAAAATTGGTATGTTTAGGACATGTTCAATGTTTTTTAATTAAGATTTAATTCTATGTATTTATCATGTTTGTTTGCTGAATTTTTCTATTCTATTTTACTATATTTGTTTTCTGAATTATGATTTAATTCTATTTATTTTATATGTATGTTTGCTGAGTTTTTTTTTTTCCATCCTAAACAAACCACCATTTATAAGGAATAATTGAAAATCAAACTTTTTGAGGATAATTATTATTGACCTAAAATGATTGACCTATTATCAAAATCCATAATATCCAAATCTTTGAATTTAATTTTTATCAGTAAAAAAGTCAGATTATGCATTTAATTTAATAAATGGCATCATTCTGATTGCTTATAAATAATATAGGGCTACATGATAGGCAGGGGCTTTAACTTACGATAATTTTAGTATTCCAATCATCTGATTGGACCTTCACTAAAATTTTATGTTAAGCTTAGTTTTATAATCCAACCAGATAACTGCATGACTAAAATCTGGATTTATAAACAATTTTTAAAGGTTTTGGAGATTAATACCCAAGATTACTGCATTTCTTAAAATTTTATTTCTGAGAACAACACTCCAGGAATACTAAATTTACCTGGATAAAATTTTATTTTGCCCATAATGTTTGACAGCTATTGATTCGTTTTGGTACGCTGATAATGGAAACACAGATTTTATTTAGTCCTGCCTAAGTGTGAATTTTGTGAATTAAGTGTCTTTTTCTGAAACCAATACTTGATGTCCAGTAGATCCTTGCCAAAAAAAAAGACTTGCCAAAAAAGAGTCATTTGCACTGATTTGCCAGAAAAAACAACAAAACCAACAGGCTTACCATAAACTTAACATTTTACAGATAATAATAGTCTTCAGTAAATAAATATTTAAGCAATGGACAATTTTGTTACAGGTTATTCTAAAATTAAGACCAGTGTCGTAAATACCTCATCTCCATCTTCTATATAAACAATGTTTAAAGTCAACAATACAACTCCTAATTTATCTACATTGACAAACATAATATTGAACTTGAGTCTAAACATAAACTGTATGAGAAACATATTATCTAAAACAACAGTGTTAATCTCTAGTATACTGGAAAACAGGTTTTTAAATATGAAGATTGGTATGAATGGATAGCTTTTTGACCAGTAAGTTGTCTTTACTCTAGAAACTTTAAATTAAAACACTTTCAGATAAAGTAAAGGTTAGTTTCTTAAGAATGTTGGCCTGTAGTTTTCATAAATTTAATCGCCTAACATACTTTAAAAAAAAAACGTCTAATTATCATCTTACCCATGTGATGTGTTTATTTAAAAGATCACTAACTGAATGAGTGCAAAACTTTGTAATAAGAGTATATATATTCATCAGTTAGACTTACCAGGTGTCATGACTATATCTATATAACATGATATACCTATTAAACTAAGAAATTATTGAAAAATGCTGCTAAATGTTTCAAAATTAATTTGTAAGTTTCAAGGATTATTACCTAGTTTTATAAATTTTTGGATTATAGAGGGATTCTGTTTTATACTTTTAACACCAGTAAGTCCACTGATTAACAAAGATTCATATTTGCCAGGTTTAATAATTTCAATTTTTTTGTCATCTTTAGAGGTAGTATAGTTTCAGAAAGTAATAGAAATTACATCACTAAGTACCAAATATAATTGAATTAAATTCTTACTTGACTTTATCCTTTAATTTAAAGGAGTCATTGATCATTTGTTTTATAAAAGCTGCCTCTCCACCACGAACAATACTCTCACAATCTTCTGCTGTATTTAAAGATGGTGGATTGGGTCTGTCTACTTTACGAGATGTACTCACAGCCTGTGCTTCCATATGATCAGCAAAAAATGGAGGATTACACATGATAAAATCAAACTTCTTATCTGATTCTTGAATAATAGTCTCTGGTATTCCTCTATTACCCCCTACTTTAACCACTGAAAGGTAATTTAAATGAAATGAGTTTTACATCCGACTCTTCTGCACAAATTGTTTAATGAAGACGGGCAACGCCATGTAGGGTGAAATGAGGGAAATTTTGTCAGGACAGTGGAATTAATCTACTTTATTTTGCGATTTCCAACTGTCAAGGGATCTTTTATGTGCACAGCCTGTAGCACACGGGGCCTTGGTTTAATGACCCATCCAAACAACTAGACACTTTTTTCTATGTCAACCCTTCCGACCTTTCAAGAATAAGGACCCTTAAAAGAGGCATTATGTATTTTTTGTAGGTATAAATTGTTCTTGCTCAAATTTATGAAGACTTTACACCACAATCTAGCAAAATATGTATTTTTAACTAAATAATTCCAACACTATTCAAAGATTAAGTTATCATTAAGTTTTTTTTTGTTTTGTTAGGTGTAAGAAAACTACTGCACAGATTTAACCAAACAAATGCATAATTTTGAAGAAATATGTCTTCTATTATTCTGAAGGGGAAATATGTCTTCTACTTATTCTAAAACTCTCGAGTAACAACATGTTTTAGATTCTGTTTTAATATACCTATCAACCAACATATAAGGTCAACCTCATGTTTTATTTTTGAAAGGATCATAAAATACTGCTGGTAATTCTCCAAAAGAATTCAGAAATGGAAATAATTGTTCATACCTTTTATTTTATCTTCCATGTTATTTCTGGCAACATTTTGACAAGCATATTGATAGTTTTTTTCGTCTATTTCTGTGGCAAGGAATGTCCAATTATTTAATTTACACCCTAATATAGCATAAATACATGAAGAACCAGTTCCTGAAAATACATCAAAGATACTTTTAATTAAGTGGTTCTACAATCGTAGTCTCCCTTTGGTGAACAGGGAGAACATTGGAAAAAAAAGGTATTCTTAATTACTTTGATTTTCTTATACAGTGCAACCAGGAAATTTTGAATAGATCTAACAGCACCATCCTTATTGCTATAACATTTCAACACAGCCTTAGACCAGTGCTGGGGTTTCAAGGTACAGATCAAGTAAGGAGATGGCTGCCCAGAAATTGATCCTAATTTTCGAAATTACCTGGAAGGAGAACGCTTTCTAGACCCTCCTCCAGTTGCTTTGAGTCTGTGAAGCTTGGCCTCCGCAATCACTACTCCGCTAAAAGTTGTGTGAAAATTTACGATACATTTTGCCAAGGGAAGAATCTCATGAAAAAAGTCAAGAAGCACTGCCTTAGACTCATAATATTGAGACATTAAACAAGTTGAAATATTCAAGTGAAGTTGGTGATTGAAAATGGTTGTGAACTACGCTCAAGTGTGTTATTTCCATGTAAGAACCAATTGGCTAGGTAGTTTTGTATGATCTACAAGACCTATATGTAAGTGGTACTCACCAATATCAATTCCATTTAGTCCTTCATACTGATCACTAAACATATCTTCTATCCAATGTATATAGTTTAATCTAGAAGACAGTGTTGGTACTAGTCTATCACTTGGTATTTTAATATCCAGATTAAAATCTTCTTTTAATAATGTTTGAGTTAATATTCGTACACTTTCTGGATTTTTAAAATCTAAAGTCACTTTGCCATTAAAATCTTGACTTGACAACTCTTTAAATTCAGGGTATTTCAACGCCAGTGATGCAAAATCTGGTTTCTTATTTCTGTATAAGTTTCTTGGATGCATGAATCTATTCAGCGCCATATTTATTAGTTGGCGTCTAAGAAGAGGTCAGTGAAGAAATGTAATCTGAAATAAATGTAGAAATATAAGTTCATAATATGATAATTTGCTAGACAAACTTACGCAAGGCTTCTTATCAAAATCAGGTTATTACAATTTTGTATCCTTTTGGTTTTGGCATTTAGATATTAGCAGTTGAATTTTTTTAAGTTAAAACTTTCAGATTCACATTTTTAACAGATGTTGATGTAAAACTTTTCATAAATTTCAGCAATTTTTCTTTTTTGACCCACAAAAAACAGCCCCCCCCCCCTTAAATAAATTTGCAGGTTAACAGTTCTAATTCCCACCAACAAAAAAATCATTGCGAAATAATTAGTACTTCTATTAAACTTCTTCCAAATACATCAATAATTGTTTAATATCCTTAACTGACATTATATGGTTTTTAACCGTTTTGATGGGGTTCCTGGAGTGATTCAGTTCATGTAAAGATTTTTGTGAGCTAAATATTGTGCACATCATAAGTTTGTTTATACATTCTGCTATGTATTATGCTTCAAATGTTTGGACAAGCAAGTTTAAAAAGTTTCATAATTTTAGTATATCCTCTTTAATAATTAAGATTGATAATATTTTATTTTATAGAAAGTTTAAATCATATCCGGATTGTTCCATCTCAAAGTCTGAGGTAACAAGCACTGGGATTTAGTATGCACTTAACCATTAAAAAAGCTGTTATAAATATTTCAGGACATCCTTCAATCAGTATAATTAATACACTTAGTGACTAATCTCAAATGAAAATGTGCCAATTATCCAATTGATTGAAAATTAACAGCTTCTTAATTAGCTTATGAGAGGAGGAAACTTCCCAAAAGATATAATTTCAAAAGACATAATGGATAAAATATATAAAAAAAATTAGTTTGGGATTAAGAGGTGATCACATATCACCCATTGATAACTGGACTGGTCCAATTGAGATTATCAAAGATTAAGTTAATTGAAGGGTTTTCCTATCTGATCTATTCGGTATGAAAATAAGTCAGCTTATGCATAGCTTGTATTCTTTGAAGTAAATGCTGAGCTTAACTATGGCTTCTTTTGATAATAATATATATAGAATGCAAAATGAGTTACAGCATTCAATCATTGAAATTGAATTATGGCTGGTCTTCAAGAAGTAGAATATGTGATGTCACAGAAAGGAAAACCACAGGTAACAATTTATTTTAAATTTTAGCATTGAATATACACAATTTTACTATTTCTGGGTTATACTTGATGGTTATTTGTATACAAGAAATGGTATTTTAAACTTTAGCATTGAATATATATTCTTATTATTTAATATTTTACAATAAACACACAATTTTACTATTTCTAGGTTATACTTGATGGTTATTTATATACAAGGAATGGTGGTAAAGAACAAACTACGTATTGGAAGTGTTCTGTCAAAGAGTGCAATGGTCGATTAACAACATTTGACAAATATGTGAAGAATCAAACCCCTCATATAGATCATGAAATGCCAGATCCATCAACAGTTAAGTTTGTAAGCAACTTGAGAAAGAGAGCTCGCGAAGAGATTGCTCCAATGCCATCGATATATGACCATGAGCTGATAGTCCAAACTGATGAAGACATACCAAATCTACCATCTTTCGAAAGTCTAAAAAAGCTCATTATATCGCCACCGCCGTAAGACTACACCAGCCCTTCCTACATGCCGAGCAGATGTACGTTTAGAAGTTCCATGGAACCTCACTGAAAATGGAAGCAGATTTTTATTATTTGATGATGGAATAGATGATAAAATGATAGCCTTTTCCACACAGAATCAATTGGAAGCGTTACAGTCAAGTGATATCATATATATGGATGGTACTTTTTCTGCATGTCCAGCTTTATGGAATCAACTGTACATTTTAAACGGAAGATTTGGTGCAACAAGCTATCCACTATTATATGCTCTCCTACCAAACCGCACAACAGATACATACTGCCGCCTATTTAGTTTGACAAAACATTTTGTTGCTGAGGCAATGAATAGACCTCTTTCCCCTACAATAATCCAAACAGATTTTGAATCGGCTGCCATACGTGCGATTGAAAGGGAGTTCCCCCATACTATAACAAAGGGTTGTTTTTTCCATTATACTCAAGCTATCTGGAGGAAAACGCAAGAACTAGGACTTTCAACACAGTATAAGGAAGATCCAGAGGTTAATCGATGGATCAGGAGAGCTGCTGGGATGGCCCTGCTACCACCTAACCAAGTCCAGGATACATGGATCGAAATAATGGAAGAATCTCCAGCCGTCCAACAACAACAGACCTTCAATGACTATATCACATCAACATGGGTTGATGATGATGCTAGATTCAAGATCCCCCTGTGGAACCATTTTGACACTGAAGGCCCCCGCACTAACAACAATTTAGAAGGATTTCACAGCAAACTTAACAAAAAATTCAATTCCCCACATCCAACAATATATACATTTATAAATGTTATCAAAAAGGTGGAAAGATCTGAGGAAGCTAAGTTGCGCCAGATTGAGAATGGGGCAGCAGTTCGATGCAGAAAGCGTGTTTATCGAGAACTAGATAACCGTCTATTGAGGCTGAAAACCCAGTTGGAGAATGGTTCGAAAACAACAATGGAATATTTGGATGCTATTGGGCATTGTTTAAAGTTATCATAAAGTATATCAAATTTAAATTCACGTCTATAAAATTGTTATTGTTAAATATTTATATATGGATCGAAAATAAAGAATGTACCACTGTCTCATTAATTAGTATAGTCTATGGGATATACCATTAGTTATAGAGGGGTATAGCGAGGGATAAAGCAGTCAGTCAGCCATAACTAATTACCTTAAAAAGATTATGTCTTTTGAAATTATATCTTATGGGAGTAAACCGGAAACTACAGTGAAACCCCTCCAAACCGCATGCTCTATAAACCGACTTTTCCTGTAATTATTGTTTAAACTGGCATATTTGCAAGGTCCTGGTCGAATCACTACATAATACATCCATACTGGCAATGGCCAGTTTGCAGTCATCTCCGACTCCTGCTCTCAGATTTAAAAAATATATATCAAATATTACGGTATCTCAAAGTGTGTTCAATTGTTGAATCCAGAGCTCCATGAAAGAGATGAAAATCTATTAGCTTGAATGGTGAACGAACATTAAACTTTTTGGGACGAATATTTAACGTTATTGGAACTGAAGATATAATTATTGGTACTCAAGGGAGATAATCAGAAAAAAAACGATTCCGCTTTGCTTCTGCTTTAGGAAATCTGTTTAGTATGACGAAAATTTTTTCAATGAGCACTTCAATATCAATACATATAACATATTACCTGCAAATAGTGTCAACTAAATATGAATAAAGAAGAAAACCTACTAGTTGACTCTTCGTCATGTTTCACTTTGAAATTACCACGTCCATGGGCGCAGACATCTTGAATTATAATCTCGAATTGTCACGTAAATTAACGCGAATGAAATCATTTCCGAATTGCGCTCCACAAGGTGCGCGAAGGGTTATCTGTCTGTCTGGTGCTCTACAACTTTATTCGTTGTCCAGGGGACAAATTTCGAAATATTAACCCCCTCTTATAAAATATGGATTTCTGAAGAACTGCAGGTACTATCAGATAGATTTTCTCCTCATTATGAGCAATCGTGCTTCTCGCTTCCATCCCAAATTCTTCGAATTCCGCCACAACTTTGAATGACAAATGGCGACAGGTTGGAAATTCTTGTAAAATTATCATAATGATAATGATGATGAAAATATATTGTTCGTTCTTGCTCCTGAGATATTGACTCTCATTGAAACAAACACAATTTGACATGAAAATGTTGCTTAGATGCACTTGTATCTGAGTTTAAAATGACTTTCCTGGCTCATGGCAATATTTCATTTTCAGGCTCAGCACATAGGAAAATGATACAGTAAATATTGAATAGGCTAGAGAAATACTATACTATGAAATACGCTTTTGGTGCAGTTTATACATAGAATAGGGATTTCTTTTAGCCAGATTACTAAATGTAACAATAATTAGCAGACGATCTAAATTATTTCCTGACTTGTGAAGGAAGGTCATTAAGAAACCAAGTTTGCATAGTTAATTTTTTATAATATAAGTGCAAATATTTTTTAAGAAAATCCTAGCTGTAGGCCTATCTACTCTCATTACTTCTTAATACCAAAAGTATACAAAATGATAAAACATTGCAGTACCTGGTACGGTACCTGTAGCTTACTAAATGGCAGCTGATTTTATATTGAATCTGGCTCATCATAGGTAATAAGACCGACAATTTTTGGTGGAATTATTTTACGGTTGGACTGAAAAGGCTGCTGGTATTGCTGGTATCACAGTGCAAATTATCAAAATATATCTTTCTTCTTATTCAAATATGCATCAAATTGTAATAATTTGGTATGCTATCTTATGGTTGTAATTTTAATGTGAACTTTCATTTAGACATCATCTTGCCAACCTTAAACCTAAAATTAAATACATCTTTGTAGTTCCTTAAGTGTCATTTAGTAATTGGTGGATTCAATAACTGGACACAATTTTATGGATAACAATTACTTTATTAAATAACTTTCGACATTTATTGGAAAAGCATCACCATTGAATCGTTGCAGTAAGATAATTGTTATCCATAAAATTGTGTCCAGTTATTATATCTGGTAATGTTGTAAGTAATTGACCCAAGGCCTTATCTTGGTAATAAAGTAAAACTTGAAATATATTCTTGTTCATGTCAAATTTAAAGTTGCTCCATTGAATAATTACTGCCCTTGAACAATGAGAATAGACAAAAACCACAAGGTGAATCAATTTGTGATAATAACTTGTTTCTTCAAAAGGTTAATAAGTTGTCTGATTTTTGACGATATAGATTAAATCCTATAAGCTTATTCAATTGTCAAGTAGAACCAATATATTATAATAATAAATAGAAACAATAATTATGGATGGGGTACTTCTAGTATATTTGGTTCTGATCAGGAATATAATGTGTATAAACAACAAGGAAACATAAGTGAATTTGTTTCATACTTATGTTTCCTTGTTTAAGTATTATATTCCTGATGACTGTGTGAGAACCACATAGAAACGTCGAAAATAATAAATATTCTACAAGTATCCTTCCATCATAATTGTTTTCATTTATCTATACCTGTGCTTCTAATGTGCCATTGAAGGATTGTTACAACAAGATTTACCGGTATATATTACTTGTATTGATCATTGCTTTTAAACATTTGGCTTTTTATATTTTAGATAAAAAGTAAAGGGGATAAGTGGATTTTACAAAGCCGAGCAGAGTTTTATTTTAAAGTTTTTAAAAGACCTTTACACAATAACCACCAAAATGGTTCTTTCCCAAAGACAGAGAGATGAATTGTAAGTAATAACAATTAACATAATGTGATACGATATCAAAGAGCATATATCTATAACATGTAACTAAGGCTGCAACGGTTAAATGTAAACTGTTACACCAGTGCTAGTAAACGTTTAGAAAATGATTAATCATTTAAACGAAAATGACTTGACTATCTTGAAATGCCCCCTGAATAATCCCTATGTTTAAAACACAAGTAGAATTAGTGATCTAAAAATAGACCTGTCTTTGCGTTCTTGCTGTAATCTTGCAGTACTCGTCAAATTACAGGACAAAGAGTAAATAATTATAGGCTTATAAGTACGCAAACTTAATCACACATCTGTGTTGATTCCGTATAACTTTGCATTTATTTCCTCCTACTATATCAAGTCTACTTTCAATTTGTTTGTATCACTACACTGTCACATGATGTTCCGTTAAATAAAATGGCAGATAACACTCACGAATCATCGTATGCTTATACGATAATCTAGCTCCATTACACGCAACAATACAACAGCAAATCTTATAATATTCCCTTGGAAATATTCGGCTTTACTTTTGCATTTTGTGTGGAGGTTTAGTATCTCTAACACTGCCGACTTGGACATTGTCTAGCTTGGGACCAACCAAACCCAAACGTTTAAAATATACCGTTTCGTTTAATAACTTTCGTTGAAACATTTACAAAAAAGACTAAACGTTGCAGCCTTACATGCAACACAATGACAATATTATGATGGTATTATTGAACTACATAAACATCTATCTTTCCAAATAAAACTCATAATCAAGTAGACAAAGCTGTAAATTAAATCCTGAAAGATCAATGTCTAGAGGTTTTGCCAAGAAACAGCCAATAGATAGGATCCTTAACTGTGAACCTATCTGTTTTCCCCTTTTCTTTCCTTACATCAGAGTTTTCTATTTCCAAATTGTTAATGTTTTTTTAAATTTGTGGATATTTGTTGCCATTATTCATCATGCCTATTGTTATTAAAAAATAGATTTGTGGTATTTCATGAATGATTGACCAATGACAATTTGCACATTTTCTTGTTGTTTTTCAGGAATAAAGCCATTGCTGACTATCTAAGTTCGAATGGATATGTCAGTGCTTTAGGAGAATTCCAGAAAGAGGCCAATATTGTAAGAGATATTCATTCTTATAAATTTAATATTTAGAGGAATATAATTTCATTGCTTGGAATGGATGCCCTTCATTAGATTATATAGATTGCACTTGATGGGAGAGTTCTGTTCCAATTCTGCCCTCGAACGAACAGATATGAAAGCGAACATTACAATTTTTTTTCCCCATCTATTTCTTCTCCGCCTATATTGAATTCTATCTGTGCCTACTAATTGGCACACATTTTTTTAACTCTGTTAATGATCAGTTTGTTTTGTTAATGTGATGTATGACAATATGTTCAAAACGAAAACAAAACATCAACATCCCTTCTCTGTTCCAACTTGATTCTATGAATCACAAACTCACCAATCCAACGACTCAATAAAGTTATTAGAAGACTCTAATCTAGATTGTGTATCATATCAATAACAGTAATGTTAGAGAAGCTACATTCCCTTTCCCATCTCAATTTTCAAGTCTCAATAACTTGACATACAAAAAAAAGTACTGACCCTGTTTACAAATGCTACTCAGTAAAAATTGTTATAACATGTCAATAATTTTGCTTTCAGGCAAATGAGATTGATAAGAAACATGCTGGGCTCTTAGAAAAAAAATGGACGTCTGTCATCAGATTACAGAAAAAGGTAAACAAAATAAAAATATGATTCTTTTCTGTATTTCTGAATTTTTTTTATGATATATCAAAAGTTTGAATAAAGACCAGATTTATTTTGTAATAATGAATGAACATTGCATCTGTGTTGAATCAGCGATTTTTTGAGGCATAACCTAATGACCTAATCTTTCTTATTCAAGGTTATGGATTTAGAATCCAAACTAACAGAAGCTGAGAAAGAATTTAGCATTGGAGCTCCAACAAGAGATAAGCGGAGTCCAGCTGAATGGATTCCGAGAGCTCCAGAACGATATGCTCTCAGCGGTCATCGAAGTCCAGTGACTAAAGTTTTATTTCACCCTGTTTTTAGTGTAGTTATTTCGGCTAGTGAAGATGCCACTATAAAGGTGAGTTATTATTATTATTTAATTATTCCATGGTTTTGAGAATGAAAAGAGTATCATATGAGTGAAATATCATGTGCTTTAGTTTTAGTTTAGTAGTGAACGTTCTTTTTATTATGAATGCTTTGGGACACTGATAGCTTCAATTTGCACCTTTCTAGCTTTCATCCATAAGACTCCTGCAATTCTACTAAAACTAAGTGTTTTATCACGTCATCACTAATGCAAAGGGGCTTGTGATTAGTGACGTCATCAAACATTTAGTATTAGTGAAATTGCAGGAACTACAGATATCTGATTGAAAAATTGGAAAAGAGCTTATTTATACTATCAATATAAAACGCCTCTATTAGGAATTTTAAGGAATGCATATAATGATAAAAATTTGTTTCAACAGAATTAAGAAGTTGATTTGTGTGACATTGTTAATTGATTAATGTGGTTAAGACTAGTATCAAAATATATTGAATGAAGTATAAATAAAGTATGTTAAAGTATATTAATAAAATTACATTGTAGATATGGGATTATGAAACCGGTGATTATGAGAGGTCATTAAAAGGCCATACAGATTCTATACAAGATATAGCATTTGATCACACCGGTAAACTGTTAGGTAAGTTAGTCCATTTTCTAAAGGTTACCCTAGTTTGGCAGGACATAAAGACACATAATTCAATGGCTCTTATCCAAACACATTATTAGTAATGTTTTGATTATTGGTGCCAATCTATCAGCAAATATTGAAAGTCAAATGATGTTAATAATCACTTCTCAATTGAAAGTGTCCAAAATTGACAAGATTTAAAAAGCCAGTCATGTTGTTTTGTTTTGCGTTTATTTAACGATAAATTTGCACATCTTAACTTATAAGAACTAGTGATTAAACAATGAATTCCTTGCTTACTTGTCCCGCCTCCTCTAGAACAGAAACATAGGGGTTATAGTTACTATCAATAGTATCATGGTCACAGACTAGAATGAAATATGCTATACTCGGTTTTCCCTGTCAGTGATGCAGGTCAGAGGGGCTGACATGGAAAAAGGGTCGAGTGGTTTCGGATTGGAAATAAACTGAGGCCCTGTGTGCTACAGGCTGTGCACGTGTTAAAGATCCCTTGACAGTTGCAAATTGCAATAGGAGTAGGCTTATGCAGCTGTCCTCATAAAACTTTCTTCATTGCGCACTGCATGGCTTTGCCTGTCTTTATTAGCCCATAAGGTGCAGAAGAGTAGGACATAAACACCATTTCGTTTTGAATGTGCAGTTTAAAATTTTGATAATGAATTAAAAACATTTTTTTTACTCCAGTTTCTTGCTCGGCTGATATGATGATTAAGTTATGGGATTTTCAAGGATTTGAATGTTTGAAGACAATGTTTGGTAAGAGTTTTAATAATTTATTTTCAACCTCTGCTTACAATGTTATACAAACATCATTTCTTGTCTTTGTATAGCTGAGGGTTGACATAGAAACTGCTCAATTGTCTTGTGGATAGGCTCTGCCTGTGTTTTTATGTATTGTACATGGTTCTTACATGGAAATAACACAAACAAACATAGTTTTGAATCTTACCCCTAAATAAGTCAAATTTTTAAAGGTATAATATTTTACAATCTTATAACCACATTGAAAGCCATTAATTTTCAAAGTAAAATTCAAAATGGTGGTCAATAACTTTCGTAAGGTATTTCCTGTTTCTTAGTGCATGTTTTACCTATTAAAATTTTTTAAAATGTAACAAAACAACATAAATATTCATTTCTTTCTTTCCAGGACATGATCATAATGTTTCAAGTGTTACATTCATGCCAAGTGGTGATTTTATAGTCTCTGCTTCTAGAGATAAAACTATTAAAATGTGGGAAGTAGCAACTGGGTGAGTTATTTCTACATCATTAATATGGGGTGATGAAAAATATACACTTTCTCATTGAAAGTATTGCTGTTTTAAAGGAACAGTTTCACCCTTTTCGATGGTTGATTTTAGTATTAAATATATGTACTTTGTCTTCAAATGAAATAATGGATTTTACTGGTCCTAAACTTTGTAAGAAGGTACTTGATGTGATAGGTAAATGTGAAAGCACATTTGATATCAATTTCTATGTCCCAAAAATTGTACCCTATACTATTGCTAATCAATTAGAATTCATCCACACAGTATGAACTCTGTAGTCTTTGGCTAAAAACAATATTTTTATCTTCTTTTTTATTAAAAGAAAATCTTAAGTTGTTCATAAACGAATACTTTAAAGATTTCTTGGAATCTTTTATTGGTAAAGCAATAAACATGTTGTGTGGCTCATGCTTTATCAGTATGTTTATAACCAAAGACAAGTTTGACAATTATATTAGGGTCCTGAAATTTTATAGATATAATGGAACCTTATAGGAAGAGTAATTTCAGTCTATGAATTATTCAGATCTTGTAAAGAATTGTCGCACCAAAGTCAAAATTTGTTAATACAATTGGAATTCTGCCACTAATATAATCTGAAAAAGTTCTTCATGAGATAAACTTAGAATATGGTTTCTATCTTACAAGTTAGTTTCATATTGATGAAAGAAAAACTTATGAGATTTTTCACCCAAAAGTAAAATAGCTTTTTAAAATGTTGCTTAGAGTTTGTCTACTGTAAAAGCAAGTTATTGCATGAACAACAAATGATGCCTGGGCCCAGGTTACTTCTTAGATGTTGTATCAACTCAGAATGTAAAGCAATTATAGACATAACATACTGTAGATTGTAGGCTGCTGATTCGAATTCTTATAGATATAATGGAACAAACTCAAATAATAAGCAAATAGTAGCATATTTCATTGTTATTTATACTTGTAGATACTGTGTAAAGACATTTACTGGACATCGTGAATGGGTTAGAATGGTGAGAGTTAATAAAGATGGTTCGCTGCTGGCCAGCTGTTCTAATGATCAGGTAACATTGTTTATACAATATTATTCGTTCAAAAATAAACTCTAGGAATTATGGTTTCTATTTTTATACAAGTCTGTTTCCATATATGATGAGTTGTCATTTTAACTTTGAAATGCAGATAATTCTTGACACACAGATTTGAAGGTTAAAATATTCGACTTTCAGCTTAAAATGTTGCGTTTTTTTAGATTAAGGTCATCTGGCAAACCTGTTCCTTTAAGCATTATTGCATGAAACATAAAAGATGCCTTCTGGATTTGTTTCAACAACGTATGAAATTTCATTTTAGACTGTTCGTGTATGGGTGGTTGCTACTAAGGAATGTAAAGCTGAATTGAGAGAACATGAACATACTGTAGAATGTGTAGCCTGGGCCCCAGAATCGGCTTACCCTTCTATAGGAGAAGCATCAGGCTCAGATGTAAGTATGATCACCATTAATCATAAGGCACTTTATTCATTTGATAGACTTGATGCTGGATTGTTCTGACTATTTGTTAGGGTTTGTCGGAAATAATGGACATATTGATATTTTATGATATGGGACACAAGGAACCAGTATATCAATACATTGAGTTTTAATAGTATGTGTAACAGAACCTGATTTTCTCACAAATTTGAAAAAAGGTGAACTCAACTCAACCACATTTTGCAATTTATCGCAATACATTTCCAAGCTGTTGTACACAGCCCTTCTGTCCATCTTAATTGTCTGATTGAAAATAGTCTCAAGTATAGGTCCTTGACACTGTATTATAAAGATTTATTGAAACAATTACTACATATTCCATCAAGTTTTATTGCAGTGCCTGAAATATTTCTGATTTTTATTTTGTGTTTCATAGAATATCGGTACCTGCTTATAATTATAAAAGCTTACGAATCAAGTTGTGTGAAAAGTTTTGATTTTTTTTTTCACTGTTTATAAGGAAGTTTTATATTCTGATATATAATATGAAATGTATTATAATAAACACCAATGGTTTGTAATATTAAGAATACTGTATAAATTTCTGTCTCTTCAGTCCAAGAAATCACCAGGACCATTCATTGTATCAGGATCCAGAGATAAAACTATGAAAATGTGGGATGTTGGCAGTGGAGTTTGTCTATTTACTTTGGTAAATGTTTAAGCAATTGAAATTAAACTTTTTTTTCTTCAAATTTAGGACGAAAAACAAAAATTTAGAATACATGTATCTGTAGCAAAAAGCTCTAACTTTAAAATAACTTGCTGCTGTTCTACCTCATAGGATGACTAAAATATTAAATTTTTTAAGCTTGGCCAAAATGAGTTTGTTCATCAGGGGTCTAACCTGGTGTCGAAGCTATACACAATAAAGAGATAACCCAATAAACACACATCAATTTATTATAAAGGCAATGAAATTATAGAATAATTTTTGTAACTATGTAATTGTAATATGTGTTATGTACGAATTGTGTTTACGAATAAATCATGATTAATATTATTATTATAAAACCCTGAATTTAATATTTCCAGGTTGGACATGATAACTGGGTACGAGGACTGGTCTTTCATCCAGGAGGACTTTATTTACTCAGTGCTTCAGATGATAAAACATTACGAGTATGGGATATCAAAAATAAGAGAAACCACAAAACTCTAGAAGCACATTCACACTTCACTACATCAGTAGGTTAGTATCAACCTTATTAATATAGCCTGTAGTTTTGAAAAATGTGGATTGCATATGGACATTGGTCAGTTGTCAATAAGTGTATTAGTTCTATAAAAGGCTTTAGTTTTTTTATCTGATGTTGATGCGACTTGATTGTGAAATTAGTTGGTGCCCTTGACCAAGATAAAATCTAGTGGTTTCAATCGATCTAGCCTAAACTTGATATTCTTATGTTCAGATCTCACACTTGTGATATAACAAAGTGAGGATATAAAAACCATCTAATAGTTCTATCATAAAACTACGGTTCTTTCTGGAATAATTTCCTAACACCTATTCTTTTTAATTTGTTGAGAGGCTATCTAAATTTTTTAAGAATAGGACGTAAAACTCCATTCATTTCTAAATTTCAATTTGCACCATTCCAATTTTCAATCAGATGTCGGTGGTTCCTCCAAATTCATTATAACTTACAACAATATTTTCGTTATTGGGATAACACTTTCTTGGTATAGCACAGACTCTTGTGGTGACAATTGGCTGAGATCGAACCGGTTTCGAACCAGCTATCTCAGAGTCAGGCACCTAATCGCCAGCAATACATGTCAACAGTCTAGACCACTCGGCCAACGGACCCTCCACAAGAATAGAAGGCAGCAGACAGGTAGACTTTACTGCGAACATGCATTACCCCTCTGATAATAAGTAACGACACAGCTCCCAAGGCTGATTACATGAGATGATTTAATGTCATTTAGAAAGTTACTAATTTCTAAGTGACTTATATTGATATAAGCATGCTTGTGATAGGTGACAAACACTTCGTAGAAACCACATACATCATCTGATTGAAAATTGGAAGTGTGTAAATTGATGATGATATTGTCAGTGATAGACATAAAAAGAATAGTTTAAGGAGTATGGTCATTTTGTGGTTCATGGAAAGGGATTGTCTGATATAGAAATAAAACATGGCTAAACTTTTAATGCGTTGTTTGGATCTCAATTAATCCTGTGGAATAAGTAACCCCCACAGAACAGTGTCAAAAAATCTGATCAGACAAGTACTACATAATATTCTATTATTAATATTCCATCATTATTAATTTCTTTAAATTTTTTTCAGATATGCATAAGAGTTCCCCATATGTGGTAACTGGTAGTGTGGATCAAAGTGTCAAGGTTTGGGAATGTCGATAAATACAGTAGAAGTTAGGCATTGTTCATGTTGAAAAACCCTGGTATATAACAAAACAGTTGAGATGTTAGCAAAAAAATCTTAGAAAATCCCTTATTAGACTTGAATAGTCTTTATTATATATAGTGCTTTTAAATTTCTTTATACTTCTCACCGTTTGAAGTAAGTCTTTTGCCATCTTTAATTTTTATGGACAAAATGTCACTTGAACTAATTTGCAATGTTTCCAACTGTTTTGAACCAGTTTGACTTGACAAAACACCATTAGTCGATGATTTTTCAACGTAAGACAAAGGGAAGTAACCACCATCGCTTCAGTAATCGCTCATGCACCAGTTTGTTATAAATGTGGGCTTTACAGTATCCCGATTGTGAAGCTAGCTCTTAATGTATAATTTATTGATATTATAACTAATGAATTATTCAATCTATGTGCTATTTATTAATTGTGATATTTTTTCCCTCTCCTTTATGTACTGATTTCATTAAATTCATATGACCAGGGTAGAGTGAAACACTCCGAAAAAGTTACACTTATGATGGGACTTGACAGAGGACTGCTGCATTTTGGACAAAATTTATTGAGAAAATTATTGTGGGCATAAATAAAACACCATATCGCACCCATTAGATGTGCAAAAATTTATGCAACATAGGATTGCAACATAAAATTAGATCAAATTTTCATACCATTTTTTTTTCAACTACATGGCTTCTAAACAAAGAGACCTAGGTCACATAATGCCATTACCTTCCATTCTTCTACAAACAGTCAAATGGTAGTTGAGAATAAGTCATGAACATAGCACTGTCTAACTTAATGAACATTTGTAAGTCATTAGAATATAGCAATATCAACATAGAATTCATATTGTGAAGCTTACCACAATACTGGGTTAGGGAAAATGGCAACCAAATGGCATATAACATCTGTTTACTTAACACAAATAATTATCTTCAAAATACGTACCACCTTTCGTGTCTATTGAATATAATAACCATTTGTGTTGAACACTATATAGAAGAGAGTAAATGTCTATTTGACTTTTGAGGTTATTTCGTCTCTGTATGACATGGCTTGAAGACATTTGGATTGATGATTAAGAAACTTAACTAAAACTGCTTAAGAACTCATAAGAACCAATGACCAAGATGTTGTCCACTACCAACTGTATATCATGCCTATCTTACAGAGATATTAATTTCGTAGTTTAAGTCAAAATATCTTGAAATTTCGACTCTCTTCAGCAGACTCAAACTGACTATGGCGTCTTATTTGTCCCACATGTAAGTCCAACAGTTTATGATTGAGATTTTTTTCTTTTTTCTTTTTTTAAAAAGAACACTGCTATTAATATCAACCAAATATTCGATGTGCTTGATAGTTAATTATTATTATTATTATTGTTATTGTATATATTTGTATAGTTCATTGATACTTGTCTTCGCTTTGTGTAATTTATTGTTTTCAATGTAGTGCTCAGTGGGCGCAGTTTCTTATCAATTGTTCTTTTGACAATGGTTGCTACTACTGCAAATTGTCCTTCAGAAAGATGATTTTAAGAAAAATTATTTTCAAATAGACTCTTTATAAGAAACTGTGCTTGAATTAAGAAAATAAGAACAAAACTCCAATACAAAAAAAAAATGTGCTTGATTGCAGTAGAGTCATTTGAATGCTTAGAATTTCAACAATAATACTGATATTCATTGTAGCTTTTTGTGAAATTTTGCTCTTTCGGATTGAATATTTGCCCTTTACAATTGTTGCTTTCTAGTTTTATTGGAGATCAAAATGCCGGTATTGATGTCATGCTTTGGTTAGTGACTATTGAACAGAATGAAAGATATTTTGATTTTTCAGATAAGCTTAGATATTCTTAACAGATAGTCAAATGAATGGAAAAAATTTGTCATCACCTGATGTCACTTTCCAAAGTGTGTCGTACCGCTATCTTTGAGTTTGTGCAATGTAATATTACCGGTATTTATGTGTGACAGTGTATTAAAATTATTTTCATGTTGCTTCCATTCAGTAAAGAAATCAGGCTGGCGCTGATTTCTTACAAGTCTATCACATTTGAAAATTTCTGTTGAGCAAAATTCATGTCAAATTGACTCAATTTTTTAGGGTATTAGTTATAGAGTGTTATTTAAACTTACGAAAATATAACATTAACCCGGTTTTCTAAGGAGTGAAAAATTTTTGTAACTTACATGAAATGCTTGCAGATAAAAGTAGATCTGCAAGATTGTGTTTCGACTATGAGCATCTGCAGTAATTATACGTAGGAAACACAATATGTTTTGACATTATTTGCATTGTTCTTGTGATATAGATGTTAAATAGTTCTTATTACTGGTCTCAAGCATAATCTCAATTTATTTTAATTATGGCATATTTCTTATTATAACTGATATTTATTATTTCATTTCCAGTAGAGTAGTTTCTAGTTGCCAGTAGATAAACCCTGTATACAATTTAAATTTTTAATCAAATATCTTAATTTCGAAAATTCATACTCAATTGTTATGAGGAATCATGAAATTGTGGGAATCACTGATTGAACCACTTCAAAGTTTTGAACACCGCGTTCAATTGGTTTAATAACAGTGTTCAATTGGTTGAATACCAGTGTTCAATTGGTTGAATAACAGTGTTCAATTGGTTGAATACAGTGTTCAATTGGTTGAATAACAGTGTTCAATTGGTTGAATAACAGTGTTTAATTGGTTGAATAACAGTGTTTAATTGGTTGAATAACAGTGTTCAATTGGTTGAATAAATTCTCTAGGGCTGTATGCAGTGCTGTTACATAGACTTGAAGTTGAATTTAGGCTAAATCTAATTAACAAAGTTAGGATAAATGACTTTCCTTTTATACGTTTGAAAGTCAAAGGTCAGCATGACTTACGTCTAACGTCAAGGTTAACTTAAGTACAAGGTCTGCATACAGCCCTTACTATATTTTAGTGTAATAAGCAGTGCTCAGACATAAACTGAATTACAGGGTTTACCTAGAGAGAATTAGTTTTGTAAAATGGTGTATGGAAATAGGTTTAGCAATTTATGTAGTGTACAGATATTTCTTTTGTAATTATTTTTAACAAAGCACATTTGTAGAAAAAAGTTGATCTTAAAAAAGTTTTCTTTACTCATACTTTTAATCTTTCAGTTCAGAAATTTGAAATGTAAAATATGTCTTAAGAAAAATTGCATTCCCCAATTTTGGACTTTTTGTTTGTAATTTAGTTTCATTTATTTTCTTAAAATTTACTCTAAATGATGTCTTAGCTTATTTTTAAGGAGAAAAAAATTATGTGTAAAATGAACCTTATTTTATGGCTTAATTAGTCTACATTCTACTACCATTTCCTCGGTTTGTCTTATTTGAGGTTGAAGACTGATGGATGTTGTTAGGAAAATAAATGAAATTAATTTCAAATTAAATAGTCTTGAATGAAGGGATACATAAGAAGAGTAATGCAGTATAATCTGAAATTCTTACTGTTAAAACTAGTTTGGTTTATACTTTAAAAAATATTATCAAAAAATTGATTAGTAACATTCCATTTTGAGATTAAACACTGTGCTACTTCTCTCTTACATATGATTCGAACACATACAGGTAAGGTTATCAAGCAATTTCGTTGTTTACTTGATAACGTTACCTGTATGTGTATCAAAACGGAGTATGTAATAAAGTAAGAAGTAGTACATCCATATATCTTAGTGTTTAATGTAACTTTCCTACTTCTAAACTCCTAAACATTTTAAGATGTTGATAACATCAATATTTTCAGATTAAAAAAAACTAAACTACAACTGCAAAATTTGTCCTTGTCTATATGATATTAAAATAATGTGGTTATTGTTAGAATGTCTATCATGTTTATTATTATAATGCTATTTGTCCAACACCACAGTAAGTTCTATGTCAATAAATTATAGAAAAAAATTAAATTTTTTTGTACCCATTTCTTGGTGAAAAGTGTGTGATTGAAACTGCTTAAATTTCATCATGTCAAAATCACACCCCTATTGGTTATACATCATAAAGGCTGTGACAAAATTTACATATTTATTGCCTTATATGACCAATCACAAAAGGTTATAGAATTTTTGTAGCTGTGGTATTACAGGTGAAGAAATTTACATATTCATTGTTTAATAATGACCAATCAAAAAAGGCAGCCAATCAAATCACTTGTTATAAAGCCTTTGTTTGCAAACGTAATTAAAACCAAATTTGTGTGTTATTGGATATTTTGATAAAAATGGAAGATACAGAATCAGAGTTCAAGTCGGCCAGTATAAAACTATTCTGAAAGTATCAATTATCAAAATAACTATTGTATAAATATTATAGTTTAATGAATGTATAAGTATATATATATACATGTACAATAATTCTAGGTAATGTTTGTACAATAACACACGACTTCTCAGGATGCTTCAGTTTTCTGTAAAAGAAATTAAATCACAACACATAACTACATCTAACATAGAAATCAACCCCTCCCTTCCCCAAATTGTAATAACTTTCAAAACTTTCTAAAGCTTGAAATATAAAGCCTTTTTAAAAATACTACTTAAGAATTGGACTGTCCACAAAATATACAAAACATAGTACCTAATCTTGGCAAACTGATAGAAGTAAATTTTAGCCCAATCAAGAACAAGTTAAGTTGGTAATGGGGAGAAATGGAGACAATTATTACTAAAACTTACCACACTCTGAATATTCCATTTCTTTGGCTTTGGTATTCTGTAAGAAAATCAGATTAGGTTCAGAAACAAGTTGAATATAGAAATAAACATATTCTTAAAAACATTAAAGTGACAAATTGGCCATTTATTTGACCAAAAATATAGGGACTTCTATACAATTGGTTCAATGGATGGAGAACCTGGCAACATATTCTAGAAATGATCTTAGTGCTAGGATATCCTTGGGTATTATCTTTTAACACTGTTTCTAGTATTTCCTGTGCCATAATTTTTTGAGAATATGGTCTACGTCCCCTTAAAACAGTTAGCCTTTGTATAATAAATTAACCTGGAACAAAAGAAGGCAATATTTTCAAGAGATTACATATTGCTCTTCAGATGAGCTGTCTTAGGAACTTAATGTTTTTAAGGAAAAATATCAAATTCTCTTTTGGCATCAGTTCCATTCCAATTTCAGGAACACTGGCATCAGTTCCATTCTAATTTCTGGAACAACTACTACTGCAGTTGCTCATAAAGTTATCTTTTTGATTCTGAAGGTAAATGTTCAGACTGTTGTATTTGAATCTAAGCCAGGGTCAAGCCAGTAGCTTGCCAATTATTATAACCTTTTTCAAGCCCACATTTCATAACACAAAAACACTTACGGTCTTTCTGGAGACATCAAGAAGATAACGTCATCACTATCAAATTCTGGTTGTTTAGAAAGTTGAAGAGCAGATACTAAAACAAATAAAAAAGGTAATACATTGGTCATTGTATCCTGAAAAGCTCCCAAGTATTCAATTGGATGAAATGAAGTATCTAGTTTTATGTCCTACTCTTATACACCTAATGGGCTAATAAAAACGGCAATGCTATGCAGGGTGTAATGGGGGAAATTTTGCCAGCACAGCAGCATTAGCCTACTCTTTTTGTGATTTTAACGTTTGAGTGACTCGGCCGGGACTTTTCAAATATGCCCATTTCAGGAGAAGCCGATTTGGAGGGAATTCAATGTATTTCATCAAGGACTCATTAAATTCTTTCAATTTATTCTGTTTTTAATAGGGTTCATCATTGGGTGATGATAAATAATTTTTTCATCATTCCAAGTTTCATCCAAATCCATTAAGAAGTGTGTCTTCCAGAGTGTTAACCAGCAAAAATTTGTAAGATTCATTCTTCTTAAAATCATCAAAAATTGCACCCTGTTTGGTCAAATTGTGCCTTCTAGAGTGTTTTTGAGCAATTATGCTCGGACAGACCAACAGACATAGGCAACTACAAGACTTCAAAATATAGCATGAACGAAAAACCAACAGTCCAAAATGCAACTCAATGATGTTTTTTATCGTCAGCATTGCCAGTGTGGTGAAAATCAAAAACGAAATAATAGGGAGATATACTTCCTACTTTTCAGTTGGCTGGGACTATTGAAGAATGGTAACACCAACAAGTGTGCAATCATGGAAATTAGAGAAACCACAATACTAACCATCACTACCTGCTATAGGTGATAAGGGTATCATGGATGTATTCTGATCTATAGCAAAAGTTATATTTCCCAGAGCTCCTAAAAACAGAAATTTACCTTATTTATGTCAATAGTTTAAATTTGATATACAAAATACCAAATCTCCCAATAGAAATTGACATAGATAATCATGACAACAAAAACTGGTATTTTAAGGGATAAGGTTTTGAAAAAATGAAAGTTTTGAAGAAATAAATGGCATTTGATTGGAAAGTTCTGAACAAGTCCCGTCTGCTCCCATGCTATCCTCAATCCAATTTTCTATTTCCTTTTCGCCAGTTTTGAATTCTATATGAACCTGCTATTTCTTTTAACATACGTGGAAAGTGTTCTGTACTTGTCTTAAAGAACAATCAGCCACCCGCATGGCAAGAAGTAAAGGAAAATAACTTTATATCAAACTTGACCGAGATCTCATCAAGTGGACGCATGTACATACCAGATGGGGTACTAATAGCTCTAGTTACACGCTGATTTGGAGTTTTAATAAGTGTAGTAGCTGATGATGTACTGGAAGCCTCCTGAAAATAAATCCGAACCTCAAAACATAAATATTTCATCATATCAAGGGCAATAACTTATTACTTTGACATCTCGCAAATGCACATGATCTTAAGACAAGGGTCTTGATCATAAAGAGAGGTCATTGGCCATGATTAGATCTGTTGATTTAATGGGATTTGATCTTGTTATCAATAAAATAAGCGATTATTGGTGATAAGTAATTAAGATAAGATGTAGGATTATGTAAAGTTTTTGAGTATCAGGACCAAAGAATAGCATTGGAATGCGGATATACCGAATGTTGGAGTACTCTGTTTTTTTTTTTAAAAATGGATAGGTAGAAAATCAATAGGGAAATGAAATGAATGGAGTTTTACCTCCTACTTTCTGCACCTTACGGGCTACTGTAGACGGGGAAATCAATAGGGACCAAACAGAGATGTTGGATTATACAGAATGTCGGAATAATCAATTGGACAGACAATTCATTAACTCAAGATACAAAGAAACTAACATTAGTGTTGCTTGAAATTCCAGTGGGATCTTTAGAGTTTTCATCAGCCCAAGTGACACCAGACCGTCTTCTTTCTTTCTCACTAACTGGAGTTGCACTTTTATTCTTATTACTGGGAGTTTTTCCTTTAGGTGTTTTCTTAGTTTTACTGGGTGTATTTCTAGCTTCCTTTAACTCTTTTAATTTCTCTATATTCTTTTTAGCAGAATTCAAAATGGCTGCTGACAACAATGGTGGTGGTCTTGCTCTAATAATTGTAAATGACAATTTGTAATATAACCTTTGCCATTGCAAATCCGAGATATCACCTAGATTTCAAGGTTGAATAGAAATAGATTTTCATAGCTTTGGTTGAGTAGTTTAGACAATGTCAATGTTTTTTGAAAATAAGTAAAAATAGAAAAACATGCTTTGGTAGAATAGTTTAGACAATGTTATTTATTTTGACAATAAGTGAAAAACTGCCTTACATAGGTTTGGTGGAATAGTTTAGACAATGTCAATGTATTTTGAAAATAAGTGAAAAAAACTTCATAGCTTTGGTAGAATAGTTCAGACAATATCATTTATTTTGACAATAAGTGATAAACTGCCTAACATAGGTTTGGTGGAATAGTTTAGACAATATCATTTATTTTGACAATAAGTGATAAACTGCCTTACATAGGTTTGGTGGAATAGTTTAGACAATATCATTTATTTTGACAATAAGTGATAAACTGCCTAACATAGGTTTGGTGGAATAGTTTAGACAATATCATTTATTTTGACAATAAGTGATAAACTGCCTAACATAGGTTTGGTGGAATAGTTTAGACAATATCATTTATTTTGACAATAAGTATAAACTGCCAACATAGGTTTGGTGGAATAGTTTAGACAATATCATTTATTTTGACAATAAGTGATAAACTGCCACATAGGTTTGGTGGAATAGTTTAGACAATATCATTTATTTTGACAATAAGTGATAAACTGCCAACATAGGTTTGGTTGAATAGTTTAGACAATATCATTTATTTTGACAATAAGTGATAAACTGCCTACATAGGTTTGGTGGAATAGTTTAGACAATATCAATTATTTTGAAATAAGTGATAAATCCTTACATAGTGTTTGGTGAATAGTTTAGACATCAATTTATTTTGAAATAAGTGAAAAACATTTTGCCAGTGGAAAGTTTGACAAATGTCATAGACAATTTACACACCCAGAAATGTTTGTCTTGTGAATTCATTGTACTACAGTGATATTTGTTGTAGTTTCATTCTTCATTTGAAGGAAGCTACAAGCTGTGGTATAGCATCTATTTATTTTAATGAAGGTTCTTACTAGGTTAACAGATAGCCATAGACAGTCAATATACAAGGGAATGTAAACTAATTAACATGGTTAGTGAACAATATTATTTTTAATAAGTACATCCTTACATACGTGTCATTGTGAATAGTTTTGTACACATATATTTTGTGTCCAAAATCGTAAAAAATTTTCATCATCAAAAAGTTTGAATTCAATTTCTACTAGCTGTTTTCTTGCTGTTTTCTATAATAGAAGGATACCATGCCCTGTAGGATAGCACTCCTTAATATTTAATGAGGTTCTCTTCTACACTGATACCATGACAGTCAATATACAAGTCAATGTACAATGTAACATAAGTGTTATTGATAGAACTTACCAACTGCTATTGGTATCAGACAGTTGCATTTTCATTTGCTGCTTCAATTGACTAATATCAAATAATTCTTACAAAGCTGATTTTCATCAATGAATTTTTAATCGAATACCAGACCAAATTCTGATGACCTCTTAATCATTTTCTCAATGTGATTTACTTTTCTTCTCTCACATTTTGGATAATGACAAATGCTTACTATGGACACTACAGATTTTAAGATGTTCACATACACAGACCTTGTTCTAGGCTCAATGAGCTAAAAATAACTTAACTTAATTGAACAAGGAATGGAGCAAATTTTAATGAACTTAGTACGCATATAGCCCTATCATTTAGTATACTAATACAAGCCTCTTAAACATTGTCAATTTACTTTTTCAAATTTTGTCATTGAAAATCTTCTAAATATACGATTATTTGTTCACATACAGTGTCTTCTTTTCTCGAGCTGAAATAAATATTCAACAATAAGAAAAGGATGGAAGTCTAATTTTAATCAGACTTAGAACGCACAATTCCTATCATATATATAATAATACAAACAAACCTTCAATTTCTGTTTTAAAATCTTTCATTAAAACTTGTAAATATATCATCAGATCTTTCAGAACAGGTGATTTCTCTTTCTCGAGCTGAAATAATTATATGGTCAACACATGAGCAAGGCATTAGTCCTAATGTCAAATGAAGTTGCATTCCAGATGATTAGGTTTTAACTTCAGCTATTTATTTTAATCTCTAAAAGAAAGCCTTGTTTTGCAGTGGCTTAAAAAAAATAAGTCAAATGTACAGGTTCGCCATTTACAGGGTTTAATATGGGTCTAGAATATATCTTAAGAGTTACTAGAAGTAGAAATAAACCAATAATTGCAGACTCAATTACTCCATATTGGTGTGTTATATACTGTTTATAAGAAATATAGAAATAGGCGTAGGTAAAAAAGCACTAGATATATGGATATACTATTTTTCACATTTATAAACTCAAATGATTATACAGACAGCGTTGATCTAATATATATTGTTTAGTCTTGTTATATTATTAATTTCTCTTGATAATGCTGCCTGTGAAACATTGAATTAATAAATGTCAAATAGTATATCCATATAGCTTGTGCTTCTTTCAATTTTTCAAACTAGGAATTTCACTTTTGATTTCTTTGTATGTTTTTTCAACCAAACTTTTCAAAGAGTCACAAGAACTCAATAATCAAGTGATCAGTAGAATATCTCTACTTTCGATTTTTATAAGTATTATTCGTTCAATTATGGAATATATATATGATTAAATGAAAATAAGGGAACCCATCTTTAATAATAAATTTACTTACTATGTATTTCAGTGATGTCACTATTGGTACAATATTTTCTATTACATTTTTCTTGACTACCTAAAATTTGAAATGAAATGAATTGAATGGAGTTTTACATCCTACTCTTCTGCACCAAGTGGGCTATTGAAGAAGGGCAATACCATGCAGTGTACAATGAGGGAAATTTTGCCAGCACAGTGGCATAAGCCTAGTCTTTATCTTTATTTCTTTGATTTCCAACTGTAGAGGGATCATGCAAAGCCTGGAGCACACAGGGCCTTGGTTTATTGTCTTGACGCTTTTTCCATGTCAGTCCCTCCGACCTACATTACTGACAAGGAAAAACCGGGCTGAAAAATCCAAAAGTTCATCTCGACCTCTGAAGGGATTGAACCCTGGACTCTCAGGTTAGTGAGAAGGTGTCTTACTCACTGAGCCACCATGGCTCCCCTAAACTTTGAATAGAAACTTGTTTTTTGTAGGGATGAACAATATACTAGTAACAACACTAATATTTATATCATGAGTAATAGTATTGTATCCTTGAGCAACAAACTAAACATTCTAAACCTAGTTTTGAATGCATGGGAAGGAGAACAAGTGATTTGACTTAATCGGCTGTGATTTCCAGAAAGTGAAGGGCCAATTCTAAGATAAATACCTGTGTTATAAGATGTTTTTTAGCAGTAGCTAAGACAACAGCAGCCATATCTGGTTGTTGCTCATCCTCATCCTGTGCTGTTGGTTTAGCTTTCATACTTGAAATCTTAATTTCCTGCAAATCAACATTATTTATACTGATTATTGATAGATTAGCCATTTTTCAGGTTGGTTTTTTGAAATTACGTTAATGGACAAACAAAATCCTGTCGTCTGCACCTGGATTCAAACTTGCAATTTCAAAATATTTTCTACTATAAACTTAAAGACACTACTTACTATAGAAGTCATTGCAAACGATTTCTTATGCACTCACCTAGGACAAATTGTCAACCTACAACTCGTTTCCCAAACAAGTGATATAAAGAAAATATTGTTTTACCTTACTACTCAAAATGGCTAAAGAATCTTTTAATAATGGTAATGATTTCTCATTCAATGGTAAGATATTATCTACAACTCCACCCAGTATCTGAAGAGAAATAATAGATTCCTGAAACACATCTATATCTAGTCTGTTACTTGAAATTTTTTGGTATTACACATTTAGGTCATTTTTGGGGTGTTATTTTGACACTATGCAGGAAAGATAACTAATTAAAGATCATAGCACTTTTGCACACTAACTACTGTTGTAACTATCAATTTTCTTTGCTTGATACAAGGATATAACTAAATGGAATAAATTTTCATGCCTTTCCCAACTGATCTCATAAAAAAAGAATTCAGTGGGTGGGTGTACTTACATCTTGACAGAGTTTTGAAGTAAGTTGAAATTTGTGCTGATCATTTGTGTGTTCCAACATAAATAAATATAACTTTAATCTTTTACTGAAAATAGAGATTAAATTTTCTTCACAATAATGTATGTAAAATCTTTAGAAGATTAATTAAGTTGCCCATATTGGCCTTTTCCAGTAATGACCATCTTAAACTAGAGAAATGTTACCATACAAAATAATCATCTAATGTCGGATTTCAGAACGTAAAGTTATACCACATGGTATCTCATAACAAAAAGTGATATCACATGGTATATCAAATTGAAAAGTGATATCACATGGTATATCAAACTGAAAAGTGATATCACATGGTATTTCAAACTGAAAAGTGATATCACATGGTATTTCATAATGAAAAGTGATATCACATGGTATATCATAATATAAAGTGATATTAGGTGGTATGTGATAATGAAAAGTGATATCACATGGCATTTCATAATGAAAAGTTACGTCATGTGGTATGTGATAATGAAAAGTAATGTCATGTGGTATGTGATAATGAAAAGTGATATCACATGGTTTATCATTATATAAAGTGATATCAGGTGGTATATAATAATGATGAAAAGTGGTATTTCATATCTAAATTATCTTCTTTAACCTCTCTCAGACCCTAAATAAGAGGCTGCCTCTTAAATTCAGTCTGGCCAGTTGTACCTCAATTGAGTCATTTTACCTCCTATTCGTGTACCCAGTCTCATGAGACTGGCGCCACCACTACTTATTATTACGAATTTTAATTTTAATTACCTGGCAGCATGTTCACCTTTCATATTAAATAATGATTTCTCCCGGTCTGTCTGTGTAAATTTATTATAAACTGAAATACAACATACAATTGCAAAAAACTAATACCATGTCATTGATAATTTATCACTGATAAATACATAATTATTTGAACACTTTTCAAATAACCCCTCGATTCGACTTGTAGGGATAATTTTAATATCAAGAAAGACACATAAGAGATCCACTTTATGACATTTGGGTTAGTCAAATAACTACTTGTAAAATGATGTTATCAGAGAATGATATAAACCATTATGATTTTAAAAAGATCAAACATAATGAAAAAAACTAACCTGAACTTTCAGTGTAGCCATTAAAGTGAAAAATACATTCAATAAAATGATTGAAGAACATATTAGGTTGTCTATGTAGTAAAATATTGATCATACAGAACTCAGCTATAATAGCAAAATACATAGAATTCATTTCATTTGGGCAATACAATGAATAAAGGGATGTTAAAGAGCTTTTCAAAATTTTCTTTTAATCTGACTTAGTTAAAGTCATCTATCAATTTTAGTGATTGACCAATCAGATGACCGGAACTCTAATCTTAACTTAAGTTTTTGAACCATACAGAATGGATGTTGTGGTTATGATTTTTTAAAAATAATTTATGTCATTGAATGGATGTTGTTCATGGACGGCAATCCTGGGGGGACTGGGAGGATGTGGCCCCCTTAGTTTCAGACTGGGAGGAGGGGGGACATAATATATATCGTCAGATGGGACAATTAGCCGAGGTTCCGTGTGCTACAGGCTGTGCACGTTAAAGATCCCTCGACAGTTGGGAAATCGCAAAAAGAGTATACTTAAACCGCGGTCCTGGCAAAATTTCCTTCATTTCACCCTGCATGGCGTTGCCTGTCTTTATTAACCCATAAGCTGCAGAAGAGTTGGAAGTATAACTCAATTCATTTTATTTCAAACTGACCCAAATACATCTGTAATAGTCCTTCCCCGCTCCTCCTTTTCGACCAGTACCCCAAGGAGGTATGCCCACCCTTGTGGATCGCCGCCCTTGATGTTGTTGTTAAGCATTTAGTAAAATATTTAATGTCTTTCAAGAAAAATGGATAATGTACAAACACTTACCAAAATCTTGAATATCTGAGTCGGAGTCTAATAAGGTGGTTATAAATCTAAAGAATAAAACTCCTTTCCATTTGATAAAATCTTCCTACAAAACAATTCATGATACCTATATCATGGCTGTGGCCTTCATGGTTATTTTAGAACTACAGAGGACACAATAGGCAAAAACAAAGGCCCTGTAAACAGGCAGTGCACATTAAAGATCCCTAGACAGTTGGAAATTACAATAGAGTAGACTTATGCCACTGTCCTGGCAAAATTTTCCTCATTGCACATTGAATGGTGTTGACCATCTTCATTAGCCCAGAAGAAAATGAAGAGTAGGATGTAAATCTATACATTTCATTTTTTTTCCTCTGGATTTTTTTATCGTATGCACTGAAAGGCAAAAACCAGAAGTCAACAATTAGTTCACGATTAAAATAGTTACTATACCTGTAGTAAACGTGTCAACAAGGTTAAAGTTTGTTTACGAATTAATGGAGCCCTATCTTTAAGACAAACAGCAATATTGGGTACATAATTATCAATTACAGTTGTATAACTGAAAAAAAAATCAAAGACAGAAACACTGTAATATGTCAATAGATTTTATTCATGCCACTGCAAGCAAGGTTCATAACTCAAAATACCTTATCCATTAAAACTAGGTTTTATCTATAGAGATGTTTATTAGACGAAAAAAAAAATTTGGATTAAAAAAAAAATAGAAAAAAATGTATTAAAGAAATATCGCAATACTACAATATCAATGCTTATTATCTAGTCTTTTTGTAATTGCTGAATTGTACTTACCGTATACACAAATCACACATAATAATCACAATATTATTACGTAAAATAATATCACTACAAGTCTCTAGTTCACGAGCTAGAGCTGGGATACATTTCTTAGCTAGTCTTTCATTTTGTAATAGTAATTTACCTACAAAATAATAGATGATTTTCAACTGTTCAGTAGATTATTAAGTTAGGTATTTCTTGAGGTAGCCTAACAACTTTGACCCACCCCTGTTCATCAGATGTGATCTACAGATGTTATATTGTACATTGGCTTTCATGTAGTTCATCCCCACCTTTTTAAAAGGTCATACTACCTCTTAGAATTGAAATTTTTTAAAAAAGAGTCTTTGTGCATCAGTTGACTTACTTGGTGTCAGACTTCATCTTTAATCCAAAAAATTAAATTTAGAAGTGTTTTTCAAAAAGTTTTATAGATATCCATGTATATGTATTGTATAGAGATTCTATTCTATAGTCTTGGCACCTGGTAAGTCTAACTGATGAATATATACTCAAATTGAAAAAGTTTGACAGTAATATATGTCCACACTGATCATTATTTAATGAAATTGTTTTGGATTCCAGTATGAGAAGAATGTTGAGGTATGTTGCTAAGCAACCACCAAGGAGAGTGACACCATTAAATGTCAACTGACATTCATGTGTGTCTGTCATTAGGAAGGGGGCTTGTGTGCTCCTGAAACACTGGTATTTCTATAGCAGATGATATTCTTTGATTATTTACGCGTCAGAATGTGGTCCTTGAAAACTTCCCTGTGCCCCAAAATATATGTTTATTGGTGTCCACAATCAATCTCTCTATAACAGGTAAAGGGGTATAACTCAACCTTTCTAGAGAGATCTTCAAGTTTTGTTTCTTGATCATACGTACCTAATGTGATGAAAGCAAAGGTGCGAACTCTATTTGATGTATTAAAACCTTTGAACTGTGAAAATGGTTGGGTCGGAGGAATTGCTGGCTGTGAACCCTGGGAACTTTGTGTTGAATTCTGGGAAGAGTTCTGGGAGGAAGTATGTGAGGTATCAGAAATATGAGAATGGTGCTCACTGGGTAATTCACTTCCTGTAAACATTCAAAAAATGTAATCTTTAAAGAAAAAAAATAATATTTACATTAATTTTCTATCAACACTTGGTCTGACAGACCATAACTGGGGTTGAAAATCAGAAGAAGAAACTTTTCTTTGTCTGACATTTCTGTATCACTGACAGAGGGTAACTGGGGTTGATCGTCTATTGCAACCTATGCTTGGATTGATCCCTGGACCTCTAGGTTAGTGAGGTAGCTTCAAAACAATTACATGTACTATACATTACCTGCTACTATACTCTGTACTAATAAATATATACGTTGTGGTGTTTTAGCTGGACATAGTTGAACTATTTCCCCAATGGTACTTAGATAACATACTATTTTGTCTTCATCCACTTCACCTACAATGAGAGAATATTTTGATAGGGTAAACAAGGACACAACTATTATTCAATTCAGATAAATTGTTTGAAAAGGTCTGATTGGCCAGAGATGTATCTATAATTATACCAACCTTCTAATTTGTCTTCAAATATAACTTTAGAGAGATATTCATCACATGATTTTAATAGTTGTACTCCCCAAGATTCTTTCTGACTTCTGGTTGTATCTCCTTCAGATGTAGCTTGACACTCACTTAACTATAAATACAGATAAAACTATATGCTATCAACAGTGGTCCTAAACTTAATGTTTTAACTATGATACTAACCTTTGATAATGTTTTAACTATGATACTAACCTTTGATAATGTTTTAACTTGGAAACTAACCGTTGGTAATGTTAACTATGAACTAACCTTTGATGTTTTAACTATGAAACTAACCTTTGATAATGTTTTAACTATAAGACTAACCGTTGATTATGTTTTAACAATGAAACTAACTTTGGATAATGGTATAACTATAACACTAACCTTTGATGTTTTAACTATGAAACTAACCTTTGATAATGTTTGAACTATGAGACTAACCTTTGATAATGTTTTAACAATGACAGCAACTAAGCCTGGTGGTGAATCAAATCTTTTTAACCTGTTATTCAAATCATCTACAAAGAGAAAGCACAAAAGTTATTGAAGGGTGTGGCTTAGCAGGGGAGTGAACCAAGGGAAGTAAAAACAATTAAAATAGCATATTTATACAATGTATCAACAATCAACATATCTGATTGGGTTTGTAAAAGCATGTACATTGATCAGGATTTGAGAAATTATTCCTAGATCAAACAGCATCTAGGAATTATTATCACAGAACAGATATTCTGTGAGTCAGAAAAAAATGGTAGTATTATTGATTGGATTGTGAAGTGTGAATACGGATAATTTCATTTTTTGTGCCTAAGATATGATTGGTCAAAAAAATGTGGAACCTGTCCCTTTAAAGAAACAAGATGGCATAAGTGAGTAAACTAGAGATTTTGTCAGGTTTCTATTGCTTTTGCATGCTGTCTCCTGATCTACCAAAGGGATATTCAAATTTTTTTCTTTACATAACCAAAAAATTTCATGGAATCTACCATTTTCAATGTCCAAATTCTTTACCATAAAATTATTTATATTTCATTTGGCGGTAACAAGCGTTAATCTCATCCCGTAATAATATTATCATTGCCTCATTAATTAATCTCCCAATTACCATAATAATTTGATCCATTTTCACCCAACATTGATTTTTTTCATCAACATCCAGTACACTCTACTTTCGCTTTTTATGATAAAATTTACGGTTGCCTTAATTTCATCATATTGATGGGGTGTTCTCACCTATCATATCTAGTCTAATAGTAGATGATAAATGTTCGGCTGTATAGCACAGGACATTTAATACTCTTTCAAACGTATCTTCTTCTTTATCTACAACAAAATATTTCAAATTTGATGATACATCACTTTAACCTTCCAAAATGTTTACTTTTAATTATTTTTCTTACAAATTTGTGTAGGTAGGGTCTACAAATAATTGTATATGTAAGAAAAATATTTATTTATATGTATAGGGTATGAAAACATAAATTCGAGGAACTAACTGAATTAAGTGAATTTTTCATCCTACAGAACGTAATGCACATTTATAAAATTTGCAGCCAAACTTTATTTGAATATATCAACATGCACACCATAGAATAGCCATTTATTGCCTAAAAATACCTCAATATTTTTGTAAATAAAAACTTACCTTTTAATGACTGTGAATGCTTGTCCCAATAATCAATAACAAATTGTGGATTTATTTTAGGTACAAACTGAGCTATTATATAGATCAACAACCATGCTCCCTGCAAGGAAAGAAAACATGAAACAGAATGCTTTATTTCTTTACCTCAATGAGCTTATAAGACAGACAATGCTATACATTGTAGAATTTGCCATTAATGATCAAAAAAGTCCAACCATATAGTTAGACATCATATATACATGAAACTAGGCAATTTTTGCTCTTTTACTACCAAACGCTTGAATTCAGGTACAAAGTACTAATTGATCCACTGTGGCTTTACTTTGTTGAATTCTACAAATGTACTATATCTTTAAATATTACCTTATTATTTTCAGTATCAATATGTGTTTCCAGATTTTTCATGTATGACAACTTGATCTTTTTACTTCTAGCTAGAGTTTGACAGGCAAGCTGTAGGTAATGTCTATAATAGAAAAATAAAGGATCTATACTTCATGGACAGTTCAGTCAGTAAATCTAAGTCATTCTAAACGGCAAATATATAAAAATAGAAATTTGATAGTTCGAGAATGAAATTGAGTTTTATGTTGTACTTTTATGTACTGACATGGGCTAATGAGGATTAACACCATGCAGTATGCAATGAAGGAAAGTTTGGGAGGAGAGTTAACTTTTCTTTTATTTCCAACTTTCGAAGGATCTTTAAAAAGAGCATGGCGTCGGTTGATTGTCCCATTATTCAAACCAACAACCTTTTTCAATGTCAGCCCCTCAGTTGGTCTGAGGCTGCACTCCAAAAGCACTTCGATAATTGAAATGAATGGAGTTTTTATGTCCTACTGGTCTCATCTGACAGGGTTATGAAAACTGGCAACGCAATGCAGTGTGCAATGAGGAAGTTCTGCCAGGACAGCATCATAAACCTACTCTTTTGCAATTTTGTACTGTGGAGAGATCTGTAACGTGCAATAAGACTTCAGACAGAGATGATTAGCTTGATACACATTGTGTGGTTTTCATGTATTCCATTAAGGTTTACCTCAAATCAGCATGTTGGTCTTCTGTTAATGTTGATATCAATCCCCATAATAATCTATGACCTTCATCTGTAGACCTTGAAGAAATAATGTTATGCCGTCTGATCTGATTAAAAAAACACGTTTAGATTTATCTCTATTTCTCTCAGAAACTCCAGTTACATTCCTGCATTTGTCAATTCATACCAACATTTTGCATAAACTCAAAGTTGACAATAACAATTTTGTTAAATCTAATTTTCCCTAGGGACAGGCTCACCATTTGTTAGGAATTCTTTAGCTAATAGCTCATTGACGAAATTTGAGCCCTCATATCCATGGGTCTAAAATGACGAATCACCTTTTCTTGAGACTCTGTCATGTTATATTTAAAACTCACTTTTGGTAAGTTGTCAGGTTTCCAAATATAACATCTTCGACTAATTCACAACATTTATCTTGTAAAGTATTCTCTCGGTCCATAACTAAAGGTAGGGCTCCATCCAACCAGATTCTAAAATATTTCAAATATATATCTGTGACACAATATGAAGTATATACGTTGAACAATGTACATGTACGCAATTTTGTAAATACACTGTATAGATTGTTGATATACTCACCCTTGTACATCTTTATTTAATTGTATGTTGTGCAATATATCTCTGTTACCCACTGTATAGATTGTTTTTATACTCACCCTTGTACATCTTTATTTAATGGTATACGGTGTAATATATCTGTTAAACACTGATCGATGTTTCTTAAACACAGTATAGATTGTTTTAATACTCACCCTGTACATCTTTATTTAATGGTACATGTATACTGTGTAAAATACATCAAACACTATAGATTATTTTAATACTCACCCTTGTACATCTTTATTTAATGGTATACAGTGTAATATATCTGTTAAACACTGAATCGATTGTTTTCTTACAGATAAGGAAGGGTCACAGCATCTCTCCTTAATCATAATCAAATTCTGGAATAAAAATATAAGAGCTTTATCGCCATGGCATTCTCAAACTTGAAAAAGTAATGAAAAAAGTCTTGGTAATCAACACTAAAACAAGACCATTAACGCCAAAAATATTTCTGTAAATTCTAAATAAATGAGAGTTGCACAAAACCAATCATGAAGATGAATAATGGTGATCTCAGTTGTAAAAAACTATGATGCTTTAGGATGAAGATATGAGGCTTTAAATAATAAAACTTCTGTCAAATTAAACCATTTATTTCTCCAAGGTTATGTGTATATATAAACACACTTCTTCAAAGAGTCCAACACCAACACACGAAACGTTGGAGGAATAACAAAATTTTGGACAGAAGGATTTTATTTAAAGCCTCAAACAATTTCTGAGCGTATAAAAAAATTACTAAGTTTTATGGATTATTTCTAAGTTTTATGAATTTATTAGATTTTAAAGGGATTCTGTTGTATAGTTTTGAAACCAAGTAAATCCACTGATGAACAAAAATCATTTCGACAAAGTTTCAATTTCCTGTCACTCTTTGTGGTAGTTTACCTTTAAGACAATAATAAAACTTTATCCCACCTCTTTTCTAAAGTTTGGTTTCTCAAACAAAATAATATTTTGTAAGGCTTGTATTGCAGCTTTCCTCACACCAGCATTTTCATCGCTAGATCTTCTACGCAACATAGAGATCACACCTTCATTATCTGTTAGATCTACGGAAATATGATATTGCATATTAAACAAAGTAGATAGAATTTGGCATATATTGAATGCTGTTTGAGAATAAATTCTCCAAATGGTGCTTCAAAGCATTTCCAAAATGTAGATGACTATTGTAATTAGAGAAAACCCCTGAGTGAAGTAGCAGAAGTCAAGTAACATAAAGAATCAAAAATGAAATGAAATGGAGTTTCTTCGGTACCTAACGGGCCAATGAAGATGGGCACCATGTTGTTGTCTGCAATAATGTTTTAACACAATTTACACTGTGTCGTCATCAGATGAAATCATTGTGTTGAAACATTATGTACCTTGTTATTAAAGAAGTGTGTTAAACCATACTTATTTCCCTTGACCTCCTTGTTATATTTACCCTCAACTTCTAAATATCGTTCATATCCTATATAACAACTAATTATAACAGGGAACACAAGGGAATAAATTATGGTATGACACACTTCTCTCATTATAAGGTATATAAATTGTGTTATGTAAGCTATACCATAATCTATTCTTGTGTTCCTTGTTACAGATAGCTATTTATATTGGTGACCTCACTCAAGCAGTGTTAAATATCAACTAATAATTCTTACCTGGATTAAAACCAGGTGTAAGCTGGACACCAACAAAGGGTGTAAAGGGAAAAGCTGTTCTGTTTCTACTAGTAGAGGTAGTATTTTCAACAGTTACATTAATATCACTATTTGACGGAGTCACTAATGGTATCTCATTCTCTCCATCTTTACTTATACTCTCTATAAAATAACAAACCAAAAAGAAAGTTTGAAATTAAAATACTACAGCAATGAAACAGTCATTATAAGTCAAAATGGCTGTTAAACCAAAACTTATTCAGAGACTAACTCACTCATCTATTCAGCATTTGGCAAAAAGTTAGCGTTTTCATTCATTAGTCGCATGATTCTATACAATTATAGAGCCAAGTCATTTTGATACATGGCAGACACAATTCTAGATATTGTCTTATATTGACAACATTCTCTAATAAAAAACTCTAAACATTTCTTTATCCTATGTATTAATATGGTCTTCATTGCCTGTTTATAATATCACAGCGTTGGTTCTTTACTTCATGACGTCATTTGCTTGGATACATTGAAAATGTGTGACGTTAGTTATTATCTCGATCAGTGTGTGAGAGTTCGATGACCTTGAATAAGTCATCTTCACTCACAATTCCAGTCCACCCAGCTGTAAATGGGTATGGATAATCAGGGAAACATGTAGAGGTTTGGCCAAGGACCAGCTGGTAGAATGGATCCCTGTCACTGTAGACTTGTGAACCTAAGTTGTTATCCTTGTATAATATAGTTGTTTCTTTCTTTTTTCTTTTCTAACATACAAAGTTTCCTTTCATGGGTTTAAAAACTGTAGATTTTAGAGCGTTTACAAGAAAATATGAACAGACCAACAGACAGTTGACATAGATATTGATGCAGAAAATGCCGTCTAAATAGAGGGATGTGGGAGTATAATAAATTGAAATACGCAAGTACCTGGAGTGATTCTGGTTTCAACTCTATTCTGTAAATCAGGTGTAGGTATCAAACGTGGCGGATGTTTTTGGCGAATAGCATTTGTTCTTGGTGTCACTATTTCTCTCATGGCCGAAACAACGTCGGTGTTCAGAGATACAAAACATTGTGAAAATCCTAGGATAGCTTTTGAACGAACCCTGAAATATAAACAGTTCAATATGTGTTTTATTGGTAAAAGACATTTGCACAATCTGATCTGATTTTTGCTTCATTACAGATGGTAAGATAATACAGGTTCATGTTTAAAGGAGTTTTTTTTTTGTATATGTCAAAATTATTTTTAGCTCAAATTTAAGAAAACTTCACACCAAAAGCTACAGACATGTGCCCCTGAACTATGAAAACCTTTTAAGTTTGTTTTTGCTTCGTTATAAACACATAATTGTAAATATGTCTCCAACTTACTCTAAAGGCTTTAACTAATAATATTGGGTCTCTTTAAATTAATATTAATAATATTAATAGCATGTACAAGTATTTTTGAAGCATAAGTTACAATGTTTTTGATAATGAAAATTTTGCATGCAGTTCAATTATACAATTTTTCAAGATTGAAAGTAAGAACTATACTTACGATGGGGATAAATCTGAACACCTTGCTAATATAACACTCATTAATGATTTATGTTTAGTTATTAACACTGTTTCATCATTAGCATCATCTAAAATATAAACAAAGTTTGACTTCAGATCACTGAATCTTTTTTCCCTTAAAGTTTTATCCAGGTAGGCCAACCCTTCACTGACATTATCCACCAGAAGAGCTAAAGGGCTAAGTAAAAAAATATTGAAGCCATTAAATGAAATTAAAAGTCACATACCACTAACTTACAAAGTATGATATTAACATTATGGGATGTCACATGGTAACAGATGACCGTCTGCCTGGGTATAAATAATTATATATAAGTAAACAAACCCCCCAATATGGTGGAACAGGATAATAGTGAACTGGCTAAAGAAATAGTCAGCTCTGAGAATTTGTTGTCAAGGAAGATTAAATAACAAACAGCATTCTACAACATTCTAACCTCTCAATTATAAAATCAAATTAACGTCACTTATTACTAATCAAAGATGGAAGACACCTTTTCCTCTATGAAGAAATTCATGTGCGTGGATCTGTCAAAACAAGATCTTCACATATTTAATCCCTTTTAAATGAGTGCATTCAATTTTTATTTCCTACTTTGAATTAACATACCTATAGATTCTGGTTCCTTTCTTCCTAATAACAAAGTTACAACTTCCAATGCAAACATTCTGTGACTCATCTTCAATGGAAAAAAAAATGGCATACAACTTTTAGCTTCTTTATGATTCATTGTTATAAATACATTAGGTGAGGTCAAATCTTGTGTTAGTGTTAACACTGTTGTTAGGACATCACCATAGTTAGATATTAACAGTGAAGGATGAGTTCAAATGTCGTGTTAAGTGATGGTGTTAAAACTAACACAGAACACTAACACAATATTTGACCTCACCCAATGTATTCAGTAGGAGTCTTTTACCATTTTCTTTCTATATAGATATATCCAAAAAATTTATTTCTATAAAAACAGAAGTCCTTACCTTGGCATGTTGTGACAGCTTGAGTAACCATTCTAGTATTTTAGAATAGGATGCTGCTGGAAAATCTTGAAGCAATGTAACTATAGCCTGAAATCAACAGATTACAATGGGCACATCTGTTAAAATTAAAGGGGTAGGTTTGCCATTTTTAACAAACAGGAAACTGAGGGTCAAGGTGGCAACTGGTCAGAAAAATTGAAGAATTTAAGGGACGTCTACAATGAAGAGGTTCAATGCCATGCAGTGTGCAATGAGGGAAATTTTGCCAGGACAGTAGTGTAACCCTATTTTGGGGGGCCTTGGTTAATTGTCCTATTCAAATAACTTGACATCTTTTCAATCTCTGGACCTTCAGATTAGCCAGCAAGCATCTAATACACAAAACCACCATGGCTCCAAACATATATACAGAGGGCTTCATATAACTAAATACCTTCTTCCATTGTTCAATAGTAAATTAAGTTTTGTTAACATTGTGAAGACATAAAACGACAATGAAAGTATCACAGTTTTGTAGTTGGTCTAAACTTTATATTTGACTTTTATAAAATAAAACCTTAAAAAAAAAAGTTTCTTACCTTGGCAACAGTCAATCTGAAGTCTGCTTTATCTAAAACTTTGGTACTCATATGCTGAATTAATGTACTTATCACTGGTATGGTAGTCTCTCCTCCAGTTTTCATTAAATATCTACATAGAAATTATACATATTATAACTTTTCATAAAAATAAAAATTATAATTAAATAACAGTTTTCATTCCATATGTGCAACAGGAAATTGAAGTATGCTATTATCTGGGCCTTGGTTCAATATGTCTATTAAGAAACTTATCACTTATTAATCTCTACCTCCAGTTTTCATTAAATATCTACATAGAAATTATACATATAATACATCCAGTTTTCATTATATATCTATATAGAAATTATACATATAATACATCCAGTTTTCATTCTATATATCTATACAGAAATTATACATATAATACATCCAGTTTTCATTTATATCTATACAGTACAATATGAAGTCATACTATTATCTAATACATCCAGTTTTCACTATATATCTATAAGAAATTATACATATAATAGCATCCAGTTTTCATTATATATCTATACAGAAATTATACATATAATACATCCAGTTTTCATTATATATCTATATAGAAATTATACATATAATGCATCCAGTTTTCATTATATATCTATACAGAAATTATACATATAATACATCCAGTTTTCATTTTATATCTATGCAGAAATTATACATATAATACATCCAGTTTTCATTATATATCTATACAGAAATTATACATATAATACATCCAGTTTTCATTATATATCTATATAGAAATTATACATATAATACATCCAGTTTTCATTATATATCTATACAGAAATTATACATATAATACATCCAGTTTTCATTATATATCTATAAGAAATTATACATATAAACATCCAGTTTTCATTATATATCTATACAGAAATTATACATATAATACATCCAGTTTTCATTATATATCTATATAGAAATTATACATATAATACATCCAGTTTCCATTATATATCTATATAGAAATTATACATATAATACATCCAATTTTCATTATATATCTATATAGAAATTATACATATAATACATCCAGTTTTCATTTTATATCTATGCAGAAATTATACATATAATACATCCAGTTTTCATTATATATCTATACAGAAATTATACATATAATACATCCAGTTTTCATTATATATCTATATAGAAATTATACATATAATACATCCAGTTTTCATAATATATCTATAAGAAATTATACATATAATACATTCAAGTTTCATTATATATCTATACTAGAAATTATACATATAACATCCAGTTTTAAAATATATCTATAAGAAATTATACATATAATACATCCAGTTTTCATTATATATCTATACAGAAATTATAGATATAATACATCCAGTTTTCATTATATCTCTATATAGAAATTATACATATAATACATCCAGTTTTCATAATATATCTATACAGAAATTATACATATAATACATTCAGTTTCATTATATATCTATACAGAAATTATACATATAACATCCAGTTTTATAATATATCTATACAGAAATTATACATATAATACATCCAGTTTTCATTATATATCTATATAGAAATTATACATATACCGTATAATTCCGAATATAATGCGCACCCCTTCCTTGCCTCCGTGAAATCGGGGAAAATTCATTTACCCATGTATAGTGCGCACCCCTTTTCGCGGCAAAAACACGACTTTAAGTTGGCATTTCATAGACACCAATATCGGGAAATAGTTGTCAATACGTAAGTCACCATTCATAGATTTTTTTCATTTTCCATTTTAATAACAAAGTTATTAACTTGAATCATTTTAGTTTTGTTCAAATATTTAACAATAAATATTTAATTTATAAAATAATAATCATATTGTGCCGTTATTAAAATCATAATTCAATCTTTTACACAAATAAATTTTACCGCGAATGTCGATGAAGGAAGACAAAATGGCGGATCCTCAACATCGAATTGCGGCATTTTCGTTGGGAAAAAATACTCCAAATTTATTTATTGTATATAGTGCGCACCCCCTCTTTGTTGGGCCTGTTTCATGGCAAAAACCTGCGCATTATACACGGAAATATACGTAATACATCGTTATTATATATTTATAGAAATTATATAAGAATCTATATAAAATATCCCAAGTTTTCATGAACCAATCAAGAAGTTGTCATTACGCAAACACTAATTTTTGTCACTGTGCACTTTAACAGCATAAAACTGTACACACAAATATATAATAGACTCACCTCAAAAATTCAACTGTCTGATCAACAACTTTAGTATCAGCTCTAACAACTGATTTCCCACTCATCAATAAATTAGGCAGAATATATTTACATACCTAAATAAGGAAAATAGACATGACAGACGGTTTGGAAAGCAGTAACTTATCAATTTCAACATTAAAGGGATTGTAAAGAGGTTTTCAAAATAGCTTATATGCATCAAGGACCAGATAGGATCTATTTCTGCGGTTCAAATTTTCTTTGGCACAGAATAGCTGATCATCAATAAAAATAGTATTCCGCCATCTTGACTCAATACGTTAAAGCAGACGTAATCGAAAAGGTGTAATGACCTGTCAATCAAACTCAATGACGAAAGTAGTCTGTTAAGGAATGTAGCTTATTTTTATATTTTGCTTATGCAGAAACAGTCTGAATGCATGTGACCGCTGTTATCAAACTGCTTGTGTGATAATATTTCAAGGAAATTGTAATTGATAACTTACCGCTGTTAGAATAGTTATGTTTAAGCTTGGGACAGTACACATCAAATCTAAACACTATAATAACAAAATTAAGTATTAGAATTGCTTACAATTATGAACGTATTTCGAGAGCCTTAAAATATTATGTAGGCTAAATTTGCAATTACCTACATCTAGACAATATATTGAATATCATTTGACCTAGTTTTCAAAGTCATAAAATAATTAGGTCACACCTTCCGTAACGGTTAATGATGGCGAAAATATGAAAATTATCAATTTTTGCTGTATTTAAGTACACTTATCTCTATGAATTTTTTAAGTAAGCCAAATTAAAAAATATCTACTCGTAGACAATATATTGAATATTATTTGACCTAATTTTCAAGGTCATAGATTAAGTGGGTCACACCTTCCATACCCGTTAAAGTGACCTAATTTTGAAAAAATCGAAATTTAAATAATTCGAAAGAAAATACGAAATTTGAAAATCGGTCTCCAAGAAAAGGTAGATAATGATCCATTGTATCTATGTGCTAAATTTTATCAAAATCGGTCTATCAGTAGTGTCTGAATTTCGGATTTAAGAATTGTAACGAAAATTCAAAATGGCAGCCGATATGGCAGCTTGACCTAATTATTTAGGTCAAATCAATTACTATTGACAAGTTATTTATAAAACAGTTTTCACTTTTCACCTAGCGGTTATAGACCGGAAGTTACGTAATTACGTCATTTGAGGCTAAACCGGAAGTGGAATTTTTATTTTCACATTTTTTCAAAAATTATAAACATATCGCCTATCAACTGGTAAAGTTTCAAAATTTTACCCTTTATATTAAAGGAGAAATCACGGTCTGAAATTTTTGCCGATGACCCTTGAATATTGAATTGCAAATCGTGGGTAAAATATTTAACCTAATTGCATAAAACCTATAATTGTTAGTTGACAAATACATTGAAGTTTTCAAATCTGAAAATCCGGTCAAAATCGAACTGAAAATAAACTTGCTAAAGCAAAAAAACCTGAACTTCCGGTTCTCACTTCCTGTCAGAGATAGAACTTCCGGTTTTGTTTTATTTGATAATAGAAATCATTCTAAGATCAACTGTAGATTTAGAATTTCTGCACCTTTTACCAGTTTGTCTGCAAACTCATCCAAGAATTACAAAAAAAAAAAAATAAAATAATCCGAACGATTACAATACGTTTTCGCCAAAGTCGAAATACGTAATTAAAGGGGGTATGAGGGCTGGGTACCATACTGAATTATGTAGGGGAAATAACACATACTGTTCAAAGTTCACAACAATTTTGACTCACTAACTTTAGTAATAACTTTAATACAGTTAAATTTGTACATACAAATACACCGCTAATAGATTTTTGATTTTGGAGAATTTCAAGAAAAGCCTAGCTGTAAAACAAGAAAGGTTTAAAGTCAAGAGGTTTGGACAAGGCTAGCTGGTAGAAAGAATAAACGTAGTTGATCAAGCCACAAACATACATAAATGACTTCATCATTTATTCAGTTTGTCACGTGATCAACTACGTTTACACACCAATAATGCTAGTGAGACCAACGTTTAATCCTTATTTATCCTTGTAAAATATAGTTGTTTCTTTCATTCATATATGACAAGTAACTCCATTCAGACTACAATTCCTATTTTGTTATTATTTTTTCTAGTCAAAGGGAATATTTCTAAACATTTTCAAATATCATATAAAATATCTCAAAATATAAAGATAGAAATTTTTTTTGAGCTCATGCCAGCTTAAAAAGAAGTCAATGGAACTTACTCTGTAAGCCAAACTTGGCACTGTCATGTTTTCTATAGATGGCCTAGAAAAAAAAATACAACAACAGTATAACATCCAAAAAATCTGAAAATTTAAGCTACAAGGATATATTCGCTCATTCTGGGGCTAATCTAGGCCATGAATGAATGTAAAGAGTACTAAAATTTCATGAAATTGCTTAATTCATTCAATAGTAATAAAGCCTAGTATATATATTGCCTAATCTCAAATAATGCTGAGTGGTCATTTTTATGCAGTTAATTTAGTACACATATGAATTTGAAGGCTTAAATTTCAAGGATGAGCTGTGAATACTTTTACTGATAATCAAAGCTATATAATTTCTGTTTCTAAAACTACAGTATACTTTATCAAAAAAACTACGAAACTGTCCATCTTCACAATGTCAATGTATTACAAAGATGGTGAAGATGCACCATTATATGGTATGAACAGACTTTCTTAATTACATACTGTATGCATTTTTTTTTTTTGTCACTGACCTATACTTGATGTCCCATGGAGCATATTTGCAACTCGTCATTTTGGCACAACTGCCAGTCATGACTGGCATATATGGCCAAATCAACTTCCCTGATATACAATACTCAATATAAATTTTTTTTTACCATGAATAAAAGTCAATTTCCACCATATCATGCCTTGTTAACTGTACAAAATACGATATCAATCTGTGAGCTGTGGAATACGAGCTTTTCAAAGAAAATCCTTCAAATAACTTTGTTAAATCCTGAAATATAATTGATGCTTTAATAAATGCAAAGGAATAGTACATCTTAGAATTGACATAAATCTTAAAGTCTCAAACTCGGTCAATGAGTATATATATTCATCAGTTTGACTTACCAGGTGTCATGACTAAATAATACAATCTCTATAAACACAATACATATACATGTATATCTATTAAACTTAGTAATTATTGAAAAAATGCTTTTAGTGATGTTTCAAAATTACCTAGTTTTTTAGATCACAACTTATTAATACAGATTTTTTTAGATTATAGTTTATATTGTTTTAACACCAGGTTAGTCCTATGATAAACAAGGACTCATTTTGGCTAAGCTTATTTTCAAGGCATTTACTGTAAGGCTACAAATTATTGCGAGATAGAAATTAATGCGCTAAATGCGACCTGTCCGCGATCGCATTAATTTGTATCCGCATTTTTAAATACATATTCCAAGTGAATTTTATGGAGTTCAAATATGACTGACATTAGTGACAAGTATTTAAATGGAGACCGGGCGGGATTAAGTAATTAGGTAATTATCTTTAAATATGAAGCTGATTAGTAATCAACAACATTAAAAGACAAAAGATTTTTCACACTTGACTATTTAAAGGTAAAATCTTGATCATTGTTTAGGTCTTCATTCATTAATCACTTTAGAAATTTATGATATTAAAAAATGCGACACCTATCGTGGATCGCATTAATTTGTACTCGCATTTTAGTCTCTATACCCCATGTCGCATTAATTTTTTGACGCATTAATTTCTAGCCTTACAGTATTCAATGTTTTTTACCATAAATTTTTACACATCAATAATTAAGTACAGTACTTTTAAATCTTCTCTAATGACAATAAATAGTTTTAGTTTTCACTCACCTTCAACAAATTGTGTAACAATTTCATTAACCGGTTGACTTGTGATGGGGATAGCTCCTCATCAACATCATCTTCATCATTAATAGAAGCATCCTCATCATTAATCTAAAACATATATCATCATTATTAATAGAAACATCAACATCATTATTTTTAAGTACTAGAAACATCTTCATTATTCTAAACAACCTCATCATTAATAATAGAAATAGCCTAATTATTATTCTAAACCATAAATTATCATTATTCTAAAAAAAAAATTATCATAATCATAAGTTCCATCTACCACCACTTCATTACTCCAGAACAAGGCCACCCTATTCAATCACAATAGCGCAAACCTCATTTCTTTTACATGATCAAAATTGGACTTGAATAAGCTAGGTAATTATTTATTCCAATGAACTTTAACCTTTCCTAGTTTAAAGTTCTTTTTCTAGCTGTCAATCAATGTTCCTTAATCTTTGTAATAGATGAAGTAATCTATACTACAAGACTGGAATTCAAAGCATTTGAAACAAGGTGTATAGAATACATTTGAAGGAGCTAAGGTCTGGTTAATAGAGTCTAGCTTGTATTTGTTTGAATCTCACCAGTGTACTGTCTTCTTCAGCAGTATTTTTTCGTTTTCTTTTTTTCTGGCCTTTTTTCTTCTTGCTCGCACCGCTAACTGAACTAACTTTACGTTTAGTAGAACCAACATTATCATAAAACTTCAATATTTCTACACATTTTACAATTATTTCTGGATGAAAAACTTTGAATGCTCCACTTCCTGTATAAGATTAAAATTGATTGTTCTAGAATGTGTGTGTAGAGGACATCTTTAAATGTCCAGTATTTTATTATCTAATATGATAAAAGCTAAGTTAAAGAAATAAGTTAGTTCATTAGATTCCCCGCCTCTTTAATTACAACATACGAAACTATGACGGTTCGTACATAGAGGATCTTAAACGGGAGTTTATGTAAAATGAAATTTGTTGCCAGATTAAATATTTCTAACACCTTCTTTTTATCACACAACTATCAATACATGTCCCGTTTCAAAGAAAGAATGGCTTTCATTTTGACATCAGCCTCTTTGTACCTCTTAAAATATCATTGCGTGTAAGAAATAAGATCTAGATAATAAACAATAATTTTTTATTTCACATGGATATCACGTGCATGTGATGAAAGATGGAAAATTTATATTAAACCTATATTTTTAATTTTTTAATGAGCCAACAACAAGAAACAACTCCATTGTTGTTGTGGGAAAGTGGCACATGAATACATTATTTACATTTTACCTAATTAGCATAGTTATGAACCTGTGCTACTGTGTCATGTCATTTTTCTGAACTCACATTCTGAACTTGTATTGTGTGATAAATAGAAATAAAGCTTAGCTAAATATTTTCTGTTTATGAAACTAAGGTATGATTTGTCAAAATGGTGAACCAATCCCTTTAAGACATCACGGGATCATTCTCACTGTCCTAATCTAGAAATATAATTTGAATACTTACCTGGAAGAGCTAATAATTTAACATAGACAGAGGCTGCTAATATAGAGGCTTCTTTCATTACATAATTAGAATTTATCTACAAAATTTAATAAATCATAAATAAAATATTTCTCTACAATTACACATTCATTTTATGCTTACTCTTAAAATAGATTTGGCGTTCATAAATGAACATATTTTTTCACTTAAAACTTTCAAATACATTCTGGGACACATTTTTCTAGATTTTGATGTAAGTTTTCATTAACTTGAAAAAAAAAACCAGAATTCCCCTTTAATGCCTCAGATTCCACAGTTCCTCATGAATGATGTAAAAAGTTCTCCATAAGATTATCTTCCCTAATCAATAAGAACTTACCTTGGTACCAATGTCTAGTAGATAGTATAGTAATACTAATGTAGATTTTAATGAAATGTCATTATCTACCAATAAGGTCCAGAGTCTCCCTATAAAAATATATAGATAACTTAGAGTATTCCAAATCAAATGGAAGTTCGAGTATCTAATGAAGACAGGCTATGTCAAACAGTTTGCCATGAGGGGTAATGGCAGTGGCAGAAACCTATGGTTTTGTGATTTCAACTGTCGAGGGATCTTTAATATACACAACCTTTAGCAGACAAGGCCTTGGTTTATTATCCCATCCAAACGACTAGACTCCCTTTCCTTCCTAAGTCCCTCAGACCTGCATCATTGACGAGGGGAAACTGGGCTGAAAAATCGGAAAGTATAACCTTTGCCGAAATGGAACACCCTTTCCATACCTTAGCCGTTCAGATTTGCGTCACTGACAAGGGGAAACTTGGCTGGAAAATCCAAATGTTAATCTCGACCTTTGCCGAAATGAAAACCTGGTCCTTCTCACAGAGCCACTGCAGCTCAAAATATTGTTTTTTATCTTTCAGTCAGTTTATAAAAATTAGATGACTACATTCCTTTCAGTATTACCAAATGGGTATGTGTTTTTTTTTCTTCTACAAAAAGGTACAAATTAAACAAAAACATAGCAATAATACTTTACCATCTTTCTCTTTCAATAACAATTTACAACAATCTTCTAACTGTGAAATATTGTATCTATCATCACTAACTATAGTCACAGTTTCGTCAGGTATTTCACCTAAATCTGTAAAATCTGCTGTCCACACCTCTTTCACCCAATCTGAAATTAACATAACAACTTAAAGTAAGTACAATCAATTAGAAAAGCAACAATGAATGCAGAATTAAATTACCGATTTAGTTAATCTGTTAGCGTTAAGATTTGTAACTACATGTATTTTAGTTTGTTACCGTTATAACTGTATACCCCAATGATTCTGTAATGTTGTAGTTTTAGTAGGAGAGCCATATAAGAAGAGAGAGTTTAAAGCGTTTTATTAAAGCAGACATATTGAAAACTATCAGTACTGTGCAGTGGGGCGGGGCATGTATTATATTGTATTATAGATCGGTCTTTTATAAGCTTATTAGCTTCTTGACCACCATTCTTCTTCAAAGTTTTTCATGTTCAATAGTGAGTATTTTACATGTGAGTGCGCATTAGTTTTCAGTGATGAATTTTAATGTGTGATTCATCAAAGGGAGATAAAAAATAAAACAGTTTATGGAGACGGATTTACATAAGCCTTGTCCTTTTTACTAAATCCAATTTATGTGGAATCACTGTAACTGATATGTAAATTTTTATTCAATAAATATTGTTTAAATCAAATCAAGTAAAACAGTTATAGTTACTGATGCAACACTGATATTGCCATATATGGTCAATCACAATACAATTACAATTGGTTGTCAACTTAAATGAACATCAGTATTGTAGAATTATTATGTTAGTGTTAAGGCAAATAAAATTACGGCAAAAAGCACTGCCCTAGGTCATGAATCTCTATATTTTAAATCATGTTAGATCAGTTCAATAAGTATATTTTTTAAATAAATTTTGTGGTACGAAAACATTAGAATGGAAAATTAATAGGCCTAGTCTATATATAGAAGGAGAATGTTCTGTTATAAATATCATATATCTTCTTGAGTCATATTGAAATCTCTGTCATTCAAGATGACTTTTATTGGTTTGTAATTAAGTGTGTATACAGTTTTACTTATAATACTTGTTCTGGTAGTCATTCTGCTATAATATTGATATTCTGCAGTCTGTTCAGACTATAATAGTGTCTATAGATTTATATATTTTAATGTTTCAATTGCACACATGTCATTTAATTAAAAAAAAGGCACCTTTCTAACTTTACTTCCCAGCGCAAAAAAAAAAAGACTTTGGCAGTAATATTTTCACATTATGACCACAAGAATCGGAGGAGCCATCAATAGAGTCGCATCACTCACTCACATAGTTACATAATTTATTTACTCTAATATAAAAAAAGAAAAGGAATGAAAGACTCAAATCAAAACACAGCACCCCAGAGCTAAATGTACGTCACAGATGCTAATTTCTAATGAAAATATCTGTGAAAAAAAGGGGATTGCGCTCTATCCCTTCAATTAAGGTCCTAAAATCTGTTCAGAAATGGAAGGTGAACCATTTAATAATGTGTGTGAAGTTTCAAGCGAAAAAAATAAGTGTCATTTTGAGGATGTTTTGGTGATGCAGGGTGCCGAGAAACCACTGGGAGGAAATCACTAGGGTGGAACTTGTAAAGGGGGAAACCACTGCGAGTGGAACTGTAAAAGGGAGGAAACCACTGCATTCCCTCCGATTCCTGTGTTCTGACAGTGACACTGACAGTGCTCTCTCACTCCGTCAGTCTCGATACTATATTTACAAATTGTCAAATGTCAAACATTTGACTCTGACAGTTAATTGAAATGTTAATCTGAATCGAGTTGATTTTATTGACATACCTTGATCGATTGAATTAATCGGCAGCGCAGAAAAGGCTGCAACAATACGATCAGAATCAATCATTTTATAATTTTAGTTTTCAAAACACCGCCAAAACATATCATTTCCGGTTTAGTTCAAAACAAATCACAGCGACATCTGTACACTGACCACGCCCAACTTGCTGGTACTGATTTTCCAGACTCTATTGTCAACGAGAAATTAATGTAATATTTTGTTACCCGACAACCAAGTCTACTTGTTTATTTGTTGTTTTCATTAGAGTTGTATATGAAACTCAAAATGTTGTTATTTGCATTGGCCTCAAAACAGAATCATATACTTGAACTTTGAAGCGATTGACATAGGCATGGGAATCTGCTGATAAAACCAATAACAATGTTCTGTGTTATTTGAAAAATGTGAAAAATTAGGTCATGTTTTGATAATCGAGATTAGGAAAATACAGCTGAAGTTATTACAGTTTCAGTTACAATTATCGGTTTATTAAAGGACAATTCGACCCATAGCTAAGAATGCTAAGCAATGAAACAGACTTTTTTTTTGTCCAGTTTTAATTGGAATGTTGGAAATTGATCCTATCTGTGTCCTCGATTCACATAATTTTTTAACAAAACCTGCTTACAATCCCTTTAAAAAGTCTCAAAATTTCCGAATTGTGTTCGTTTCAATCAGGTCGAATACATATCTGTTGGTCGAATCGTCCTACATTTTAATATGAAATGGTGTTAGTATAGTATACTTACTTCAGCCTTTCAGTTCAGATACATTAAGAATGGTGTTGTGGTTTCGGTGTAATGACATTATACCTGCTACGTCTATTGCGATTGCATTTCTTGCATTTTTGTTAGGGATTTATTTCTTCCAATTAGAATTAGGCACTTCAGAAAGTTACGAAAGAATTTGCAGGTAATTGAAATTGCTCTGATATAATTTGGAAAAGAGTTTAGGTGATTATACCTTTCTTTGGCATTGACATTAGTCTTATTATTAGGCCATCTTTTTCATAATAATCATGAACAGAATGCCTGTTCAGTCACTGTCAGTGGGCATTAGCAACAGTAGTAAAATAGTAGTAAAAACATTAAGATTTCATAAAAGGGATAATTATTTCTCTACAATTAAGTGTTTATTTCGCTTGAATCCAAAGAAGATTTTCCTTTCACCTCCTAAAAATCATAATGAACATAAAACCAGGTAGGCTTCACATTACTCCTAGCTTATGTTGCAGGGGGCTAATAAAGTATTCGTAATTTGAACCAAAAAAAACCCTGAATGCCCCTTTAATTTCAACCTGGCCTTTTGTCAATGTCGCTTGCATCCTTATAAAAAACTAAAGCATCACTCCACTCCTGTTGTTTTATAAATCAACTTTTTTATTGTATAAATGTATGATAATTTCCATGGTAATGGTTGATTAAATCATTAATGATTAATCGATTGCCATTCCATTATCACTAGCCTACTGGCTTATCATTTTATGGAATAGCTGGGATATTTGACCCATAAAGCTTAATGGACTAGTAAGGCTAACTGAAGCATTTATATATGCCATATTCTGAGCCCTCCAAGGGTCCATTTTCACAACTGTATAAAGGTATGATTTATTTAAGCCGTTCCATTAAATTTTATCCCTTGTTGAAAGCAACAAACAAATCTGTTAATCTGGCTAAAAGGAATAATTGCTGAATCATTCTACGTACATTACATTATGTAATGAGACACATGACAGCACATTAGTTGTATAACTAAAAAATTACAATTCAAATAAAAATTCTTTTATAATCATTTCCTTTGTGTTCAATTTGGTTGAAAATCATTGTAGACTGTTTAATTTGTTAATATTTTTTAAAAACATGTGTTGCTATTGAAATGGATGAAAGACAAAGAAAATTCTTTAGTGGATTGTAAAGACTTCTATTTGTGACATGCCTTTGGTTCCTTGAATTCCAGTTGACTTTACTGGATATGACACAGTTCCTGCAAGAAAATTTGTAACCATTTTGTATACTATGTTTCTGTCAAATATATTTTCAGAATGGCTAGTAATTATGAAGACAATGTTTCTGAATTTAAAGAAGGTAAACATAAGGCCTTTGTTGTGGGTTATACTGGTGAATCCGGAAAAGAATTAATAAAACAGATTAAAGCTGCTGGTATTTTTGAAAAAGTTGTTTTAATTGGTAGAAGAGAAGTGCCTCCTGAAAATATCAGTGGTATTGATTATGTGAGTTTGAATTAGAGTATTATCAATGACTATATACAGTGAAACCCTTCTAAACCGGCTGGCTTTCGGACCTGTGATAAATGCAAGTTTTGAAGGAGTTGCCGGTTTACCCATAGAATTTGCAATACTTAAAAGCTTAGTTAATTTGATTAGTGATTAATTAGTACGTGTTGTATTCATCTTTCATGCCGTTAACAGATTAACGTCAATTAATACAAATTCAGATGCCAGTTTACCAGGGTTTTCGAATTAAGAATTTTGGTCTCACCAATAATATTTGATTTATTTCATATTTGTTGTGTTATTTCAGGAACAAAAAGTCGTAGATTTTGATAATTTAGAACAACATGCTGAAATTTTTAATGGTATTGATATTGGATTTTGTTGCCTAGGAACAACTAAAGCCAAGTCTGGAGCTGTAAGTGATCCCTATTTTATTATGTCCTTATTATCTGGACTCCAATTTATTTGCCATCTGTTTTAATGTTAAATCATGAAATTCAACCTTCCATAAATTTTTATGAACTAGTCAAAATAAAAGTAAACCACTTAATTTTATAAGCATCCGCTTGACTGTCACGGCTCGCAAAATCACTATATTATTCAAAAATGGGCATGCAAAAACCTCTAAAGTAAGGGAGAAAGAGGATTTCTAAAACTAGAACGGACTAAATTCATATATACAATCAATAGCATAAAACATGAAAGTCCATCTGACTTAACAATCATTGAGAATATGATGGGTTATCTCCCTTTGACCACGGTTGTAATTATTATTTAAACATATGATTGAAAAGAAACAAGTTACTACCGTATTCAAAGTAAAGGCACTGTCACATTGTTATTAAAGTTATGTTTAAAACTATAGTGATGTTATATATAGGTAAATCTGTTTTTTTTTAATTCAATCCCCATTTTTTATACTTACAGGCTGGTTTTTTAAAAGTAGATTATGATTATATATTATCAGTGGGACAAATTGCTAAAAGTAAAGGCTGCAAACATTTTAGTTTAGTTTCATCACAAGGGGCTAATAAGGATAGTTCTATGTTTTATTTAAAAACAAAGGTATGTAGTTTGTTTGTATTTTTACTCATTCCTTGGTTTACTTAGACTTTTTGTATAAATCAGGCATTGCATTGCAATAACTTCACTTTCATAGCATATTGATTGATGGTAGACAAACCAGCTTTTATTTCCCCATAACAATAACAACAACATAACAATAACAACAACATAACAATAACAAGATCCACATATATTGCCTTTATTTGCATTGGGCTATCTTTTTTGATGAAATAGATTTTACAGGTGAATAGTAATAACATAACCAACACCAACACAACCTTTAAGCCTTATACAAAATGAATGTTATAACTTTACTTTAAATCAATTTTTAGGGACAAGTTGAAGAAGCCTTAAAAAATCACCAGTTTCAAAGATTATCTGTATATAGACCAGGGTAAGATCAATTTTTCTAAAATTTTTGTATGTTTAGTTTGTCATACCATCAGATTACCGTGGCAAAGAAAGATACAATTTCACCTTTTCATGCAATTGAAGAATTTAAAAATATTCTGAATACAGGTTTTGACATTGTCTTATTCACTTAAACTAAACTCGTCAACTTTCAGATAAATGTTACCTTTGTGTAAGCCTGAGAATGTGCCGTTTTAAGCTGATTTTCTTGCTCTTGATCAGATGTTAAGTGATGTCACTTTGCTTGTCCCTAAAGGGATACTGTGTCTTAGAATGAACATCAAATTTAAAACTCAAAACGTGGCCAATAAGAGCTTTATTCATCAGTTAATATACATGCTGCCATAAATAACATCAACAGAATCCTTATATAATCCAATTAATTTTGAAAAAAATGCAATTGATTATTGAAAAAAAGCTTATAATTGATTAAGCATTACAGTTTATTTTCAGTGCAATTTAACATTAGTAAAACCTTTTTTTCAGAAAATCTGGCTGGCACTTTATTTGACTTTCATGATTATTTGATATGTTAAATTTAATTTGCAGTGTTAGATATACAGAAATATTTTCTGAATTTTAGGTGTATGTTAGAAGAACTATGTACATGTATTCTCATTTTAATACATTAACCTTAACAATAGTGAACTCCACTTTAACCCTGTGTCAGTGTCTTCTGTTGAACAGTAAACTTTCAATAAGCCTAATCCCTGATTCAATGAAAATAGCAAACATGTCAAGGAAATGTTAAATACTTCCTGGGCCTTTCCAATTATAACATCATAAATTTAAACAAGCAATGTTGTTCTATTTCAGTGTACTTATGTGTAACAGACAAGAGAGTCGACCAGGTGAAACTATAGCTAGACTATTTCTAAAACCTGTAGCAGCCTTATTTCCTACAGCCATTACAACACCAGTAGAAATATTGGCCAAAGCCATGATCAATAATGTGATGCTGAAATCGGAAAAAACCTATGAAATATATGAGAACAAAGCAATTCATGAACTAGCTAAAGTAGGCAAAGACAAAGGTGGATGCAAATAGTTTCAAGGATAAGAGCATTTCTATTTACAACTTTAATATTTTCCATCTCTACTCATCCTGTTGATAAATCTTTCATTCTTCTAATTGCTGTGAATTCATCTATATTAATATACTTGACTAATGTATTATACTTTTAGATACTTTGAAATCAGATATATCGCTTTTCAAATTCTGTGTATTTTTTAATTTATTGTTGATTTTTTTTGCCAATATTTTAAAAACATTCCAATGAGCACATACATACACAAAGAAATGGCAGTATTTAGCACTTGCTTACTTTTTATTCCATATTTGGTGTGAAATTAAATTTAAATATAGTACTAAAACAAATAAGTACCTATTGAATATTTCAATAAACGAAAAATAGTGCTATTCATCAGCATACATAATAGTGTCTATCAAACTTTTGACTGAAAATTGCATAATAACATATAAAATTCAATTCAGAAAGAATTTTACTCAAAAAGGAACAAAATGCTTTTTAATTCTAAACAGTTAGAAAGTTTGCTTTTTGTGCTCGGAAACTGGATCTATAAAAACATAGTTTTATTTATATTAAAGGGATTGTAAAGAAGTTTTCTAAAAATGAAATAAGTTTTAAGTCTTACTCTTTTGCACCTTATGGACTAATGAAGACAGCCAACACCATGCAGTGGTCAATGAAGAAAATTTTGCCAGGACAGCGGCATTAGCTCATTTTTTTTTTTGCAATTTCCAACTGTCGAGGGATTTTTAACGTGAACAGCCTGTAGCACACCGGCCCTCAGTTGATTGTCCCATCCATACAACTAGAGGCTTTTCTCCAGTCCCTCCAACCTGCATAACTGACAAGGGGAAACATCTCGACCCATCCCAGGATTGAACCCTGAACTCTCAGGTTATTAAGCAAGCGTCCTACTCGCTGAGTCACCGCTGCTCCCTCTTAAAAACTGAAGACCACCTCCTTTACAATTCCTAAAAGTGTTATGCATTTGTATTTTTTTTTTTTGCTTTTTTATGTACATATGTTTTAAAAGTGTATATTATTTTTAAAAGTATTCCCATTTTTAGATTATGACAAAATTGATTGTTGTTTTTACTGTCAAATTTTGCACAATGACAATATTTTGAATTATTGAAATAAAAATTCACAACATTTTGTATCTGAAATATATTAAAATATTACTGGTGCCTACAAAAGCATTAACGTGGTGATAAATATTTTTAATGGTTAAAACCAGGAATTTTTGCTAGTTGTTCTTCCAACTTAAAATAAAACTGTATTGCATACATTTGGAGGATTATCATGTAATTGATAACCTGAATCTGGAATAATGAAAGAGGCAATTAGTTGCCTTCCATTGACCATCCCAAGTTAAATCAGTAATAGTGTTTGCAGCTCACCATTGAAATTAGATCCTTCAAATCCATGTGTGTCCAGAATCATCTGCATTGGAAAGTTAAAAGAACAACCCACCCTTTTTTTAAATTGTGCCATATAGAAAAGACATAATGGAAATATAATAATTTTTTTTTTTGTACAGTTCTAGTACTTCTACAGACTATTTACATAATTAAAGACCTAAATCAACCCCATAAAATGGCGAATTTTATTTCTTTAATTACATCAATATCTCAAAATAGTTTGTAGTCTGTCAAATATTTTGGGTATATTGTCATTTTTCAAAATCATTTATAGCCTTTATCAAAGTAAGATGTTCAAGTAATAAAATTTTATGCTCTATTTCTGAATTTGAACAACGGATCTCTGTTTACCTACAGAAAATATTCAATTTTCGGCATACTTTGGTCTAAAATAATTTGATGAAATATGATCGAATAGATTATAGAGCTTTTATATACATCTATGAGGAAGGTAACAAATAACAGAAGTTAGTGCTTTCTTTTCGAATTTGAACAACGGATCTCCTTTCATTATTGAGAGACTGGTACATCGAGACTGCAACACGGTCTACCGAGTACAGTTAAATTTTTACCTTGTGAAAACGACGATGTTATTTACCCGAGACTGTCAACAAATAATAGCACGTGTCACTTCCCTGTCACCGGTATTTAGGTTGTGTAGTCTTCACTGGATAAGATTGATATCTTTTAAATAGGAATTACTTCTTTTTTCGTCTAGACGTCATAAACTACGGTATGTATATAATTTATATTCCTTTTTTGCAATTGCCTTTTCTAATTTTTACTATAAGTATATAAGTATTTACTTGCAAAATATTATTAGCCCACCATTCGAATCATTTAAAACTTGTTGTTGACAGATTTTGGCAGAATGTCAGATTTTAGGCAACTTAGGATTCATCGATGTTTATCAAAAACTGATGCATCTTGAATTTCTGTATAAATCTATTTCAATGGGTCCGACAAAAAGTTGCAAACATAAACGATCTAGGTATTATTTTTAGTAGCAGTATACCAATTGCAAAAATAGATCCATTCTAAAGTAATTATGTGAATAACTTCATTCATTGATTTGGTGGGGGTTTGATAACTTGATTTAAATCTTGTTGGACAAGAAAAAAAAAGATCGAACTAACCAGATTTGATAATCAAAATGTGTAAAAATGTTACAGTAGTTTGAGGGAATCTCAGAAAACTAGATCTTACATCCAAAATCAAATTGTTAAAATACAAAAAAGGTGATTTATCATTATTTAAAAACAGTAATATATATTGAATAAAGTTTTTCAAGCAGAACTGATAATTGAAATTTGTGTGATGTAAAACGATAAAAACTTTAGTTGAAGCGAATTTTACAGACAGACAGACAGACAATTCATGTAGGATTAACACCTGATAGAGTAGAGAGCTAATTACTGAGTTTAGTTATAAATGGGTTGTGAACAGATTAACTGAGAATGAGAGGTTCCTTTTGGACTGTTGTTTTGCTGGTAAATATTGATACACAAAAGCAGTTTTAAGCACCTTTTTCAACCACATAGTAGACATATTAAATCGCTTACACATTCTTTAGTATAATATTGATATTTTATATAGAATTTATTTTTCTGTGTTTTTTTTTACCACTTTTTGCACTTATTTACACTTGTTTTAGATTTTGAGTTGAAACCAATTTCTAGTGCAACTGTAATCTACTTTGTATAGCAGCTCATTGCATGCTTTACCACCGTCTCCATTAGCCTACAAGGTGTAGAAAAGTAGGACGTAAACCTCCATTTCATTACATTTTGTACGCCTGCCACATTGTTACATGTTAGGCCTTTCTATGTCTGTCCTCCAACACTGGCTCTGATTTATTTTAGATCCAGTAGTACATGTATATTATTGAAGGTGGGCTACACATCCTGATTATGATTAATATGTTCAAGAGTTGAACTCTAAGGTAGCTAACATTAGGCACTCCTTGACCTTCAGTTAGTGATGCAAGGTTGAATGGCATTGGGAAAATGCTTTTGATAAACCTGCTTAAAATGTGGATTGTATGTCCATTAGTCTGACAACAATTGCTTATAAAAACTCCCAGAGTCATAATTCTTGATGAATATACAGGAAACTTGGGATAATTGTGTATTTTCACTCTGAAAATTTTAACTAGTTTAGTTATTTCTTACTGGTGATGATAAATGTACAGTTACTACCAACTATTTTTATTTAAAATTAAACCTGCCAGTGAGCGTATATTTCCTTGCCTGGCAAGCTATCTTTGTAGGTCAGGACAACAAAGATCAGCTAACCAACAACCTCAGTTGAATGAATACATATTGGCACTGAGTCAGAACCAAATTTCTTTCTTTTTTTCTTTCTGTTTTTCTTTCTTTCATTCTTTCTTTCATTCTTTCCTCCGTTTCCTTCCTTCTTCCCTCCTTTCTTTCTTACTTACTTTATCTCTGGATTTATGCATAGCTAGCTTATTATAACCGAGCTCATGTTTCTTCTTGTTCAGAAATATTATACTTATTCTCCTTTGGTTTTATAAGCCTTTTGTTTTCACTGCATAACCTTGAAGGTGTAATAAAATATAAGGTTATATACTGGTAGGCCTATATAAGATTGTGTTTGGTTGAAATTCTACTCAATACAATTGTGTTCAGTTATCAATTTATACTTGCCCAAAGTAATAAAACTTAATAACAAGCCAGGGTTTATGGATATCATTGATAGATCAGTAAACCTGCAAATCATTGTCTTATACTGATTTTTACTTAGTACTAGATACATGACTAGAATGACATTTAGAAGTGAGGAGTACAAATCACAACCAGGAAAAAATATTGTTGAGTTTCAAAACAGCTTCCATCATCAGTTGAAATAATGAGAAAACATAGCATAATATAACAACTGATAATGATAAATATTACTTGTTATATATAACTAATAATAATAAATATTCTTGGTTGTTATTATATCATGTTGTTTTTATTCCCTCATTATGTCATCTGATGAAGGCACATATAAATGATATTAAACATTATGTGATTTGTAACTGTATTAAAGAAGTGTGCTCACTCCATAAAATGTCTTGTGGTTGTGATGAATTTATATGTTCAATTCATTTGAAAACAATCCAAACATACATTTTGTAATATCAGTATTGATCATTTCAGACAATCTTTAAAATAACATGTAAAATTTATTTATATAAATGAAATAAAATTTATTCCTTTCAGAAATTGTTCACTGCCATCATGGACATAGAATCTTTGAAGAAGAAATTAAACTCACATGGACAAGAACATCTTCTTAAATTTTGGGAAACTTTAGGTGAACAGGAACAAAAATCATTATATGAACAAATAAACTCAATAGACATTGCACATGTTGTTGAATCTTTTAAATCTGTTACAAGTGAAGATAAGAATCACCATAAAATTGATGATCAAATGAAACCTGTATCACTTGATGTCTTTGGCAGTTTTGACAAAACAGATGACAAAACTAAAAGAAAATATGAAGAAAGAGGTAAGAAACTGCTTTTTTTTCTACATAATTAATTAAAGGGACAGATATGCCATTTCCATAATGAAGCTGTTTTTATTTTAACTGCTTAGTCTAGCTAAATAAATACTGTTTCAGAGATTGATCAAACAAATGGTGAGTCTATCTCTTAAGTGATACTGCGTCTAAGAATGGATATAAAATTTAAGTTCTCAAGAATATTCAATATGAGTATATATTCATCAGTGAACTTACCTGGTGTCATAAAGTAACAGAATCTCTGTAAAATCTGGAAAACTCATAATACCAAGGAATTATTGAAAAACCATTAATCAATTTATTATGTGTTTTTCATCATGCATTTTATGCAAAATTACTAAGTTTTATTTTTCTAATTATATAAGGATTCTGTTATGTTATTTAAGGCAGCAGGTATATCTACTGATGAATATATGGACAATTTTATGTTCATATTAGGCCATAGTATCCCTATAAGATAAAGATTTCAGTCATTTCACACTTAGCTTTACATTTTAAATCAACAGCAATCTAGTAGTTGTATCTAGCCTTGTCCAGGCAGTTTGGTAAGACATAGAGCAGTACTGGTACTTTATTACATGTTTGTATGTTTGTAGAAATAATTTCTCCTTTTTAAAAGGTAATTTTTGATAATAATGAAGGTAATAAATAAAAAGAACAGGGTAAAAAAAATAAACAACTTATTCTGTTTAGGAGTGTAAGATTTTATTGTTTTCATGCTTGGCTGGTTATGGATACAATTACATTTAAAAGTTACAATTTTTTTATAGAAGGATGTCAAGCCTTTAATATGTCACCTAATTATTCTCGTATCCTGATTTGACACATCCTCAGATGCACGATAGAGGTGAAATTTTGTGTGTTGGTTTAAATCATCAATATCATGAACAAGCCTTTTTTTGTACGATTTAACACAGATTAATGACCATTTCATGATAATCTGAAAATATACCAGGGAAGTGGGTGTATTTGGCTTGGCAATCACTTGTTTGGTGTATCTTGGACAGTGGACACCTTGTTTTTTCAGTGTTTTCTGAAATTCAACTAAAACTAAATGCTATAGCATGTCACTAATCAAAAAATCTGCTAATTCCATAAGGCTCTTTGCATTAGTCACATTGAATGCTTAGTTTTAGTGAAATTTCGGGAATTGCAAATTGGTCCTATCAGTGTCCCCAATATAATATAAAATTTTTTAGAAAACCTCTTTACAATCCCTTGGAAGTGATCAAAGATCTGAAATTATATTTGCTTAAAGACTTTGCTTTTTTCATTTAGTGTCAATAGATAAATTGAATCACATTTTGATAGATTATTGAATTTAATTTAAAATAGAGTAGCATTGAGACAGATTTGCCATGATTTCAGGGTTTGATACATGTATGTAAATAGTCTTGAGAAATGATGTACACATATTGCTTAATACCTTCAAAATACCTCAAACTAGAAATTTCACTTTCTATTTCTATAATGTCTTTTAATATGGCAAAGTCTCAAGAAATGTCGAATTGTCATTTTAACTTCCATATGTGAATGATTTTAGACACACATGGATTTGAAGTATCAAATTTTGACTGTGATCTGTGAACATTATTATGGATGGTCAAACAGATGGCGAACTTGTCCTTTTTATTTTTACTATTATATTTTGCAGGTTTAACAGAAATTGGTAACAACAAAGTAGGGGTTTTACTATTAGCAGGGGGACAAGGGACAAGATTGGGTGTCAACCATCCTAAGGGCATGGTCAGTGTTGGTTTACCCTCTGAAAAAACTCTTTTTCAATTGCAAGCTGAGCGTATATTAAAGTTACAACAGCTAGCTGAAGAGTTTTCTGGTCACAAAAATGTGATACCTTGGTAAGTAAACATTAGAGATCATGTTGTGTCAACTTTGTCACCTTCATTTAAATAGAAAACAACCTTTGCCATGTTTAAAGGACTGATTTAATAGGATTTGTTGTGTTCTCTGTGCTATTTTGTTGAAGAAAGTGTTAAATGGCACAGCTTTACTCTCATCTACCTTCTTATCAATTAGATATTATGAGCTTCGTCCGATACAAAAATCAAGAACAGGCCTGCTTCCATTCTGTATTCATAAATGGAACAAGAAATGCATGTTGAAAGTTTTTTGACCCTTTTTTTATACCCAGATATTAACAATTAAGCTGAAGTTATTTATAGAAACAGAAAGACCTTCCCAATAAATTTACATCATTACATATGGTAATGGCTAGAAGGAATTTGTGTCAATTTTCATTCATTGGGACACAGTTTTCACTAAGCTTGGTTAATGTTCTTAAGAAAACAATATCACACAAATCAGAACACAACACAACAGAATTGAATATTATTATCAAATTGTATTTCTCAAATTCCCTGAGGTCATTTAACGCGATGTTTATGGATTGTTTGAAAGCTTAGTCTTGTTTTGAAGAAGCTTAATCTTGTTTGAAAGCTTAGCTTAATGTTGTTTGAAAGCTTGAAATCTATAAGAAAGAAAATAGTGTTGATCTTTCTACAAAAAATTCAAACTATTTCTTCCACCAGTTTTCATTATAATCTTTACATTTCATGGTTTCTGCCTAAATTTTTAAAAATCTTTTACTTATAATTGTCTACAAATATGCAAAGTATAAAGGCGATTCATCCCTTTTTAAATAATATGTTAGAGGTTTGAAGTGTCCAAATTTGGTTAGTATTCACGACCTAAATCATCCCCTAAAAATGGCAAACTGGTCCCTTTAAAATGGCTTCCTTTCTTTAATTTCCTGACATTCTTGGAGTTGTATGTTGTTATTTTGTGTTTCTTAATGAACAGTTCTTAATTGATTATGATAGGTTTATAATGACAAGTGAACACACAAAAGAACCCACAGAGGCATATTTTAAAAAGAACAATTATTTTGGTCTTGAGAAGGAGAATATAACAATATTTGAGCAGAGTAGATTACCATGTGTTAGCAATGAAGGACAGATCATTCTAGAAACACCATGCAAAATTGCCATGGCGCCAGGTAAGTACCATTTTTAAAAAAAGCACTTCACTCTAAATCTAAAGGATATCTGTTATTTCACTCTATTTTGAACAGTTTGTCCCTTAAAAAGTGGAGATCCAGGTTACATATAGAGTAGAACCACTCAAGGGAATAATCAAAAAGGATCTCTAAATACAGGTGGTTTCTAATAAGAGACCATTTTGTTTTGAAGGAATAAAGAAACTCTGCTTATCTAGCTCTCCTCATTTATTAGTAGTTGAAGATCTAATTTTTCTAATGATTTAAAAAAATGAAAGTTTTTAACCTTGGCCAAAATGAATCATCAGTGAAGTTTCTGGTGTCAAAACCATTTGACAGAATACCTTTTTTATCCAAAAATTTCATAAAACTTCATAATAATCTATTAGACTTAGTAATTTTAAAGTACGCTAAGCAGATATTTTCAATGATTACTTAGTTAAATGGATATATATTGTATTATATGGTGATTCAAAACCCATATTGACCAAGTTTAAGACCATAAAATTTTATGTCAATTCTAGGAAGTAGTATTCTTTTAAACATACACATTATTATCAGGTAGACAGAAATTTGTCAAATAAATGAATATCTTAGATATGATCAAGATAAGTTTGAATTCTTGAAATTATACTAGGAAGTTTGATATGCAGATATGATAAAGAATACATTATTGTTAAACTGAATTTAAATACTGAGATAAGATCAACATTAATGTAATTAACTTCATCAAAATATTGTTTTTCATTCATAATAAAACTAATAAACTCTTTATTGTACATGGGTCAGAATTAGGTCCAATACACAAGGCCATGCAGACAAACATAGACTCTTAATTTTACATGGGTCAGAATTAGGTGCAATAGACAAAGACATGGTCCTGTCTAACATTCAGCCCATGGGGACAAATATAGACTCTTAATTTTACATGGTTCATAATTAGGTCTAGTACACAAGGACATGGTCCTGTCTAACATTCAGCTCATGGAGACAAACATAGATCCTTTATTTTACACTGGTCAGCCATTTTTCTTATGAATTATCAAATATATAGGGATATTTTCCGTGATAGCATTTACATTATGTAAATTTTTGTCTTTCGTTTCATTTTATGAAAATATAATTACATTATTAGTATTTACATCACATATATTCCTCCGAAATTCAGTAGCCATTTGCCCTCTGAATGAAATCTAAATGTTATTTGTAGGCTTTAAATTTGAAATTTTTCAAGCTAAAAAATTAAGTCAATGTAGTGATTCAAAATGGTTGTGAACCATGTTTGTGTTGTGTACGATTTCCATATAATAACCATACATAATTTCATATGGCCAACTTAAGTGCTATACTTAACCTCCATTTTTGCATCCAGACTTAATTGTATTATTGATGTTTTCAGATGGTAATGGTGGCCTTTATAGAGCTGTAAATAAACATAAAGTTTTAGAAGATATGTCGAAACGTGGTGTACAATATGTTCATGTCTACTGTGTAGATAATATTCTAGTGAAAATGGCAGATCCTATTTTCTTAGGCTTTTGTATTGATAAAGGTGCTCGATGTGGAGCTAAGGTATTTCATATGATCATTTAAAGTAGCTATTGCTTACCTTGGCATCACTGATGTATTAGTATAAGAATCAATATATCCTGTATAACAATTATGTTTATTTTTTAAGAGAATATAAACATCAGCCCCTTCATAGTATTGTTAACTTGTTTCATATTTTGACTAAAAATTGCCCTAAAAATATATTTTGAATACATAGGCTAATGAGTACTTATGTGTATAATTTATCAATGCAAAGATGTTTTAAGACTATTTTGAGATCGCTATTCCAAAAATAATGGAAAGAATTTTTTTAAATGTTCAGACAATAGTAAGCTTTTTATCTGTACATTGTTGACAATCCCTAAAGACTCCTTTGTAAGGAAGCACTGGCCAAGGTGACAAATAAAGAAACCTGAAAAAAGGGTGGATTTAACAGAGTTAGTATTTAGTTTTGAACATAAATACTATTAAAATATTGTTGTCATCAGGTCTATATAACTTGTCAATTGGGTAGTATGTATGAGAAAAAGGAGGGGTGGGGGGAAAATCCAATTGTGAAAAGATTAAGTGTGTAGGACTTGTATCATTTGATATGGTTTTAAAAAAAAATTTGGAGGGTGAACTTGGTTTATAGTTTCAAAATGTTTAAGTAAACATTGATTTGTTTAAACATGTGAATTATAAATCAATGATTAAACATTATGCTTTACGTCATCTGTAAAAAAATATGTCAGATCAAATAAGATGTTATCTTGGTCATAGCTCTGTGTCAAACTTATTGAATTTATTTTATTTATTTATATTCAATTTACAAGCTCATTCATGTCAAATTTCAATTTTAACTGAACTTTAGGGTGCTCAATAGATAACGTGTACATGTACATGTGTAATTTTTCTACTTTGATCAATTTTGAAAAATCATCAAGAATAATAAATCTTGAATTAAAGGGATAGATTCTCCATTTGGAGTTTGATATGGATTAAAATTGGCTTGTGAACACGATAGAGACTACAGTTTTCATCAGATTTGAATGAAACTTGCTGTGATCATTTATATTGATGAGATCTTAGACAAGTTTGAAATTGGCGATTTTTTGGTGTTTTGAGTTATTGCACTTGACTTAGCCAAAACGCGTCAAAATTGACTTTTGAACGTGATAGAGACTACAGTTTTCATCAGATAAGAATGAAACTTGCTGTGATCATTTATATTGATGCAATCTTGGACAAGTTCGAAATTGGCGATTTTTTGGTGATTTGAGTTATTGCACTTGACTTAGTCAAAACGCCTCAAAATTGGCTTGTGAACGCGATAGAGATCACAATTTCCATTTGATTTGAATGAAATGTGGTGTTATCATTTATGTTGATGAAATCTTGGACAAGTTTGATCGTGAAGATTTTTGGGTGAACGTTTTTTGAGTTATTTGCCTTGACTAAGTCAAATTGCGTCGAAATAGACTTGTGGACATGATAGAGACAACAGTTTTCATCTGATTGGAATGAAATTTGGTGTGATCATTGAAGTTGATGTCATCTTGGTCAAGTTCGAAATTGACATTTCGATATACTGTTTTTGAGTTATTGCACTTGACTTAGTCAAAACGTGGCTTAAACGTGGCTTGTGATTGCGATAGACAATACAGTTTTCATCTGATTTAAATGAAATTTGGTGTGAACATTTATATTGACGAGAACTTGGATTAGACCTAAATAGTTTGAGAGTTTTTGCCTGTGTTAAAACAGAAAATATATTTTAAAGTGGGCTAGGCAACCACTTGTTGAATTGAACGTTGGTCTCATTAGCATTATTGGTGTGTAAAATACAACAGATAACGTGACAAACTGAATAAATGACGAAAATGTATGATCTATTGTGTTTACACACCAATAATGCTAATGAGACCAATGTTTAATTCTTGTATTTATATTTTTGATACTAATTCTCTGTTTTATATGAAATTGAAACAAATCTTAGATAGCATCATTGTGCCTTGACTAAGTCATTGCATTATGTGACAAACTACTGTTTATCGAAAAATAACTGCAAGCTAGAGTAACAGGTTCATTGAAGGTAGTGATGTAAATATTGTAGAATATATGATGTTATACTATTTCCATCAATCTATTTTTATCAAAGAAATAATTTGTTATATTTATAGTCTGTAGTTAAAGAATTCCCTACTTGAACCAGTCGGTATTATATGTAATGTTAATGGTGTTTATCAAGTTGCTGAATATAGTGAAATTAGTACAGAAACTGCTCAAAAAACAACTGAAGATGGAAAATTAGCGTTTAATGCTGGCAATATTTGTAACCATTTCTTTACATTAGATTTTCTTAAAGAAGTTGCTAGGTAAGCCAATTGGTTGTACTTAGGAAGAATATTTATTGACCCTACAGTATAATCTGAGTAATCCAAACATACATCGAGATCACAAAATAATGTCGGATTAGCCAGAGTGTCGGATTACTCAGATTTTCTAGATTTTCTATTTTGAAGACTATTTAAATATATTCAAGATGGCAAACCTCTAATCTCTGTACAAAATGGACAATCTGATATATGTTTATGTATGTCATTATACATGTTAGTTTCATTACTAATAATGTTTTTATATTTCAGTGAAGATCAAGAGAACAAATTAAAATATCACATAGCTAAAAAGAAAATTCCTTATGTTAACAATGAGGGTCAATCTTGTAAACCAGAAAAACCGAATGGAATCAAAATGGAGAAATTTGTGTTTGATGTTTTCCAGTTTTGCACGTGAGTGTTTATTTTATTGAATTGAAAAGCACTAGAGGTCAGATTTTTCATTTTAAAAAGTGCTCTTTATAGCTTAACCTCTACAAATTTTTCAGAGATAAAGACTTTGCTGTGTGGGAGGTTTTGAGAGAAGAAGAATTCTCACCATTAAAGAATGCTAATACTGCTGAAAAAGATAATGCTACCACTTGCTGTCGTGCAATTTATGACTTGCATAGAAAATATATAGAAAGAGCTGGAGGAAAAGTTGTAAAGAATAACCCTAAAAAGTCTCCCAGTCATTGCAGGTATTAGAGAATTACTTTATCACACAACTCTACTGTCAGCAAGTTCATAACGTGAGTTTGTAAAACAATATGACATAGTACCACAGGTTCATAATATGCAAATTTGGTAGAATGATGGTCAAATAAAATGTAAATAATGTATAAATGTGCCATGTTCCCATAACAACAATGGCTTTGTTTGTTGTTGGCAATTTCATTAAAATTGACGGTAAAGGGTATATAATAGTACAAAACAATTTGGTTGGCCAATATTTTTGAAGTAAAAGTAGGATCTTACTACTTAGGTGCAAGAACATTATAAGAAGCTGTGTAGTGAAACTAAGAGCATCCTAAAAAGAGTGGCCTGCTGTGCCCTTATCTGGAACGAATGAAACCACGTGATTAATCACGCGGGGACATTCGGTCCACAAAATTTATTATTTCCAATAATATTTATTTGTGTCCCCTCATGCTCCCCAAAAATAAAAATACAAATTGGAGGATAAATATCATTTATTCAAAATATTTGAAAATAAATGACTAGAACAATAAAAAACAAACTAACTAAATAAACCCACTATCTGCTTGAAAAAGGGCTTAACCCAAGAAATTTACCAAGTCAATTACGTCAAGATGAAAACAATTCTTTCCTTGAAATGGGACATGGAAAGTAAACAAAATATGTGATCCACCAACTAATTTCATTATTTTCTTATGATATAAGCACTCAAAATATTTTCAAGAAAGTACTTAAAAGATTTTAAACATAAATCCCCATGAATCTGAAGGTCAAAACATATGAAATGATTCGATAAAAAAAAAAAATTATAAAGACATTGTAGTTACGGTAGCTGATATATATTTGTTTTAATTTTCAGTGAAAATGATGATTTAATTGTTTGTGAGATTTCACCACTTGTGTCTTATGCTGGTGAGGTAAGAAGTGCTACACATATATTTACTGTTATCTTCATGTATAATTAGTATTTAGTTCATGACTATCTTGTTATAGACCTGGGGGGCCTAATTTTCCAAAACATAACTTCTAGATTTTTAGAAATACAGCAATTTGATTGGAAAATGAAACATAATTGAAAACTAGACAAAATTCACTCTTTAGACCTTAAGGTGTGCTACAATTTAGTTCTTTTGTGATATTTAAATGCAGTTCATTTTTTTTTCAGGGCTTAGGAAATCTAGTGAAAGAAAAGACCTTTGTTTCTCCAGTAACTGTCTTTAAGACATCTGATGGTGCAGCTACTGTTAAAGACAGTTCAGTTTAATGCTTACATTTAAAGGAATTATAAAAAGGTTTTCTAATGATTTTATGTTAATCAGGGACACTGACAGAATCAATTTGTGCCATTCCAATTTTCAATCAGACATCTGTGGTTCTTGCAATCCCAAAACTAAGTAAATTTAAATTGTCAGTGTCCCTGATACACATAAAAAATTTCAAATACCTCTTTAAGATTTTTTGAAGGAAATTATTTTTAAGTTTTTGAATTTTACATTGTTATGATAACATTCTGCTTCTAAACATTAAGCCAGCTAACCATTTACATGGCTAGAAGTGTTAAAGTGATACTGTGTCTTCGCAAGAACATAAAATTTAACTTCTCAAGAATGGTCAATATGAGTATGTATCAGTGAACTTACATGGTGTCATAAAGTAACAGAATCCCTATAAAATCTGGAAAACTCACAAAACTAAGTCATTTTTAAAAAACGCTTTTTCAATGATCAAATGCATTTTTATTGATAATTACAAATTTTTAAATGTTTTTATTTTATTTATGGCAGCAGGTATATTTACTGATGAATATATGCTCTTGTTGGCCAAGTTTAAAATTTTCAAATTTTATGTTCATTCTAAGACCTATTATCCCTTTAAGACATTGGATTGGTTTTGGCTAGTATATTATTTGAAGCCAAGACAAATGTGTTATATTGTCGTGGATAATTTATTCAGCCTTGTAATATTTGCCTTATATACTTGTAACATATATATTAATTTATTATTTTAACTTAACACAAACAGTATTGGCAAGTGATTAACTTAATTGTTCAACATTTCATGAATTTATCCATATAATTTAAAATCTTTTTGCAAATCAAAGCAATTTTCTATAATATCCTTGAAGTAACCTTTCTATACCTTATTATACTCTTATTGACTAAGTTTAAAACTTGTTAATTTTATGAGGTACCAGTAGTATTCCTTTGAAGTGCATCATTTTTAAGAATTACCTATAAAGACATTCCAAGGTTTTGAAGTGCATTCTCGATTAAGGTTATTATGCAGATCATGCAAATATGAGAACTTTCATATTGATTATCATTTCCAATATCTATTATAGACATATTAATTTTCCTATTGTAAGTCAAATTTAAAGCAAAATATTTTCAATTATTGGGTAAAATTGCTCTGCCTTAGTAATGAATATTTCATGTTTGTACTGGACACCTGCTTTTTATATATTTATTGTAAATGGAATGTTCATCTAATTATTATGTGAAGCCATATTTTTTTACATTTCTAGTATATACATGTACATGTTGAAATGACTGGACAGGATAGGGTTGTGGCAACCATATTGATAAAAAAATAATTAATTATAGAACAAAAATTTTTCATTTCATACAAACTTAGGTTTTACTCTATACCTCCCTTCAGTGATTTTGGATATATATTTCTGAGCAAAATCTTTATGTAAAATTTTTAGATTGACCATTTATTCCCTGTGTTTTAAAATTCTTCAACGATGAAATTAATATACTGAAGCCAATTTAATTAGTTGGTTTATAATGAACATTACTATAATCAACAGCATTTTAGATACACATGTGCATATAAAGTGACATAAAATTCAGAAGAAAATTTGAGCTCTTTGTGTATCTATTGCAAGTAACTTAGTCTACAAAATTTAATTTCATGAATTAGCCTACCGGTACCATATTCGATCACACTATTCTATTATATAACATTCTTTTCAAATATGGTTGCTACACAGCATAGTGGTTGTTTTTTTTTTACTATAAATTATTTTGCTTGTTTCTGTTATTGTATATTAAGTATTTTAATTGTTTTAAATATAATTTATATGGGTTAACTGTATGTAGTTGGTTTGATAAATAAAACTGCTTAACATCAAAAAAAAGAAACAGAATATATACAGCTGTATTTTACCAGGGTTGAAGAAGAAGGGGAGGTAAGCTGTTTTCTTAAATCTGATAGAATGGAAACTATGACTGGTTCTTGCTTGAAAAAAACACACAAATTCAGTTCACGAACATTTTGAATTACTTCCTATTTTGGCGTATGTAATGTAACCGGTCCGTCTGTCGGTCTATACATTTGTTAGAGCTCACTCTACAGGCTACAATTCTGTACAGATTTTTATGATTTTTTTTTTTTTTTTTTTTGTGGGTAAGTGTCATTATGAAGATGATCCCTATAGATATTCGTGATGATCCAATAATTTTCACCGAAATATTGTGTCCGACTTATGTTTCGTTTTTATTGGATTAGATATTTGTGTAACTGTGCTCACTCTACAGGCAACGTTCTCTATGGATTCTTTTCATTTTTATTTGTAGGTTATTGTCAATATCTAATGATCCTATTGATTTTCATAATGATATGTTTAATATTTAACAGAAATATTTTCCGACTTATGTTCGTTTACATTGGATTAGTATATGTACAACTGTGCTCACTCTACAGTTCTCTTGGATTCTTTTGATTTTTATTTTGTAAGTTATTGTCAATATGTAATGATCCTTATTGATTTTCATAATGATCTAATAATATTTCACAGAAATGTTGTGTCCGACTTATGTTGCGTTTTCATTGGATTAGCTATATTGTGCAACTCGTGCTCACTCTACAGGCAACAGTTCTCTATGGATTCTTTTAATTTTTATTTTGTAAGTTATTGTCAATATTTAATGATCCCTATTGATTTTCATAATGATCTAATAATATTTCACAGAAATATTGTGTCCGACTTATGTTGCGTTTTCATTGGATTAGCTATATTGTGTAACTCGTGCTCACTCTACAGGCAACAGTTCTCTATGGATTCTTTTGATTTTTATTTCGTAAGTTATTGTCAATATGTAATGATCCCTATTGATTTTCATAATGATCTAATAATATTTCACAGAAATATTGTTTCCGACTAATGTTGTGTTTTCATTGGATTAGCTATATTGTGTAACTCGTGCTCAATCTACAGACAACAGTTCCTTTTGATGGATTCTTTTGATCTAATGAGTTTTGACCGATATATTGGTGCCGACTTAAAATTCTGTATAGAATAGACATGTCAATGCACAATAAACAATGTTTTGTACAATCAAAGCTGATGGTGGGCGTTTGTCACCTTGTCTCGCAAGGCAATCTCTAGAATGGCTATAATAACACAACTTTCAAAATTTCATATCTTATCGCCGTCTTATCTATTCCAATACTCACATATCAAGTTTCACCAAAACATTTAAAAATGTAGCTTCTATTGCACCCACAATACAATTTGTCTTGATTTTACTAATTCAAGGGCAATGACTAAGAAAAGTTCAATGAAAGATAAGCAAATTCGAATTTGACTACGGTCACACCCAGTTTCATCAAAAACCATTGAAAATATTATCTTCAATTTGCAACCACAATAAAAAGTCAAGGGCAATAACACAAAATCGTTTATCGAATTATCGTCCAATTCAAACTTGACCGCCGTCTTATCAATTCCAATGCTTACACCAAATTTAGTTAAAATTCACTACAAATGGTACCTTCTATATTGTGTCTACAACACATAGAGATGCAGGGGCAATAACTTAAAAACCATTCATCGTAAAATCGTCACACTCGAATTTGACCGCCGTCTCACACCAAGTTTCATTAAAATCCTTAGAGAATTGTAGCTGATATGACACGTAATTTTGTTGTAATCAATAGAACTAAAAAGGGTTTAAGGATATTTAAAATATACATAGCACCACTGTATTAATCTTCAATGTATATATTTGTGACAAAATAAAACAAACACAACCCAACGTGAATTTTTAAATCTGTTAGAAGTCCTTCATTATATTGAGCCTTCATTACACTGATAGTTAAAACAACTCAATTCATTACATTAAGAAAGCACGTGCTTTCAATAACTGAATTTATGTCAATATTTAGTATCCATTTTGCAGGGCGCTATTCGAGTCAATGTTTAAAAAGTCACGTGGAAGGGGCCAGCTTAAAAATCACAATGTATTTCCTATGGAGAACTATCCATGTTCTGACCCAATTCGGACTTATAAAAAAAAAAAAAAAAAAAAAAAAAAAGCTA
>CM060201.1:26531942-26547884 GCA_030562195.1 Nipponacmea schrenckii
GCAAAGAATTTTTTGGAAAAACGTTATTTCCTACTGACGTAATTCGCTGACCTATATAAATGCTAAATTGAAAGTTTACCCGGATGTGCCACGCCCATCTCCTTTTTTTTTGCGTAAATCTAATAACATTCAAAATATATATTCAAGGTACAAAATTGAAGCTTGTACATTTAAAAGATCACGAGATATGCACAAATACATTTCAAAAAGGCAAAATGTACTTTAATTTTAAAAGTGCAAAAATTAAATTTTGATTTTAAAAACTTTTCTTATACATTGCTGGAAAGTGGACAAAAAGCCCCTTAAGAATCTGAAAATAATACACCTCTAAATTAATTACGTCACGCTCTAGAGCAGTCCAAAGTTGTGAATTTTGCTGCTTTCGAGCAGCTATAAAACCGGAAATAGACGTCAGAAGTCTAATGCCAAACTGATAGCTAAAGTCAGTGACCAATGACCTTGTAAAGGTCAAGGTCACCAAAGGTCAAATTCACTAGAAATAAGCCCCCAAACTAAAAAAAAAACTGATTTTTTGCAAATGTCGCAAAATTGCAACAAACAGGCAGAAACATTTGATTTTTTGGGATAACCTGGCCAAAGTAATGAGATATATGTATGCAAGGTACTTTTTTGAAAAACGTTATTTACTGCAGCCGTTATTCGGTGACCGATATAAATGGTAAATTTAAAGTTCACCCGGATGTACCACGCCCATCTCGATTTTTTGGAGGGGAATCTAATCATATTCAAAATGTATATTCACAGTAAAAATTTGAAGCTTGTACAGCTAATAGATCACGAGATATACACACATACATTTCAAACTAGCGAAAATACGGCAAAATGTACTTTTCTATGCAAAAATCAAAAACTTCAATTTTCATTTTACAAACTTTTGTTATATATCGTTGGAAAGAGGACAAAAAACAATCTAAGAATCTGAAAAAATTAACACTCTAAATTAATTAGGTCACACTCTAGAGCAGCCCAAAGTTGCGAATTTTGCTGTTTTCGGGCAGCTATAAAACCGGAAGTAGACGTCGGAGGTCAAAGTTCAAAGTATCAACTGATAGCCAAGGTCAATGACCTTTGACCTACTAAAGGTCAAGGTCTTCAAAGGTCAAGGTCACGAGAAATAAGCCCTCAAACTTCGAAAAAATTCAACCGGATGTTGCAAAAAAGCAAAAGCAAAATTCAAAAATCGATTTCCAACATTTTGATCGCAATCGACTAAGCTTTCCAGAAATATAAACATCACACAAATCGCTCTTACCGTAGAGGCCCCATTTTGAGTTTTACAAAAAAGTGACATTTCAAGATGGCGGCCAATGTGTCACTTCCGGTCGGGATTTTTTCTGCTTCGTTTTTTTGTCTTCTAATTTAATTAGGATTGACATAAATTTTGTTGCGATACATCAATTACAGCACAAGTAGGTCAACCGGAAGTTTGAACCCTTTTTACGCTGAAACCGGAAATGAAGCAAAAATTTTGACTCTGCCAATGTTTTCATATTCGTGACACTTGAAGGCACCAAAATTTTCAGATCAATCGGTCTTAAAATAGCAAAGTTGCAAAAATGTGCAAAATACGGCAAAAAAATGTGTGCTATGAAATTTCGAATTTCGAAATTATTTAATTGGTATCTTGTTGGAAATTGTTTCAAGTTTTCAAAAATGCAAACCCGACGAAAATCGGTCCAAAAATGCGAGTTCTAGAGCCACTGACCGACTTTTTAGACATGTTGCAATGCAGCACTTCCGGTTTTGCAAAAATGTTCCAATTTATATTTAATAGAAACTTCGCCACAACAGAAGGTGTAGAGAAGTTGTGAAATTGCTGCAACTATTGCAGCCTAGGCTGTGTGCCCTGTGTAAATTTCGAAAAAAAAACAAACTAGAGCCACACGTGGCACAGAGTGGGACTTTGCTAACGTTGCAAAATTGCAATAAACAGGCCGAAACATCTGATTTTCTGGGAGAAACTGGCCAAAGCAACGAGGTATCTGTGTGCAAAGAATTTTTTGGAAAAACGTTATTTCCTACAGATGTAAAGCGCTGACCGATATAACTGGTAAATTGGAAGTTTACCCGTATGTGCCACGCCCATCTAATTTACTTTTGCGTAAATCTAATCTCATACAAAATATATATTCATGGTACAAATTTGAAGCTTGTACATCTAATAGATCACGAGATATACACAAATACGTTTCAAAAAAGCAAAATGTACTTTAATTTTAAAAGTCCAAAAATTAAATTTTCATTTTAAAAACTTTTGTTGTGCATCGCTGGAAAGAGGACAAAAGGCGCCTTCGGAATGTGAAAAAAATAACCCTCTAAATTAATTAGGTCACGCTCTAGAGCAGTCCAACGTTGCAAATTTTGCTGCTTTCGAGCAGCTATAAAACCGGAAATAGACGTCAGAAGTCTAATGCCAAATTGTCAACTGATAGCTAAAGTCAGTGACCAATGACCTTGTAAAGGTCAAGGTCACCAAAGGTCAAAGTCACTAGAAATAAGCCCCCAAACTAAAAAAAAAACTGATTTTTTGCAAATGTCGCAAAATTGCAACAAACAGGCAGAAACATTTGATTTTTTGGGATAAACTGGCCAAAGTAATGAGATATATGTATGCAAGGTACTTTTTTGAAAAACGTTATTTACTGCAGCCGTAATTCGCTGACCGATATAAATGGTAAATTTGAAGTTCACCCGGATGTGCCACGCCCATCTCGTTTTTTTGGAGGGGAATCTAATCATATTCAAAATGTATATTCACAGTAAAAATTTGAAGCTTGTACAGCTAATAGATCACGAGATATACACACATACATTTCAAGGAAGCGAAAATACGGCAAAATGTACTTTTCTTTGCAAAAATCAAAAAATTCAATTTTCATTTTACAAACTTTTGTTATATATCGTTGGAAAGAGGACAAAAAACAATCTAAGAATCTGAAAAAATTAACACTCTAAATTAATTAGGTCACGCTCTAGAGCAGCCCAAAGTTGCGAATTTTGCTGTTTTCGGGCAGCTATAAAACCGGAAGTAGACGTCGGAGGTCAAAGTTCAAAGTATCAACTGATAGCCAAGGTCAATGACCTTTGACCTACTAAAGGTCATGGTCACCAAAGGTCAAGGTCACGAGAAATAAGCCCCCAAACTTCGAAAAAATTCAACCGGATGTTGCAAAAAAGCAAAAGCAAAATTCAAAAATCGATTTCCAACATTTTGATCGCAATCGACTAAGCTTTCCAGAAATATAAACATCACACAAATCGCTCTTACCGTAGAGGCCCCATTTTGAGTTTTACAAAAAAGTGACATTTCAAGATGGCGGCCCAAAATTTTTTACTTCCGGCCCGGATTTTTTTTTTTTTTGGCTTTTTTTAAAAAGATTTGAACAAAATTGCCCGTAACAATTAACCAAGTAGAAAAAACCGGAAATTTAAACCCTTTTTAGTTAAAAAAAAATAAAGAAAAAATTTTGCCCTGAAATTTTTTCAATTTTAGTTTTTTGGGGCACCAAAATTTTAATTAATCGGCAAAAATTTTAAAAAAATTAAAAAAAAGGAAAATACGGCAAAAATTTTTGCTAGAATTTTCGAATTTCGAAATTTTTTTTAAATTCTATCCTTTTGGAAATTGTTTAATTTTAAAAAAAGAAAAACCCCAAAAAAATCGGGCCAAAAAAAACGCCCTTTTAGAGCCGAAAACTTTTTTTGCAAAAGTTGCAATGGCACTTCCGGTTTTGCAAAAATGTTCCAATTTATATTTAAAAAAACTTTTTTTCCCCAAAAGAAGGTTAGGAAATTTGAAATTTTCTGCAACTATTTTAGTTTTGGCGGGGTGTGGAAAAATTTTGAAAAAAAAAAAAAAAAAAAAAAAAAAAAAAGACATTTCGAAAACAAACTGGGACTTTGCGGAAAACAAAGTCCCACAACTAGAGCCACACGTGGCACAGAGTGGGACTTTGCTAACGTTGCAAAATTGCAACAAACAGGCCGAAACATCTGATTTTCTGGGAGAAACTGGCCAAAGCAACGAGGTATCTGTGTGCAAAGAATTTTTTGGAAAAATGTTATTTCCTACAGATGTAAAGCGCTGACCGATATAACTGGTAAATTGGAAGTTTACCCGTATGTGCCACGCCCATCTCCTTTTTTTTTGCGTAAATCTAATAACATTCAAAATATATATTCAAGGTACAAAATTGAAGCTTGTACATTTAAAAGATCACGAGATATGCACAAATACATTTCAAAAAGGCAAAATGTACTTTAATTTTAAAAGTGCAAAAATTAAATTTTGATTTTAAAAACTTTTCTTATACATTGCTGGAAAGTGGACAAAAAGCCCCTTAAGAATCTGAAAATAATACACCTCTAAATTAATTACGTCACGCTCTAGAGCAGTCCAAAGTTGTGAATTTTTGCTGCTTTTCGAGCAGCTATAAAACCGGAAATAGACGTCAGAAGTCTAATGCCAAACTGATAGCTAAAGTCAGTGACCAATGACCTTGTAAAGGTCAAGGTCACCAAAGGTCAAATTCACTAGAAATAAGCCCCTAAACTAAAAAAAAAACTGATTTTTTGCAAATGTTCGCAAAATTGCAACAATCAGGCAGAAACATTTGATTTTTTGGGATAACCTGGCCAAAGTAATGAGATATATGTATGCAAGGTACTTTTTTGAAAAACGTTATTTACTGCAGCCGTTATTCGGTGACCGATATAAATGGTAAATTTAAAGTTCACCCGGATGTACCACGCCCATCTCGATTTTTTGGAGGGGAATCTAATCATATTCAAAATGTATATTCACAGTAAAAATTTGAAGCTTGTACAGCTAATAGATCACGAGATATACACACATACATTTCAAACAAGCGAAAATACGGCAAAATGTACTTTTCTATGCAAAAATCAAAAACTTCAATTTTCATTTTACAAACTTTTGTTATATATCGTTGGAAAGAGGACAAAAAACAATCTAAGAATCTGAAAAAAATTAACACTCTAAATTAATTAGGTCACACTCTAGAGCAGCCCCAAAGTTGCGAATTTTGCTGTTTTCGGGCAGCTATAAAACCGGAAGTAGACGTCGGAGGTCAAAGTTCAAAGTATCAACTGATAGCCAAGGTCAATGACCTTTGACCTACTAAAGGTCAAGGTCTTCAAAGGTCAAGGTCACGAGAAATAAGCCCTCAAACTTCGAAAAAATTCAACCGGATGTTGCAAAAAAAGCAAAAGCAAAATTCAAAAATCGATTTCCAACATTTTGATCGCAATCGACTAAGCTTTCCAGAAATATAAACATCACACAAATCGCTCTTACCGTAGAGCCCCATTTTGAGTTTTACAAAAAAGTGACATTTCAAGATGGCGGCCAATGTGTCACTTCCGGTCGGGATTTTTTCTGCTTCGTTTTTTTGTCTTCTAATTTAATTAGGATTGACATAAATTTTGTTGCGATACATCAATTACAGCACAAGTAGGTCAACCGGAAGTTTGAACCCTTTTTACGCTGAAACCGGAAATGAAGCAAAAATTTTGACTCAGCCAATGTTTTCATATTCGTGACACTTGAAGGCACCAAAATTTTCAGATCAATCGGTCTTAAATAGCAAAAGTTGCAAAAATGTGCAAAATACGGCAAAAAAATGTGTGCTAATGAAATTTCGAATTTCGAAATTATTTAATTGGTATCTTGTTGGGAAATTGTTTCAAGTTTTCAAAAATGCAAACCCGACGAAAATCGGTCCAAAAATGCGAGTTCTAGAGCCACTGACCGACTTTTTAGACATGTTGCAATGCAGCACTTCCGGTTTTGCAAAAATGTTCCAATTTATATTTAATAGAAACTTCGCCACAACAGAAGGTGTTAGAGAAGTTGTGAAATTGCTGCAACTATTGCAGCCTAGGCTGTGTGCCCTGTGTAAAATTTCGAAAAAAAAAAAACTAGAGCCACACGTGGCACAGAGTGGGACTTTGCTAACGTTGCAAAATTGCAACAAACAGGCCGAAACATCTGATTTTCTGGGAGAAACTGGCCAAAGCAACGAGGGTATCTGTGTGCAAAGAATTTTTTGGAAAAATGTTATTTTCTACAGATGTAAAGCGCTGACCGATATAACTAGTAAATTGGAAGTTTACCCGTATGTGCCACGCCCATCTAATTTACTTTTGCGTAAATCTAATCTCATACAAAATATATATTCATGGTACAAATTTGAAGCTTGTACATCTAATAGATCACGAGATATACACAAATACGTTTCAAAAAAGCAAAATGTACTTTAAATTTTAAAAGTCCAAAAATTAAATTTTCATTTTAAAAACTTTTGTTGTGCATCGCTGGAAAGAGGACAAAAGGCGCCTTCGGAATGTGAAAAAAATAACCCTCTAAATTAATTAGGTCACGCTCTAGAGCAGTCCAACGTTGCAAATTTTGCTGCTTTCGAGCAGCTATAAAACCGGAAATAGACGTCAGAAGTCTAATGCCAGATTGTCAACTGATAGCTAAAGTCAGTGACCAATGACCTTGTAAAGGTCAAGGTCACCAAAGGTCAAAGTCACTAGAAACAAGCCCCCAAACTAAAAAAAAACTGATTTTTTGCAAATGTCGCAAAATTGCAACAAACAGGTAGAAACATTTGATTTTTTTGGGGATAAACTGGCCAAAGTAATGAGATATATGTATGCAAGGTACTTTTTTTGAAAAATGTTATTTACTGCAGCCGTAAATCGCTGACCGATATAAATGGTAAATTTGAAGTTCACCCGGATGTGCCACGCCCATTTCGTTTTATTGGAGGGGAATCTAATCATATTCAAAAATGTATATTCACAGTAAAAATTTGAAGCTTGTACAGCTAATAGATCACGAGATATACAAATATACATTTCAAGGAAGCGAAAATACGGCAAATGTACTTTTCTTTGCAAAAATCAAAAAATTCAATTTTCATTTTACAAACTTTTGTTCTATATCGTTGGATAGAGGACAAAAAAACAATCTAAGAATCTGAAAAAATTAACATTCTAAATTAATTAGGTCACGCTCTGGAGCAGCCCAAAGTTGCGAATTTTGCTGTTTTCGGGCAGCTATAAAACCGGAAGTAGACGTCGGAGGTCAAAGTTCAAAGTATCAACTGATAGCCAAGGTCTATGACCTTTGACCTACTAAAGGTCATGGTCACCAAAGGTCAAGGTCACGAGAAATAAGCCCCCAAACTTCGAAAAAATTCAACCGGATGGTTGCAAAAAAGCAAAAGCAAAATTCAAAAATCGATTTCCAACATTTTGATCGCAATCCGACTAAGCTGTTCCAGAAATATAAACATCACACAAATCGCTCTTACCGTAGAGGCCCCATTTTGAGTTTTACAAAAAAGTGACATTTCAAGATGGCGGCCAAAGTTTTACTTCCGGACTGGATTTTTTTTTTAAATCGGCCAGTTTTTTTAAAAAGATATTGTTCAACACAAGTTTCAATGACCAGTGACAATTAGACCGGAAGTAGACCGAAAATCAGAGATTTCAACTTTGAACCCTTTTTTAGCTTAAACCGGAAGTGACGCAAAATATTTGACAATGTCATTTTGTTCAGATTTATAGTCTATCTAAGCACCTAAAATTGGAACTTAATCGGGACAGAAATTTAAAAAATGGTAAAAAAATTCTAAAATACGGCAAAAGATTGTCTGCTACGAATTTTCGAAATTCGAATTTTTTTAACTGCTATCCTATTGGATATTGTATGTAGATTCTGAAAATGAAAACCCGATGAAAATCGGCCCAAAATTGCGCCTTCTAGAGCCGAAAAACTGTTTTTTGCAAATGTTGCACTGTTGCACTTCTGGTTTTGCAAAAATGTTCCAATATAAATTCATTAACATTTTTGCCACTACAGAAGGTCTAGGAAATTTGAATGGTTGCTGCAACTACTGTAGTTTAAGAGCAGGAAGGTGTGGAAAAATCGAAAAAAAAAAAAAAAAAGAGACATTTCGAAAACAAACTGGGACTTTGCTAACGTTGCAAAATTGCAACAAACAGCCCGAAACATTTGATTTTCTGGAAGAATCTGGCCAAAGCAACGAGGTATCTGTGTGCAAAGTACTTTTTTGAAAAACGTTTTTTCCTACAGATGTAAAGCGCTGACCGATATAAGTGAACAATTGGAAGTTTACCCGGATATGCCACGCCCATCTCATTTATTTTGGAGTAAATCTATTCACATTTGAAATGTATATTCGCGGTACAAATTTGAAGCTTGTACATCTAATAGATCACGAGATATACACAAATACGTTTCAAAAAAGCAAAATGTACTTTAATTTTAAAAGTCCAAAAATAAAATTTTCATCATAAAAACTTTTGTTGTGCATCGCTGGAAAGAGGACAAAAGGCGCCTTCGGAATGTGAAAAAAATAATCCTCTAAATTAATTAGGTCACGCTCTAGAGCAGTCCAACGTTGCAAATTTTGCTGCTTTCGAGCAGCTATAAAACCGGAAATAGACGTCAGAAGTCTAATGCCAAATTGTCAACTGAAAGCCAAAGTCCGTGACCTATGACCTTGTAAAGTATCTCCTTTATTGAAGAGTTCTACTTTTAGCGTGCCTGGAACGGTTCCGAGAACGGTTCTCACTCGACAACGTAAACCTTCAGTAATAACATATGTATGATAGTATAAAGCAATAGTAATTATAAACGGAAACGTTAAGTTTCGTTTTACAGGTCTTGATAAAAGCAGTTTGGCATGATGCGGCAAGTTAAACAAATCCACCGTCATAACCTTAGTTCACAAATAAAAAAAAACAAAGGCATTTGTCACAAATTGAAATGTAAACCTAAATTAACTAAATTATGCAATATAAACACCTAAATGACAACCTACACTCCAGCAATAAACATAGTATAAAGCAATAGTAATCTAAAATAATCATTAATTGCTCTTAATAAGAACACAAATTTACAAAATTCCAGCGAACTACGTGTCATCAAAAACGGATGCCTTTGGGCTGTGACAAAACTAATAGAATTCTTTTGATGTCTAGATCAAAGAATGCACTTGGAAACTTTGTTCATATTCACCAATTGATAATACACAGTCAGTTAATGACCAGTTGATATTACTCAATGAAAACTTCAACTGTTCAAATAAGCCAACATGTAATATAAACTATCAAGCTATCGAATTTCGCATGGCTGTTTAACTGGGTCTATTCATTGGAGTTGAAAAACGAAACACTGATGGATATCCCCGGATATTAGCCCACTGCTCTAGAAAGAACAAGGTTATCCAAAGTCATGATCAAAAATAAAAGAAATAAGGAAGTTATAAAACCTGTTCCCTTTTTGAACTAAAAGGCTGACATTATTGATTGTTTCAAACAAATCAACCAAATTAATGATGAACATCTGTGCAAAGTCCTATTATGAACAAAGTGTTTTTGCGGAAGTTATGAACCAAACTCCATAAGTATGCAATCAGGATACAACCCAAATGTGTCACGCCCATTCGAAAATATTTTAAAGATGCATTCCCTTCTTTTAATTGAAAAAAAAAAAAAAAAATGGTAATACTTACATAAATAGAGAGTAGAGGTGTTCTAATGACTTGGAAAAATAGTAGCCTGTCTCACAGATCCTTAGTTAAGTCGTAATTAAGCTATTTACGACAAGGATTTCCTCCTTAGTATCCTACATTACCAATTCAAAAGAGGAAAACCTTGCATGTAATTCGCTTAATTAAGACTTAACTAAGGGACCTGTGAGACAAGCTACTAGTCATTAGAACACCTCTACTCTCTATTTATGTAAATATTAGCCATTTCATTTTCATCAATGAAAACAATGGAAGCCATCTTTAAATGTAATCAATTGGTATAAATATGTCAATATATATTCAAAATTTGAAGCATCTACATGAGATATACACACCATAAAGGTGAAACAGCGAAAATACAAAAATTGGAAAAATGGAAATTCTAAAACGCGTTCCCTTTTTTGAAGCCTTTGTTCAAAATATCTGACTTTCTGGTATAAAATGGCCAAAGCATCGAGGTACCTGTGTGCAAAGTACTTTTTTGAAAAACGTTATTTCCTACAGACTTAAAGCGCTGACCGATATAAATGGTAAATGGGAAGTTTACCCGGATGTGCCACGCCCATCTCATTTTTTTGGCGTAGGTCTAATCACATTCACAATGTATATGCACGGTACAAATTTGAAGCATGTACATCTAATAGATCACGAGATATACACACATACATTTCTAAAAACACGTCAATACGGCAAAATGTACTTTTATTTTAAAAAATCAAAAATTTCAATTTTCATTTTAAAAACCTTTGTTATACATCGTTGGAGAGAGGACAAAAAGCACTTTAAGAATCTGAAAAAAATAACACTATAAATTAATTAGGTCACGCTCTGGAGCAGCCCAAAGTTGCGAATTTTGCTGTTTTCGGGCAGCTATAAAACCGGAAGTAGACGTCGGAGGTCAAAGTTCAAAGTATCAACTGATAGCCAAGGTCAATGACCTTTGACCTACTAAAGGTCATGGTCACCAAAGGTCAAGGTCACAAATTTGAAGCTTGTACATCTAATAGATCACGAGATATGCACAAATACATTTCAAAAAAGCAAAATGTACTTTAATTTTAAAAGTGCAAAAATTAAATTTTCATTTTAAAAACTTTTGTTATTCATTGCTGGAAAGTGGACAAAAAGCGCCTAGTATCTGAAAAAAAAAACCTCTAAATTAATTAGGTCACGCTCTAGAGCAGTCCAAAGTTGTGAATTTTGCTGTTTTCGGGCAGCTATAAAACCGGGAAGTGGGACGTCAGAGGTCAAATGTTAAAGTATTAACTGATAAACAAGGTCAATGACATTTTACCTACTAAAGGTTAAAGTCACCAAAGGTCAAGGTCACGAGAAATAAGCTTCCAAAATTAGAAAAAAATCAACCGGTTTGCTATTGCCGAGAAATTGCAACAAACAGGCCGAATCATCTGATTTTCTTGGATGAACTGGCCAAAGCAATGAGATATCTGTGTGCAAAGTACTTTTTAAAAAAAACGCTTTTTCCTACAGATGTAATTCGCTGACCTATGAAAAGGGTAAATTCGAAATTTACCCGGATATGCCACGTCCATCTCATTTTTTTTAGCGTGAATCCAATCACATTCAAAATGTTTATTCACGGTACAAATTTGAAGTTTGTACATCCAATAGATCACGCAATATACACATACACATTTCAAAAAAACGTAAACACGACAAAATGTACGTGTTATATTCAAAAATCAAAAACTTCAATTTTCATTTTACAAACTTTTGTTATATATCATTGGAAAGAGGACAAAAAACAACTTAAGAATCTGAAAAAATTAATTAGGTCACGCTCTAGAGCAGCCCAAAGTTGCGAATTTTGCTGTTTTCGGGCAGCTATAAAACCGGAAGTAGACGTCGGAGGTCAAAGGTCAAAGTATTAACTGATAGCCAAGGTCAATGACCTTTGACCTACTAAAGTTCACGGTCACCAAAGGTCAAGGTCACGAGAAATAAGCTTTTAAAAATTGAAAAAATTCAACCGGAAGTTGCAAAAAAGCAAAATCGAAATTCAAAAATCGGCTTCCCAGTTTTGGCTACAATTTTTGTGTTCTTTCATTTGACACAAAAATCATCAAGATCGGACCAGCCATAATGTCCTGAATAAAAATCGGCCACTTTCAGGAAAATCAAAATGGCGGCGAAAGTTGCGCATGCGGCCTTGATTTTATTTTCTTCGTTTTTTTTGTATGGCTAATGGCTACCCAATGATACAAGTTTGAATGTCATATATTAATAAAACCGGAAGTTATTCAACATGACGTAAAACTCCATTTTTCGCAAAAACCGGAAGTGACGCAAAACTTTTGACCTACATTTTGAAAATAGTTTCATGGGCTTCTTATGCTCAATTTTTTTTCAGATCGATCACACTAAAAACAAAAAAGTTGCAAAAAATTGCAAAATACGGCAAAAAATTGTGTGCTACAGAATCTTTGAAAATTGAAATTTTTGAACTGCTATCTGATCAGAAGTTACTTGCAGATTACAAAAATGAAAACCCGAAGGAAAATCGATCAAAAATTGCGACAGCTAGAGCCAATTTGCTATTTTTTAGGTTTGTTGCAACGCAGCACTTCCGGTTTTGCAAAAATGTTCCAATTTATATTCATTAGAAACGTCGCCACTACAGAAGGTCTAGAGAAGTTGCGAAAAAATTGCTACTATTGTAGCCTAGGCTGTGTGAGGTGTGTAAATTTCGAAAAAAAAAAAAAAAAAAAAAGAATTGACAAACCGAAAACAAACTGGGACTTTGCCGAAGGCAAAGTCCCACAACTAGAGCCACACGTGGCACAGAGTGGGACTTTGCTAACGTTGCAAAATTGCAACAAACAGGCCGAAACATCTGATTTTCTGGGAGAAACTGGCCAAAGCAACGAGGTATCTGTGTGCAAAGAATTTTCGGGAAAAATGTTATTTCCTACAGATGTAAAGCGCTGACCGATATAACTGGTAAATTGGAAGTTTACCCGTATGTGCCACGCCCATCTAATTTACTTTTGCGTAAATCTAATCTCATACAAAATATATATTCATGGTACAAATTTGAAGCTTGTACATCTAATAGATCACGAGATATACACAAATACGTTTCAAAAAAGCAAAATGTACTTTAATTTTAAAAGTCCAAAAATTAAATTTTCATTTTAAAAACTTTTGTTGTGCATCGCTGGAAAGAGGACAAAGGGGCCTTCGGAATGTGAAAAAAATAACCCTCTAAATTAATTAGGTCACGCTCTAGAGCAGTCCAAAGTTGCGAGTTTTTCTGTTTTCGGGCAGCTATAAAACCAGAAGTAGACGTCGGAAGTCTAATGTCAAATTGTCAACTGATAGCCAAAGTCAGTGACCAACGACCTTGTAAAGGTCAAGGTCACCAAAGGTCAAGGTCACTCGAATAAGCCCCTAAACAAACAAAAAATGATTTTTTTTGCAAATGTCGCAAAATTGCAACAAACAGGCAGAAACATTTGATTTTTTTGGGATAAACTGGCCAAAGTAATTAGGTATATGTATGCAAGGTACTTTTTTTGAAAAACGTTATTTCCTGCAGCCGTAATACGCTGACCGATATAAATGGTAAATTTGAAATTAACCGGATGTGCCACGCCCATCTCGTTTTTTTTGGACAGGAATCTTATCATATTCAAAATGTATATTCACGGTACAAATTTGAAGCTTGTACATCTAATAGATCACGAGATATACACACATACATTTCAAACAAGCGAATATACGGCAAAATGTACTTATCTTTGCAAAAATGAAAAACTTCAATTTCATTTTACAAACTTTTGTTATATATCCTTGGAAAGAGGACAAAAAGCACTTTAAGAATCTGAAAAAAATAACACTCTAAATTAATTAGGTCAAGCTCTAGAGCAGTCCAAAGTTGCGAATTTTACTGTTTTTGGGCAGCTATAAAACCGGAAGAAGATGTCGGAGGTCAAAGGTCAAAGTATCAACTGATAGCCAAGGTCAATGACCTTTGACCTACTAAAGGTCACGGTCACCAAAGGTCAAGGTCACGAGAAATAAGCCCCCAAACTTCGAAAAAATTCAACCGGATGTTGCAAAAATGCAAAAGCGAAATTCAAAAATCGGCTCCCAATGTTTTTTTCGCAATCGACTGAGGATTCCAGAAATGTAATTATCGCAGAAATTAGACATAACCCTGAGGCCCCATTTTTACTTTTACAAAAAAGTAACATTTCAAGATGGCGGCCAAAGTTGCGATACATCAATTACAGCACAAGTAGGTCAACCGGAAGTTTAAACCCTTTTTACGCTGAAACCGGAAATGAAGCAAAAATTTTGACTCTGCCAATGTTTACATATTCATGACACTTGAAGGCACCAAAATTTTCAGATCAATCGGTCTTTAAATAGCAAAGTTGCAAAACTGTGCAAAATACGGCAAAAAAATGTATGCAACGAAATTTTGAAAATTGAAATTTTTGAACTGCTATCTGATCAGAAGTTACTTGCAGATTACAAAAATGAAAACCCGAAGAAAATCGATCAAAAATTGCGACAGCTAGAGCCAATTTGCTAATTTTTAGGCAAGTTGCAACGCAGCACTTTCGGTTGTGCAAAAATGTTCCAATTTATATTCATTAGAAACGTCGCCACTACAGAAGGTCTGGAGAAGTTGAGAAAAAATTGCAACTATTGCAGCCTAGGCACAGTGAGGTGTGTAAATTTCGAAAAAAAAAAAAAAACTAGAGCCACACGTGGCACAGAGTGGGACTTTGCTAACGTCGCAAATTGCAACAAACAGACAGAAACATCTGATTTTCTGGGATAAACTGGCCAAAGCAATAAGGTATCTGTGTGCAAGGTAATTTTTAAAAAAAACTTATTTCCTACAAACGTAATACGCTGACCCATATATATGGAAAACTGAAAATTTACCCGGATGTGCCACGCCCATCTAATTCTTTTCAGCGTGAATCTAATCACATTCAAAATGTATATTCACAGTACAAATTTGAAGTTTGTCCATCCAATAGATCACGAGATATACACACATACATTTAAAAAAACGTAAATACGGCAAAATGTACTTTTATTTTCAAAAATCAAAAATTTCAATTTTCATTTTAAAAACTTTTTTTATACATCGCTAGAAAGAGGACAAAAAGCACCTTAAGAATCTAAAAAAATTAACCCTTTAAATTAATTAGGTCACACTCTAGAGCAGTCCAAAGTTGCGAATTTTGCTGTTTTCAGACAGCTATAAAACCGGAAGTTGATGTCTGAGGTCAAAGGTCAAAGTGTCAACTAATAGCCAAGGTCAATGACCTTTGACCTACCAAAGGTCAAAGTCACCAAAGGTCAAGGTCACGAGAAATAAGCCTCCAAACTTTGCAAAAATTCAACCGGATGTTGCAAAAATGCAAAAGCAAAATTCAAAAATCGGCTCCCACAGTTTTTTTCGTAATCGACTAAAGCTACAAGAAATGTAAACATCGCGGAAATTAGACATTACCCTGAGGCCCCATTTTGAGTTTTACAAAAAAGTGACATTTCAAGATGGCGGCCAAAGTTTCACTTCCGGTCCGGATTTTTTCTTCTTCATTTTTTTGTCTTCTAATTTAATTAAGATTGACATAAATTTTGTTGCGATACATCAATTACAGCACAAGTAGGTCAACCGGAAGTTTTAACCCTTTTTACGTTGAAACCGGAAATGAAGCAAAAATTTTGACTCTGCCAATGTTTTTAAATTCATGACACTTGAAGGCACCCAAATTTTCAGATCAATCGGTCTTAAAATAGCAAAGTTGCAAAAATGTGCAAAATACGGCAAAAAAATGTGTGCTACGAATTTTCGAATTTCGAAATTTTTCAACTGCTATCTTGTTGGAAATTATTTCAAGTTTCTAAAAATGCAAACCCGAAGAAAATCGATCAATAATTGCGACTTCTAGAGCCACTGACCGACTTTTTAGGCATGTTGCAACGCAGCACTTATGGTTTTGCAAAAATGTTCCAATTTATATTTAATAGAAACGTCGCCACAACAGAAGGTTTAGAGAAGTTGTGAAATTGCTGCAACTATTGCAGCCTAGGCTGTGTGAGGTGTGTAAATTTCGAAAAAAAAAAAAAAAAAAAAAAAAAAAAAAAAAAAAGACAAACCGAAAACAAACTGGGACTTTGCGGTAGCAAAGTCCCACAACTAGAGCCACTTGTGGCACAGAGTGGGACTTTGCTAACGTCGCAAATTGCAACAAACAGGCCGAAACATCTGATTTTCTCGGAGAAAGTGGCCAAAGCAACGAGGTATCCGTGTGCAAAGTACTTTTTTGAAAAACATTATTTC
>CM060201.1:26548384-26563845 GCA_030562195.1 Nipponacmea schrenckii
ACGTTAATACATTTCTTTTCATTTTATCCTTTTGGTAAACGTCATCTATTATATCTTTGTATGCAGTATTACATAACTTTCGTTTGTATATACATTATATATATATACTGTACGTTGTTCATTAAAAATGGTTTCATTCAGACCTCGCCCTAAAAGAATCTTTCACGAAATTTGATATGTCAAGATTCAAATCAACTAAATCTCTACAGGAGTTATGCCCAGGTCTAATGAGATATTATCTAATATTATCCAGTGCATATAATTATTGAGTCATGACATAAACATAAAAAAAATCTGAAGTGAAATATAAATGAAGACTATAATTATAAATTGCGTGGGATGAATATTCACCACAGTGTTTGATGTTTATACATATCAGGTATCAAATTAGACAGCGTTAACTTTAAAAGATTATTCCTTTTTATTACATACATTACTGTAAATTGCAGAAACCAAAGTTGACTTCACATTAAAAAAAATTAATTTGCGTACAAAAAATTACAGAAAATTATTTTCCTCTGTTTTACAGGCTTCAACTTTTTCAAAACAAATTCCAGTCTTCGCATTTAATTATAATTTAGTTCTTATTCAAATCATAAATTATTATTCAGGTCAATCTTAAGATATAAAATCCCTCGAAAGTTCCTGTATATTTCTAGATATTTATATTTGTACTATTGTCTTGGCGCCTAACGTTTCGGCTGCATGCCTTCCTGTATTTATTATATAGAAGGACTTGGGAATTTGTGATAAATTTAATTTTAAATTTTACTAATCAAAGAAAATGTTGAATGGCAAAGGAGTCATTTTGCAGACGAAAACTTTGAACTGCTGCTACTCAATAACTACTTGAGATGTAAAGTTGAAATTTGGAATGCAGGTAGCCAACTATCTGAAGTTATTCCCTACAAAATTTTGACTAGCTACCAACCCTATCGTTTATTGTTGTTGTTTCAGTTTGGATTTTATGGATCACACGTTTAACTTATTAACAGTAGTAACATGAATTTAAGTACTGCATTATTTTACTTTATTTTAGGACAGGAAAAATATAGAAGTATGACGTCATCCTATTTTCGAGGTTGTGATGGTTGTTTATTGATGTTTTGTGTAAATAGAAAAGAAACTTTTGAACACGTCTTTGCATGGTAAGACATATAAGTCTATGAAAAGATAAGAGTGTCCACGGCTGTAAATACTAGCCAATACACGTAACCTAAGTCTTAATTCTTGATATATTATGAGAGATCTTTTACGTAAGAAATATTTTTGTCTTAGAGCCTTGGACAATGATCTGCTGATAGAACGGATCCTCGAAAAAGCGCCTTCATGCTGGATACATTCTAGAAATGAAATGAATGGAGTTTAACATCCTACTCTATTGCAGGATACATTCTAGAATGTCTTAATACTTGTGGCTACTTATTAAAGTTGTGTACCACAAAATGTACATGCGAAATTGCCCTGTATTATTTAAAAAAAACAAAAAAGAAACCAGATTTAAAATATATTCTATTCTTTTCAGTTTGGGCTAGCGAGCTTCCCAAAAAAAAAAAAAAATCAATTGTATAACAAAGCTTGTCAATCGATTGCAACGTAAAAAAAAAAAAAAAAAAAGTGGGCCAATTACAATTTTATACACTTGTCGATCTACTGATTTTCCCTATATTATATAGTACTTAAATTCATATACATGTAGTAAAATCCAGTTCGTGAAATTATCCCCCGTTATATTGCATATTGATTATATACAAGTATGTGATGAAAAGTCCCGTGTTCTTGTGTTTGACAATCTCAAATTTTAAACCCTTTGATCTTGAGCGGAGAAAATACCAAAGGTCATTTTAATCAAACTCGTCTAAAGGTTCTCGTTCCATGAATCTCGTTCAGAAATGAGTGCCCGAGTGTATTTAGAAATGATCCACTAAATTTTCGGATATTTATGAAACCGATATTTTTTGTTTGTTTTAGGTACGAATCTCTACAAGACTACTGCCCTGCATCTTCATTCACAACAGTCTTAATAGGAACACTTACAGGGTCCATGACAGATGATTCCAATTGTAAAATACCTCAAACAAGAATACAAAAAATGGCCGAACATATAGGTGCACCGTATATTGAAATGGACTTATTGAACCAGGAAAGCATAATTCACGGACTCGAAGACGTAGTGGATATAATGTCACGCAAATATAGTTTTAGAAGTTGTGACATACACCAAGAATCTATAACACTGGACAAAAATGAGGAAAAATCGAGTAAATTTTTATGTGGATGTTAAATGTAGAAATACGGAACTTCTCATATTATACTAAATAGTCATACCATATCCAATAATCTGACTAGACAGGCTCCTGACCCGATTGTGTCTTTCAAAATCCGTCTTAATTTCCTCAAATCAAAGATTTCGTATTTTCTAATAATAATTACAATATGTATTTTTAATATGATTACCTTATTAGGTAGAAATATTTCAAAAAGATTCCATAGGTTTATATAATTTTAACTATTCGGATAACCTGTTGTAGGGCACACGTTAATATAAACGAACCGACCTTTAATCGCAAGTAACACGAACTGGCCAACGTGACGTAACAGCTTCCTTCTCAGAAAAGCATGGCTGACATTTTGGTTATTTCTTCTCCGTTCTGATTTATTTGTATTTTTTATGGAGATTAGTGGTTGATAATTTGGTATGTTTTGTACTTATTTTATTGTATGTATATCGTAGAACAATTCTAGCGGTCCTAAACCCCATGTCATTTTGTATTTGTCCTGTAATTGTTAAGTAAAGGTTAGGCCCATATTGGTTCTATTGTCAATGAGCCGTCACGCTTGAATGACGCGCACCTCTGATCACCTTATATGGAAACCGAAAATACAGTTCTATGAATAGCTTTGTTTACATTCAACCTTGTGCAAGAATCTCTTAATTATCCAAATAATATTAATAGTTTCTTATTATTGTCAATTTTGTATCTTTTCAGTTAATCGTTTTAAAGGCTTATCATATGGTCTATTATTTAGATTCAGCATTGTCCACATATTTATGGTTAAGGTGCTTCGGAACCTTGCAATAAATGAGCTGAGTCCAAAAATATTGCAAAACCTATTTCAGTTGCAACAAGTGGCCACCTTGGATACAAAAGCTCAAAATATGCACATTAACACCAAAAACCAAATTTTGTGAACGTTTCCCTTTAAATCATCAAATGCACTGAATGACCCCAGCTTTTTAGTCTGAAAATAAGACAAAATAACAAATCTCTAACAACAATAATTCTCCACAAATACACATACATAATCCTTAAAAGATACACAGAAGGTAGCTCACACGTTATAGGTACATCACTCCAACCTTAGTTTTCCAATAATAGGCACCTATAAGCCACACTTCCTTGATTTTATGGCAAGTGCAACACATGGTAAAGAAAATGGCGGACAACATGGCGGCTCTTCTGTCTGTCAAAAATGACTAAAATGTACACTAATTCCACTGATTTCCAGAACACATACATCCATACACACAAGATTGAAGCTGGGAATCTCTTCTCTTCGGAAGTACCAAATCGCCTTACACGGATTCAACGATTATCGGTCACTAATACCAATTTTCACATCACGGTTCACATTTGTTGACACGAAGCTTCGTGCTCGATGCATCACATATCCTTGTGCATGGCAATACAACCCAAACAGTTCATATTTTTACGCTGGAAAATAAGCGTTGAGAATAATTGATTAATTGATGCATTTAAAAACTGACTGAAACGAAAACTTTATTTGAAAACATCAAATCCACACAGAAGTCTTTGATGTGCGTAGGTCTTCGTCCATAGGGAGTCAATCGGTATTTCTCAAGAAAAATGTCAACATTGATGAAATGTGAAAGATCGGATAACTGACATGAGGTTACATTATGCAATCCTTTAACTTTGATGTACATGGAATAATACAATCAGCATAAAAAGGAAATAAATATCTCGAAAATAAAAGAAATTTACCTTCAAACAGGAAACCGTCAATGTAAACATACAGACCACGTGATGGTGCAAGTCTCACAAGTTTTGTTTATAAAGTTTCGAAATTATTCACCAAAAATATTTTAATGACATATTTTTATGTAAACGGTGATAATTTACCGAATAAAACATTCATATGTCATTGTAAATTTAAAAAAAAAATGTTTTAGTATTTACCACAATATTTACCATAAATGGCGTGTGTTTACGGCAGTCCAAAGAGGTCATAAAAATTTTGTTACACCTAAGCCTTGAGTGGACAGATTAAGTCTACATCCTTGCCAATGAGTTACTCCTGTAAACGAACGCAAATTACAGTCAAGCTATATTCAGTTATTAACCTGAAAACTTTCGAAACATCACTTCTTGCAAGTTTTGGAATCATGTGGAATCAGGTGCTAGGCCCCTACGATGGGAACTATAAAATGTGTGGCCTAGGCTAGGGGCCTATCTATAAAAGTGACTTTTGAGTCCACATATAACTCAATAAGTAAATATGGACCAATGTAATATGAATATTCCTCCAAAACAAGAAATGAACAGGAAGGATTTCTTCCTCAGTTACGAATATGACAATGAGAGAAATTTTTACTTCCAGAGTCTTCCATAGTGATGGTTATTACGTCACCTCTTTGACCACGTGACGGAAGTAACACGATTTCTCCGTGCAGCAATCTATAAAACGGCACGCGACAGCGTATTAACGTGGACTCAGTCTCCGGCAAAAAGGCCAAGAAGAATCACAGAAGAACGAAAAATTAATACACAGAAGAAGCCAAAGCAGGTCGATCCTTACTCTACGTCTGCGATATGGTTTTTACACCATACCTACGTAGGCTTACAGGCAGTCAGCATGATAGTGTCTTAGAGCTCGCATCTCTTATACAGGTGAGGATTGCTATTCAAAAATGGAAAGGAAACTTCAAAAATTTATGACCAAGGAAAGCTGCATTCCGAAGGAAGATAAGGTTTACACACCATTACTTTTCACAGATAGCAAGGGGAATCATTTAGAGTTTAGTAAATCTAGGCCCAGATCTGCTACTGCTAGGCCTAATGACAGTTATGATGTTGAAAGACAAATTGTCATTAATTCTAAAGGAGGAAGGACTCCCATGCCCTTGACTATCTGAGATAATCTTGCAGAGGAGATTGGGTTCCAGGCCCCCCTGTGTATGCTTGGCTTGGAACCTGTGACTTGGCATCCAAGGACAAATCTGGCTTTATCAGTCTTGTATCTCGAAACAATTCATTAGTCAGGGATATAGCTGACAAATATCAGCAGATTGTTCAAGTACCCTTACTTCTCCATATTTCTGTGGAACCAAAAGAGGTACCATAAAGATCCATCAGTTTTCGAAGACCAAGACCGCCAACTGGTAGCTCAAATTTCTCAACTGGACACAATCCTCAGATCTATAAATAATTACATTGGAAGTCATTCTCATTATTTCTATGTGGATCTTTACAGGGTGTCTAAAGCGTGCAGAAAAAGAAGTACCAGTGCAGAATCTGCTCAACCAACAACTCGCCGGTATTACAGCTATTAACTGTACAAGGATGGTATTCACCCAGGCAATTTAATTGGTAAAGTTTGGATGAAGAAGATCGCAGATCAGGCTACCAAAGACTGCTGGATCTAGATTTTTGTTACCACTCGCAGGGTGTTTGAAATTGCAATCATACTGTGAGGGCGTTCTTCGCTGGTGTGGTTGTTTATTACTTTCACTCCTGCATTGGTCAATGAAGTGAAAATCCAAATAGCTGATAAATATATCAACAAATACTGAGACTGGATATAAGCCCCTAGCAGGATTTTTAAAATAGCAATTTGATTGTACAACTCCTGTTTTGGTTACTATCTTGTTTATCCTGAATTAGACCAAAAAGCATCATGGCTATCAACTGAGGAAAGAGATACAGAGCATTAAATTGACCACATCACCTAAGACAACCACATCTGGTTCGAAGTGGTGGCCTACAACATAAACCTCCGTGCTGTATGGGGAAGTATGACGACAGGAAGTGGCAACAGCCATTTGAGTGAATGTATAGGAACGATGGGGATTCCTAGCATGTCTACACATACTTTTTCGTCCATAGAACATGAAATTGGGAAATGGTGGTATGTTCTTATTTGGAAATCTTATTACTTTTGTATTGCCGTAAATTCAGATTTTTTGCTAGGAATTAATATGGAGAACGTAATATCTCTTGCAAAAAGTGAAATCACTACATTATCTTACTGGACTGAAAAGAGCCCATACACATCACCATACTATAAAAAAAAAAGTAGTACCGAAAAAAATGGCCGCTTTTCTTTACTGAATTTAGAAGAAATTTAAAGGCCTTTTATTAAAATATCATTTATTTTTTCCAAATTTCACGATTGGAGTGCTGTAGTTTACATATCAGAGCTTGTGTTGACATAAGAAATAGTTATTTTAATGGACATTTTACAGGTGAATTTCTGTTGTTAGTGAATGTCTCAATTTTTTCAAATGAATGGTAATTACACCTTTCAAAAACATTTTTTTTTTATAAAGTTTTATTTAGGTGATTAAACATAATAGGGCATCCATATAACACAAAATATGAAATGATAAAGGTCTAATTAAAAAGTTCACTTCAAACATTTTCAACCTATTTTGCAAGGTTCCGAAGCACCTTAAACGATTTTCTGGTTGTAATAAATTCTATGTGCACGCTGTTCTAATGTGTTTGGTTTTATGGTCCTGATAGTCTTACGCATAAACAACGCCACGCCACACCTGTTCCATAATTGTGAACCTGCGAAACTGAATGGCCTTATCTGCATAAATATTATATATTCTAAATTTATGTACACAACGATTATGACACGTCTTGGATCTTGTACAAAACAAATGTCACATATGATTCGTTAAAGATAATCTGGGAAGAGCGTTTTGGACCCATGCTTTAGTTCTAAGAGTATATCTAATCTATTAGATCTGTTAAATTAAATATGAATATATTGTTGGATAATCACTTCCCTTTGATTCTAGGCCTATAAAGAACAAGATCAGCAAAGGTCAAGGTTAAAATTGAAAATACGAAAATCCGTAAACCTATTTTTAGGGTAAAATAAGATATTTTGCCATAAATCTAATCAATAGTAATCCAACTTCATAGGTCCATTGCTTATTTATTTTGTTGTGATTTGAATCAGTGAATCAATTCATCAGTATAATAAACTTATTTATTTAGTCCGAATACATGATTTATATATAACCATGTAGTTCTTGAACTTACAAATACTTTTTGACAATTGATTTACTAAATACAATTTCATCGGTAACCTCCTTTGTATCATACTTAATGCATTTCCTGGACCAATTTGTGTAGGTTAAATTGTATGTCCATTTTTATTTTCTTTTCGTATTTATTTATGTAGAACACTTTATATTTAATGTAAATATAATTATGCAACAACCTTTATCACATTCGATAAAATAAAATATTATTTATAAACTAAATGATGTGTTATGGTATGCAAGGCGATATGGGCAATAAATGAACGAATGCGATTATATGGGTCGATCATGCTTATAGAATTGTTTCTAAATACCTGAGATGTAAAGCTGAAATTTGAAATGTAGGTAGCCAACTATCTGAAGTTATTCTTTGAAAAATTTTCAAACACGCAGAAAAAATCCGAAACGAAATATTAAGATCTTATTTTAATAAGATTGACCTTTCGCAAAAACTATTTTTTGAATGAAGTTCAATAACTTAGATTATTTCTTGCATTGAAAAGTTGACTTGTGGTCAAAGGGGAATAATTTTTTTTGAGTGTGGTCTGAAGCCACATTAATAATCCAAATATCAGTTTTCAGTTTCCCGAATGAATGAATTAATAGGCGTACCTTTCGTAAAACTATTTTTTGACTTTCGATAAATTAGATTCTTTCTTTAACTAGGATTGACAATACATGTATATTATACCACAGGACAGGTACTTGTGGACAGAATAGTCTATTATAGGTGCCAATGAGTTCCCCGAATGCATGAAATATTGTAAATTTGTTTCAGATCTTTAATCAACGTTTATTTAAATTGCTTTCACTTGGAAAAATGTCGAAATTACAATTACAACATTTGTGATTTTTGCCGATCGACTGATATAATATCTATAATCTATCTATAATCTATAATCTATTATATATGTATAAGAGGAAGTGTCTGTGTGTGTGTGTATGGTCGCCATAGCTCGAAGACGGAGGCAGGCAGGAAGGAGATGCTGTGCATGCACAATCCTGTATATGCAAGGATGTGCACCTGAGTCTTTGTTTTGGCATTCGTTGTTTACTTTGTCCAAAATGTTGAAATCAACAGTCATGCAAACACAGTAAACAAGCCTTCCAGAAATGTGAAAAACATTCTAGAACCAATATAAGGGAGTGACCATAACTGAGAAACGGCGAGACTGTGGATGCATATTCCTGGAAATGCAAAGATGTGTACCTGTGTCTTTGTTTACGCATTCGTAATAATTTTCTTTTATTTACTTTTGTACGTGAAGGCCGATGACAAATTGTTTTTGGATAACCATGTCTACAATTTAAACCAATAGAATGCCTCTCAAATATTCGGCGCCGATATTTTTAACTTTTAAGTACTGAATGTTTTTTCACTACCAACTACTCATGCATTGAATTAAAAGAAATATCTTGGGCATGAAATATTATTCAAGTGATTGGTAAATAACCCCGGGCGAAACCTTGAATAAGCGCTAGCGTATAATAAAAGTAAACTAGACTTAATGAGCTCCGATTTAATAAATTGAGATATCCAGATGGAGTAAAATTATTACTGAACGGAAAGAAGACAAAGTCATATGGCGCAGAGTGGTTTATTACTGATATTTCATGGGTGAGTCATTCGGGGAACTCATTGACTCTTTATAATAGACTATCCTGTCCACACGTACCTGTGGAGCAAGTTGAGTTGACTCGTGGTCAAAGGGGAATAATTTCATTTGAGTGTGGTCTGTAGCAAACATTAATAATTCAAAATTAAAAACAGTTTTCAACTTCGGAGAGGGTCCAGGAAGACAGTTATTACAATTCTAGCGTGTGGTTTCTTTACTTTCAGATTAATTTTGAACAAATTTTAATTTCATTATACCGAGCACAATTCGTCCATATTTAACTGGAAAAGTTGATCTCTTGATCAGGACAGCTGTTTACGGAAATTTTCTGATGTTTTTTTTTACCGCAAATGTAAAATCTGAAAAACTGCCTCCGCAATTTAATTTTTATCAACTCAAGGTTATTTTTAGACGATAAAACATTTAACTTTTAAAAGTAAGGCAGAATTTGAAGTAAGATTCCAATATGACTCAGTTTTCCAGATTGTAAGGGATTCTGTTACTTAATGACACCAGGTAAGTTCGCAGTATCCCTTTAAGTAATGTAGGTATTGCATCCGACACTTGTATTATCTTGAATAAGTGGACAAATAAATTGAAGTATAAATAATGAATGAGAATGTATAAATGAATGTATGAATGACATCGATACTGGGAAGTAAAGAAAGTTTCGGACTACATGTATATATTTATGAATTATGACATTTATGACATAATACTCAATGAAAATCATTTCAGAACTAAGTCTCAATTTGTTTCAATTATCTTACCATTGGTATATCGGTAGACTGGTGTCCAGTCTTCTCCATAAATTGGTCAGACTTCTTAAAAAAAAAACTCACTGAAAAAAACTTATTTCTAGAGACTGGGACATTAGAGCTAATTTCTCATCTTGTAGGTCAATCCGCATTATGCAGATCGTGTGACGTCGTACATCACGTGATATCTAACATCACGTGATATAAACAAAATGGTTGTCTAAAATGGCAAGCTGGTGATATACCTAAAGTTCTTGTTATTTAGTGATATTTTTACGATCTAAGAATTTTGTTGACGCACAGCATCAGTTTAATGAACGGATACAACGTATGGGATGAGGTGAATGAACATAAATAAAATCATTATCATTATAAAAACTTAACGAAGCTTGTTCATCGGAATATCAGCCGATTGCCGAATGGAAAAAACCAACGTTTGATTTTTCATGTATTGGAATAACAATGGGGCAGCCTCAAACGTCAGCGACTTTCCCGAACCACACGGCGCGCACAAAAAAACATCTTTCTTCTGTAGATAAGCGGTGATTATTGACCTCTGATATTCCTTTGGATCTTTATAACCAAAAGCCGGTAAAACATGTCCAATCGCCTCGTCAATATCCGCTAATTCGGACATGATTCCAACGGCGTGTGTGTGGAATTGAATCCGCGATAATCGAGACTTTATTTACAAAATTCATGTCACATGACCCCAAAGCGTGATCGACAACTGTCAATCATTCCAAATAAGGTAGGACGAAAAACATGGCAAACACGCCCATTTTATTGTTAACTTCGCAATTTGTCCAGTCTCTCTCGTAGGATACAAATTTACTCAATTTTTTTTCTTTTTTTTTTCTTTTTTTTTAAAATCATAAATAGAAGAGACTGGTCCAGTCTAGTATATCGGTTCCATTATAACGTTGAAAACATGGTATTCTACTCTGCAGTAAAATTCATATCATATTCATCATCCTTTTTAAGTGTGGCTCAAATAGAAATTGCATGTGATAAAAGGGAGATAAGGTCAGTATTATTGTGGTCTAGAGTAAATACTAATAATAATCCGTGTAGCCATTATTTGAAACACATTCCATTCCAAATTTATGAACAATCAGAATTTTTAAAAAGATTCCCAAAAGTATGAAGCTAACATACAGTTAATTGTCTTAGATCGTCAGTGTGGGTGTTCTTATATTTTTGTTTATGATTAAGCTTTAAGGTTCCGCTTCTTTTGATTATCTCTAAGGTACATATATGACCATTGGAGTACAGTTGTTAAGAAAACATGTTAAGACATTCAAATAATCTGCCATGTACTTACAGAAATTTAGTAAAGTTTATCATCTTGACATGTGATAGACCAACACACATATCGCGACTTATAATATACATATAATTGTGTCCTGAAATATCCTAAATCTTTTAGAAAACAATTCATAGCCAATATTTATGTATGACGTGCTGTTTTTTTTTTGTTTTTTTTTTGGGGAAATTTTAAAGATACTTTGAAAACGCTTTCTTGAAAATGTCTTTAAGGAATATCATGACATAATTATTATCATAGAATGATTATCCCCCATCAATACTATTCCAACATTTACACGAGCAACTAATATACCAACAGATAATCAAAGTATTTTAAAACGTCATCAACCGCACGAACAGACTGAGTCGTTTGAATACTGTATACAGATTGGATATCGTTACAGATATTTAATGTAATTTTTTTTGTTAGTCTCTGAACTGAATGTTACAGTAACATCATGACTTATGGCATATTTAAGATTTTATACTTGACAAGGCCAGTCTGGTATTGTCCTAATATCCTGACTATGAAAAAATGGAGCGAAGTCGTACCTTAAACGTCCTTTATTGTAAGAAACTGTAGATAAATCATAGCAATGTTACTTTGAAGTCCAAAAGAGATCATGCAGAGAGCAGATTTATGAGTCAATGACTGTATTATAAAATATTCTGCGATTCCTTGAACCCATGGTACCACAATGTACATTCAGGTTTTCTATTGGCAAGCTTGCAAATACTTCAGGCATTTATGTTGACTTTTGATATGTTATTCTAACTATCCGTTAATCAAGCCATCTTGTTATGAGAAATTTCCAGTTTGGGGCTTATTTTGACCTTATTCATATGTTCTTCTAGCATTTCACAAGCTGGCGAGTGCGAATAAACTTCATGGGGCTTCCAAAATATTGTCCTAAGCTCAGAAGACCATGCTCCATCAAACACACAACAATGTTGATTATTTCTACCCGACTACCAACACCACAAGTAATCGAGAAATGAATGCCAATGGAGTGTTGCATAATTGAAAACATCATAACTTAAATGGCATCCTAGTCCATGGCAAAATCAAGAAGATTAGTATATAAAATACAAACTCCTTGCCTATCAGTAATTATTTTCAAATCAGATCAGTGTTCGCGTTTGCGTTTGCGTATACAAGTAAACTCAGCTTTAAAACTGTTTAGAAATTTTCGGTATTGAACTGCAACCTACTTAAAGATTATATCAACACGTCTGCTAACTTAATACTACCTTGCAATATTATAGATTTTAGATGTCTAAGTTTGTGCTAATATTTACTTTATTTATTCAGCGGATTCTAACGTTATTGTTTAATAATGCTGAAACAAATAATCAATTGATATGATGATTGGGGTTTAAAATGGTTGCTTTTGACTTGAGTTTCGTAAATATTATGCTTAAAATAACAGTATGCCTTTATAGAAAACTCTAGAAACAAAACCTTATATAAATAATAATTACAATAATAATAAAGATACCACAAAATTATATATACACTCAGTATCGATCTGTTAACTTTGAAGCCGGGCACCTAAGATTTTATTTTTCCTGTTAAAACTGTCTGTGCCCCTTCCATTTAAGAGTCCATTCTAGTGATTCACTAATGCGAAAAAATTTTGTGTGCCCCTCCACTTGAGAGAAATTCGCGACGAGTTGCTTGCCAGAGAGCTTGCTAACTTCTGGTGGAAAGATGTTGTTGTCGAAGAAAATAACTCTTGTGGCCGCTATTATTATAATCAACGAGAAAATGAGTGAACAAGGATGCCAATCCAAACTTGCCACATAAGATGTTATTAACATGATTTTTCTGATGTTATTATCTTCTCAGTGGCTGGAACATAAGATCTTCTTAATTCCAACCGATTGAAGATAGGTTTAATCCATTTCTTTCGTTTCTGGTGACGGATTTGAAGATCATGAGATGTTTGAAAACAGACCAGAAATTAACAAGTAAAATTTCTCGCTTACAATGTGAATTGTCCAAAGGCAACTTCAGGTACAACGATCTATTTAGAAATATTTTGGAATACATTGAACATACAATTGGTATCGATGAAAACTTTCCTAATTTGAAATTTAATTTGTTGATGGCATGAAACCAGCAAATTTATAGTTGATGAACATCTTGTGTATCATTATTATGAGCGAAACACGACTTTGGTGTTTAATCTGTTTGCTTCTCTTGTACAAGACCATGTTACTTTTGTACAATCTTCATCCATGTATAATAACTTTATTGTTATTAATTTATTATTAACAGGGGCGTAGCGTGACCATTTTGACTGGGGGGGGGGGGTGTAATATCTAAGTTTTACCGACGAACACGTGTGATTCCGGGGGCAAAAATAACTTAATCGCACTTTTAGTATATACATTATACACGAACGAAATCCATCGTGATAGCAAATCTTAAACCTTTGAAACCCATATCAATCAGGGGTGTATCTAGAATATGCCTGAGAGGGGGGACTGAAAGGTGGTTTTTCCAAGGCAAGTCCTGCAGGCCAAAGGCCTTCGTATTTGGCCCTTGCAGTGGCGGGGGGTTCGGGGGTCCTTCCCTTGAAAATTTTACATACTATAGGAAACCCAGTGAATACATCTGACGCGATTTTGGAAGTCTTTTCCACTGGTCCAAATTATAAATTTTTAGGTTAATTAATCGGTTTTACCGACCGATTCCGCGTTTTACCACCCCCCAGTGGACCGGGGTTAAGAATAGGTCCACCGTCCCCCATTGCGTGTCGTAAAAGGCGACTGAATTGGGGCTCCTCGTTTGCCGTGAGGTGCGACCCGTGTCGGTTTTGAATGGACTCCTGGTGGTTGAGGGTAACATACTTCCCAATACATCACTTTGGGCCAGGGGATTCCTAGACGGGTGGCCAGTGTGGCCCACACCGGTCAATCGGCTTGTCGTGTTGAGCTTATGAGTCGGTGGTCAGAACAGATTGAACTTTTTCATGAAGTAAATTGTCTTTTTTCTCCAATTCATTTCACCGACTCAGAAGCAGTGGCTTGGGTCAATCGGATAAAAAAATTAAAATGAAGGTTCATGGAATTTATATGCCCCACCCTGAACTTTTATCAATTTTTTTTTGTCTGAGTATATCTCCCGATTACCCCTATGGCGCTAGCGCTGGTATTCCGCGCACAGCCCGCGTGGATGTCGTGGTCCGTGGTGGCCGGGGGTTTTGGGAGATGAACCTTTTTTCCTTCCTTCATGGCTACATTAAATCCAAAACAAAAAAACAATAAACGTAGACTAACCGAGACCGAATTTACTGAATCCTCAAATTTATCTAATGATTCATGGCCTCGGTTCTTAGTCATTAATAGTAGTGACCCTGAGAGATCTTTGGCATCTTTGTCGCCATTTGCTATTGCTAAAGGCATAGCTGGCTTAGCGAGTGAACCAAAATCCATCAAGAAACTTCGAAATGGTTCCTTACTGCTCGAATGCCATCGTAAAATACATTCAGAACTTCTTATGAAATCAACATCATTAGTTAATATTCCGATCACTGTTACTCCTCATTTTTCTCTGAACTCCTCTAAGGGTGTTGTGCGACACCCTGACCTTAGTGGTTGTTCTTCAGAAGAAATGAAGGAAGAACTAAAGGATATTGGAGTCACGGACGTTGATCGTATATCTATCCGCCGTGACGGCCAATTGATACCTACAAATACTTTCATACTTTTATTTAATAGACCTGATTTACCATCAGAAGTCAAAGTAGGTTATTTAAACATCAAAGTGTCACCGTATATACCAAATCCTCTCAGGTGTTACAATTGTGAGCGCTTCGGGCATGGTACTCGGACTTGTAAAAGCCCGTTACGATGTGCGCGCTGCGGCAAGTCCGGTCATGACAGCAAGGAATGTAATGATACTCCTTGTTGTTGTAACTGTGAAGGGAAACATGTCGCTTTTTCCAAGGACTGCCCTAAGTGGAAACTGGAAAAACGCATTCAAAAGATTAAAGTTGAAACCAAAGTTTCCTATCCCGAAGCGCGGAAGGCTGTAGAGGGTGAAACTCCCTCAACACCTTCTGGTAAGACATTTGCTAATGTGGTTAGATCTTCCACTAGATCTGTGGAATGCCAAACTGATCTAACCTGGCTTTCTCAACTCCATGCGATACCATCAAGTCAATCTGGCCAATCTACAACATCTGCTTCTGTTTCTGCTTCATCGGCTTCTCAGACTGAGAATCTAAGAAAAGATGATGTCAGCAAGGCTGTGAAGCCCAAAGACGTACAACCCAAAGGGACTGGTAAAGAGTCTTTAAAAAAAAAAGTAATATCTGATATGACAATTAGCAATGTCTCCAAAATTAATGACAAGTCTACAAAAAAATATTCATCCTCTTCCAAAAAAGGAAGTAAGGATATTTTAAAGTCTGCTATTTCTGAAATGGAAATAGAGACTTTGGAGGTTGATGTGGAAGTCCACGACCCCCC